>JAJAGP010000055.1:648202-1101181 GCA_025084515.1 Ancistrus triradiatus | reverse complement strand
CATTTTAATGCTCTGAAACTTGACGTTACTAAATGTTGCATCTCAAATGCACATCAGTTCAGTTTGCATTATACATAATATACATGTATATGGACATTCAGAGTAAACTTGGGATACTTGTAAACAGTTTATTTGGAATTATTTGATAAGAATAAATTAAAATCTTTCCATTTTTTAAACACCAAAAGAAAACAGGATGAAATGTTAATTGGCTAAACTACAGTGATGTGTCCCTACCAGGCTGTGTGGCATGCTGTTCATCTTCCAGCTCAGGTGGATGGGTAGCATCATCAGTGCACTCCTCCCCTTGGCTCTTGGTCTGAGCTGGACTGCTGTCATTACTGCTGAACTTCAGGGGGCTCTCACCCAAACTGCTTTTAGGCGAGAGCATCTCCATTTCCTCTCCCCAGTCTGTGACAGGATGGTGACCCTCCAGAGGGGCGAAAGGGCTAAGCGGCTTTGTGCCCTCCGGGGTAGTTAGGGAATCCTGTTGGGTAGAAGGGATTTGCACTCTGGGCCTGGGTGTTCTCTTTTCCTTTGGACTGAGTGTGGAAGTAGCAAGTTGGCTAGAGCTCTTCTCCAAGGCTTTAGATGTAGAACAGTCTTCCTCAGTCCCACACACTTCCACCTCCTCATCATTGGTGTCCTCCCATTGGTCATCATCTTCCTCAGCAGCACCATCATCGACCGGGTTCTCTGCAGCAACAGTAGCCTGCTGCTACACCACAGACAGGAAATGCACTCTGTAATTCTATTATTAACTCAAATGAAGCATCTGACCAGGATGGATTATGACAGCAACAAATGTTAATCAGGAAAATCGCACCTTCTCTGCTGGAGCACTGGGTTTGTCCTCTTTCTTTACCTTCTCTTTTTCCTGTTCCTCCTTTATCCCCTTTTCCTCATCTTTCTCTGCTTCCCACCGGTTGTCATGCATGCTTATAAGAAACAAACAAACTATAGATTGACAAAATGGCAAAAATATCATGACATGCTACTTTTGCTATAGTTTTTCCAAAAGTGAAAACAAGGCAGTAAAGCCACACAAGCCAGAACTTATCCCAGAATCACTGGAAACAAGGTTGATATCCATCACACTCAAACCTAAGGACAAGTTACTACTAAATCCACCTACTGGCATATTGTATACATGTGGTTGAAAACCAGACTACCAACACAGACAGTGGACCAGCAAGCCAAACTCTACACAGAAAGTAACTAGAGACAGAGATCAAACCTTGGTCACTGGAACTGCAGCACTAGCATTAAATGCATAAAGTGAAATACTAAATAAAAATTCAAATAACTAGTAGAACAATGGATGTTGATGACAAAACAATTACTTGCGGTGAAATAATATAGCAGCATATACCTACAATAATCTATAAAAGTGTATTTATATTGTTATATATTATATTATCACCCAGCCTTAACAATAGCCTGTTTTAAACATCAAGCAATAGACAGTACAAGTTAAATAAATTCAGCAGCACTTCACGACAAACGCTTATGAATAATGTTTGGCCACAATGATACATTTAAGACCGTGATTGCTCATCAGTGGCTCAAACAATACCTGTAGCTCTTGCCTTGACCCCGACCTTTTCCTCTTCCACGACCCGCCTCCCGGGGTTTACTTTGACCAAGAAAATCTCCAAACGTTGGCACCTTAGGGGGCCTTCTACTGTCCTCTGGAAGAGAGGAAAGTTAAATGACTATACAGCACAACATCCTGAAAGGCAATTATACGACAGTCTAGCAGAGCAGCAACAGATGGCCCTCCAGTTACCATAATGAACTGCTCTTCACATTTATCAGTCTTGGGTGTATAAGAAGGTGAAAAATGGGGAAAACAAATCATGCAAATGTGGTCTTGACTTGAGATGCACACAGTAATGCGGAGTTTTAAATGAGGGTTGGGTCAGACTAGTCACTTAGTATGATCGACTGGTTTGTTATTTCATCTAGTTTTTTGTAGTTTCTAATATCTCAGTAGATTGCTCAGTGCTGTTGTTACTTCTCTGTATCATTACCTGATTTGTGTGTTTTCACCACACAACAAAGATTTTGCTTCCTGTACAATTTTGGGTGTATTTTATGGATTTTGAACTGCTGATCACGAGAATCAACTTGGGCATGCACGTAGGTGCTATGCATATGTCATCTTAGACAATTGTTATCCAGGACATGCTTAGTCAGGTTAGATGTTGGACGCATGTTAACGCTGGTGTTCTTCAGGCAACAGCATAGTGAGCATACTTACTAATAGGATTAAATGGAACATTTAATACTACAGAAATGTCTTGTCAATTTCGCAAGAGCTGTGATACATTCTGTTGCATCTGTGTTGAGTATACGCTTAAGGCTCTAAGACGCACTATGACCACACCTAAGGAAACCCATGAGCTCTACTTCGGATGTAAAATTGAACCCTGAACTCCTAAAATTTGTTGTGCCATGTGTGGTCAACCTGAGAGCTTGGCTCAGAGGTACTCGGAAGTGAATTCCATTTGCAATTCAATGACATGTGGAGAAGGATCATGTGACCATCACCTCTGTCTCACCAATGTATCTGGCTTACTACCAAGACGAAATCTGTTAAATAACCCAATCTGCCTTCATCCACAAGACCAGTGCCACATGACGACAGTTTGTTAGTACCGAAAACACCAGAGACATTAGCCTAGATAAGGCAGATGCAGATGACACAACATGAACCAGATGTGAAAAATTATACTAATCCAGACCCTTTGTCTGATTATTCACTTTTGATAACACAGCCAGAATCTGTTCAGGGACTTTTGTTCCATTTGTCAGAAGCTAAGGCAGAGCTACTTTGTACAAGATTAAAAGGATGGAGTTTGCTGTCACCAAGCACTATCTTTCAAAGTCAAGTTTTATTGTCATTGCAACCATATACACAGTGAAACGAAATAATGTTCCTCCAGGAGCTACATAAGAACCATGAAGTATATTTGACAAACTTCATTACGCAGGATCACAACCTCTGTTTCTGTACCGACATTGAGGGATTGTTCATGGCTCTGGGCTATGTCCATGACCCCCAGAAATTGTGTCTTTTTGTTATGGATTTGTCAAAGTTAAGCTGTCCTGTTATACAATACCATTATGGCTGACCTACAATAAAGCATGACCCTTAACACTGGCTACTCAGTACACATGAAAGGACCCTACAATGGAAGTGTTGTTGAAATACATGCAGTACACCAATTCTGACTGGAATATCTGTAATGTGGCTTGGATATAATGTAGAATATATGCACTCATTTTAATGTTTCTCCAAATTCATAAAATTGTGTTCAGCTCTCTTTGTTATAGGAAGCACAACTTCTGAAAAGAAATGTTGTTCAGTATTATTTCAGCCCAGCTATTTTTCAACCCAAATCGAGCATGTAATTTGTTAAAGAAGGCACGGGGGAATTTTTGTTATTGAAATTAGGGCTATTATAAATGTAATGAGTAGACTGCGCAGTTCAGACCATCACAAGTCTGCACACTGAACGGCATTAATACAGCTTACTGCAGCCCAAAATAAACAGCTATTTATTACATTAATTAGATAAGCACCAGACCACATCAAGTGAATGCAATTGTGTAGAGCTTCCTCAAGATCAACTAGTTGACTAGTCATTCAAAACAGAAAATAAGCACTTTTGACCATCCCTAAATGCAGCCACTTAAACATTGAACTAAAACTTTTCAAATTACTGAGCTTCTAAACAAGTCACTCACACCTAAGAATTTAAGAATAGTGTTAATAATATCGTTAGTTAGATACTGTTCTATGAGGGGGTCAATGTAAGTGGGGTAAAAGAAAAAGATGCCACACAGAGTGTCCCATGCCACAGGCTGACCTGAAGCCCCACTGCGTTGCTGTTTACGGGCATTACGCCCCCTATCTGCCAAAAGAACACATCACAAAACATCGTCACAGATCCACTTGATGGCCAAGATGAACCGAAGGAGAAAATACAGGTACTCCCCATTTTATGATGGCCCAACTTCTGAATCTGATCATAACCATGAATACACATTTGTGTCGCTGTAAGGTGCTATTATAAATATATTTTTACTTACTTACATTCAGCAGAAACCATACTCTGAATTTCAATTTTTTTTTCTCAGGCAAGCAATACACAATATGACACTCTGCTGCACTCTAACTGAGGAAGTCAGGCGTGTGCGTGATGTAGGGTGGTAATGTGGCGGGAGAGATGAGCGCTGGGAAATGTAGTGAGGAAATAATGTCACGTGGTCGTGACAATCGTTATTGTTTCTCACTTTCAATACATTATTCAACTAATTACATGAGATACCAAGCAATGTTTATAATTTGCCCACATATAGCTTAATGTAAGTGTTTTAAACATGTTTAAGGTACACTACACTATGACATATATTATTTATTAAACTCCTCAGAGAAATTCAACTTATGATGAATTTGTCAGAATGTTTCCCACATCATAAATCAGGGACTACCTGTACAGTTTAAATGGCTTTAGATGGTTTTCACTTTAATGGTTTCAGAGTGTGTCAGTGAGAGAAAGAGACTTGCCTCTCTTGCTGCTTTGTTCTGTTGTGCCCTCTCCAGCCAATGATGGGTCCTCATTGAACCTGTGACACAACAGGATCACTTATTTTCCCATTCTCTCCCTGTCAACGTGCATTACTCCTCCTTTCAGGTCTTACAACCACTCTTCCAATATACATACATCTGTCAGCCACTGAAATACTGAAGGAAGGCAGTGAAGTTGGTAAAATGCTTAAGTCTATATGCATATGATTTAGACCTGTGAACGTTATACTGTGTAATGGCATATAACATTTATGTACATGTTCTGGAGGTACAGCTTTGTTTCAAACTCACATTTTCTCTGTTTTCTGGGCATCCCACTCCCGTCTCCATTGGCCAGTGGCATTGCGATGACGAGCCAATCTTTCCTCATCTATCTGCTCACGCTCCTTCTTCCAGCGGAGGTACTCGGCTCGCTCACGACCAGTCATTGACATTGTCATATCGACTGAGCTTTTACCCGAAGGCCTTCTATTCTATAAGGAAAAAGAGTGAGAGACAGGACATGTGTAGAGGGTAATAATTAAAAGTACTGTATTGTTCTATAGTGTTCCTGATTTTCAAGTAGCAGTTTGTGTTAATGGCGGCATAGTACCACAACTCCCAGTCTGCCTATGTGGAGTTTGCATGTTTCTCTGTGTCGGCACAGGTTTTCTCTGGGTACTCCAGCTTCCTCACACATTCCAAAGACACCTATTACATCGATTTGTGTTTTGAAAAGTGTTCCAGTGTCAACGTGTGCGCGCGTATATGCCCTACGAAGGACTGGTGTCCTGCCAGTTAAGCTCAAGCTCCCCGCAACCATGAACAGTATTCTGTAGATATGAAAACGAATGTTTGTGTGCTGGAACAGACACGTATGTCTCACCGTCCACTCTTTCTCCACATCAGCACCAGTCTTCACATTATCAAAGTCCAGTCCACCCCAGTTGCGTACATGTCTGCGGCTGCCCTCCTTCCGGTCCATCTCAGGAATGGGCCCACTACGTCGTGGGTCATCCAGGAAGTTACGTGTGGGGTTCTTCTCTCCATCGACCTTAAGAAGGTAGCAGAAATCTTTAACCATCTATATGAATATTTCGGCTAAAATGGAGCAGAAGAACTAAGGACTTTTAAATACACACCCGTTGACCTCTTTCATACTCGGCAATCTTCTCCATCTCCTCATTCATCTTCTCTATGTTCTGCCTCCTTTTCTCCTCCCATTCCTGGGCAAATACAAATCCATTCAGCTGACAGTTTCACAATATGTAAAACCACTGCTAGCATAATTCACTAATAAACCTTGGATTTTCTGTCCGAGTTGGGGCCACCCTGTTGTGTTGCTCCTCTTGCTCCACGTCGTCCACGTGAATGGTCGATGCGAGGTGGGCCCTCTCCTCTGTCCCCTTCCTGTGATTCTCTTCTTTCTGCGCGGTGGCCTCCCCCACGCCCAGCTATGCCCACTCCCCTGTTGAGCCGACCAGAACCAGCCCTTTGAGGGGGACTTTTGCCATAGGGCCGACTATCGTCCCACTCTTCTGGGCCATGGTGAGATGCTGATTTTCTGTCATTCACCACTCGACTCTCCTGCAAATGTGAGGAGAAATCACTGTTTGAGATGCATGTCTTGCGTAAGCTCTTCTGCTCTTATGAGGAAATTTATGTCAAGTTAATTTCAATGAGGTGATTATAATCATGATTTGGTACAAAAGCAGTATCCACGAAAGGCTGAGTCTTTGAGGAGCTAAGATGAGCAGAGGATCTAGTTTGTCAACAAATATGTGAGGAAATTACTGAAATGGATAAACATTGAAAGAGATTTACGTTTCAATCCTAACTTTTTTCTGATTTTCTGCTTGTTTTGCATTGTCTTGTTGATAAATGCATGGACGTCCCTACAAGAGATGTCATTTTGAAGGCAGCTTATGCTGCTCCAAAATCTCTAAAATGCATTTCTGCATTAATGCTGCCATCACAAACATCACAGACACGAATTTCCCTCTGGGATTAATAAAGTGATCTATCTATCTATCTATCTATCTAAATGACCTTTGCCAAGGGCACTGACCCAGTCTGGCATTTGGACTGACTTTTGCTGATAACTGTCTGAATGGTCCTTTTCATCATTGGTTCCGCATCACAAGGCATCCATTTCTTCAAAAAAATACATTTCTTCCAGATCTTCAATACTGATTCATCTGACTATGTTACACATTTCTACTGTGTGATGGTTCATCCCAGATGCCCCAGACACCAGAGTCAGTGCTGCTTCTGGACATGGTTAACACGAGGCTTCTTTTTTGCACAGTAACGTTTTAAGTGGCATTTGTGAATGTAACTCCATATTGTAGTTCTTAACAAAGGTTTGCCAAAGTGATCCCTTACCCATGTGGTTACTGATGAATGACTGTTCCTGATGCAGTTCTGTCTGAGGGATCAGAGATCTGAAATTCCTCCAGATTCTTTGAAACACTTAATGATATTATGCAATGTAGAGGGAGAAATATGTAATTTCCTCAAATCTTTCTTTGAGGAACATTGTTTTTCTCATGCATTTGTTGACAAACTGGAGATCCTCTGCCATCTTTGCTCCTCAGAGGCTCAGCCTTTTGGATAATTGCTTTTGTACCAAATCATGATTACAATCACCTGTTGACATGACCCATTTGTAATCACATCATTATTATTATTTTTTTTTTTAACTCATTACTAACCCTAAATTGCCCCTGTCCAAACTTTTTTTGGAATGTGTTGCAGGCCTGAAATGCAGGAATGGATGTTTATTAAAAAATGAAATAAAGTTGACCAGAAAAAAAAAAGGCTTCTAATTGGGTATTTTGGGTTCTTACTGTCTGTAATGACATTAAACTCAAAGTAAAGTAAGGTACAATGCGCATTTTTAATTTTAGTTTTTTTTATTTGCATTTTCCATACTTTCCCAACATTTCCTGATTTGGGGTTGTAGATTTCACACTTACCTTAACTTTTACAATGAGGTACATGTTTAAGCATGATCAACTCTCACATAAGAGGTTTGTACAGAAAACATTGCTGTATATGATTCATTCATCAAAAATCTTTAACCTCCCTTCCCATCCCTTTTATTTTTAAGAGATTAATATTACAGGTTAGTTTGACTTTCTGTACCAAGGTTCTTACATTCAGTCATACTAGTGAAAATGCACTGAAAATATTTTTCATTACAATTCATAAGCAATTCTGCTTTTACCAGAAATACCTATAGTGACCTTGCAGAGAGGGGGAAAGGTTTTTCACCAAAGACGAATGTTTCCATGTCCAACCCCACTGCTACATTCATTAAATCCTATCATATGTCATAGTGCATGCAATGAGATGCTTGACCTTCACAGACCACAACAGGAAGTCTAATCATCACTGCACAGGCCATCTGTGTCCCACAGTAACTCTCCAGGTATTGATTAAAATGCACTACAATCTGTCTCAGCAGACCCCAAGTGGGAAATTAAAATCTTGAGAGCCGTGAGGAAAGGGTATGGTAATAATGGCCAGTTCTAGAAGCAGATGAGCGGTGTCTGTGATGCAACACCTTTTTACACTACACACTAGAGCAGTAACTGGTATATATGCAGGTAATATACCAGCTCTGCATCCTTAAAACTATAAGTAACTGGATACTGACTTACACATTTTAAAAACAAGTCCCCTGCACAATTATTAGCACCCCTAGAAATTATTTAAATGTTACATTGAAGGGGTGTGTGTGTGTGTGTGTGTGTGTGTGTGTATATATATATATATATATTTTTTTTTTTTTTGGCATAAATAGCCAACAGCTTCTAATCCTGACCGATACAATTTGCCGACATTTTTTGTTCCTTCACCTTTGTTTTCATTCTAGAGAGAAGGGGTACATGTCCATGCCACTGGTTAACTACAGAACTTCCATAGGTATGATAGCTGGATATGTTTGTGAAAACATTCATGATTTAGTTTAATGTGGCCATAAAACACTAACCTGTAACCACAAAATATTAGTACTATATGTTCCTCAATTAAAAATAAGTATAGCTGTCTCCAATTAATAAGTCAATATAAATCAATACACTACAGGCATGTGTCATTTTTTAACATTCGCATTACATTCTGTGAAACAGTACGTTGACCAAAATGGACCACGACCAGAGAATGTCACTGTGTCAAATAGTAGTATAGCTACTTTGCACACAGTGTTTTATTTTAAATAAAAATATGAATTAAAACAATATGAAAACATTTAGCACAGTACTCTACAATACAGTAATTGTTATCTTTGTATCTTTTATAAAACTTGAAACACACACAAAAAACGAAAGCGAGTGGAACACTATGTTAAAGTAAGACTGCGATTCTCTTTTTCAGCAGTGTCGCAAGGGTTCACTCGTACTAGTTTTCTGTAATTGAGATGTGAATTTTAAATATATGACAGATGTATTTCCTATTAGAATTCTTAAGACCTTTGTCGTCAATGGACATTGATCATCTGAACGTTAAAGAGTGCATACCTGTACTTTGGATCCTCCCACTGAATTTACTGCTGCTATCTAGTGGCCAAAGCAAATAAAATACGTTTAAAAAGTCAATGCCACATTGCTGGTGCCAAGACATAGCTTTGGCTGATTTATTAAATAGTTAGTGATGCTTGAATGTTTGTGAACCCTTGATAATTTTCTATATTTCTGCATAAATATGTCCTAAAACATCATCAGATTTTCACACAAGTCCTAAAAGTTGATAAAGAGAACCCAGTTAAATAAATGAGACAAATATTATACTTGGTCATTTATTTATGGAGGAAAATGATCCAATATTACATATTAGTGAGTGGAAAAAGTATGTGAACCTTTGCTTTCAGTATCTGGTGTGACCCCCCCTGTGCATCAATAACTGCAAGTAAACGTTTCCTGTAACTGTTGATCAGTCCTGCACACCGAGCTGGAGGAATTTTAGTCCATTCCTCTGTACAGAACAGCTTCAGCTCTGGGATGTTGGTGGGTTTCCTCACATTAACTGCTCACTTCAGGTCCTTCCACAGCATTACGATTGGATTAAGGTCAGGACTTTGACTTGGCCATTCCAAAACATTAACTTTATTCTTCTTTAACCATTCTTTGGTAGAATGACTTGTGTGCTTAGGGTCGTTGTCTTGCTGCATGACCCACCTTCTCTTGAGATTCAGTTCATGGACAGATGTCCTGACATTTTCCTTTAGAATTCTCTGATATAATTCAGAATTCATTGTTCCATCAATGATGGCAAGCTGTCCTGGCCCAGATGCAGCAAAACAGGCCCAAACCATGATACTACCACCACCATGTTTCACAGATGGGATAAGGTTCTTATGCTGGAAATGCAGTTGTTTTCCTTTCTCCAAAAATAACGATTTTCTTTCAAAACCAAAATGTTTTAGTTTGGTGTCATCCGGACACAAAAACATTCTTCCAATAGCCTTCTGGCTTGTCCACGTGATCTTTAGCAAACTGCAGACGAGCAGCAATGTTCTTTTTGGAGAGCAGTGGCTTTCTCCTTGCAGCCCTGCCATGCACACCATTGTTGTTCAGTGTTCTTTCTGATGGTGGACTCATGAACATTAACATTAGCCAATGTGAGAGAGGCCTTCAATTGCTTAGAAGTTACCCTGGGGTCCTTTTTGACCTCGCCAACTATTGCACGCCTTTCTCTTGGAGTGATCTTTGTTGGTCGACCACTCCTGGGGACGGTAACAATGGTCTTGAATCCCTCCATTTGTACAAAATCTGTCTGACTGTTGGATTGTTGGAGTCCAAAAAAAACTCGTTAGAGATGGTTTTGTAACCTTTTCCAAGCCTGATGAGCATTCAACAGCTCTTTCTCTGAGGTCCTCAGAAATCTCCTTTGTTCGTGCCATGATACACTTCCACAAACATGTTGTGAAGAAGCAGACTTTGACAGATCCATGTTCTTTAAATAAAGGCAGGGTGCCCACTCACACCTGATTGTCATAACCATTGATTGAAAATACGTGGACTAATTTCACCTTCAAATTAACTGCTAATCCTAGAGGTTCACATACTTTTGTCACTCACTAAAATGCGATTATTGGATCATTTTCCTCAATAAATAAATGACCAAGTATAATATTTTTTGTCTCATCTGTTTAACTGGGTTCTCGTTATCTACTTTTAGGACTTGTGTGAAAATCTGATGATGTTTTAGATCATATTTATGCAGAAATATAGAAAATTCTAAGGGGTTCACAAACTTTCAAGCACCACTGTACATTCACATTGTTGGTCTTACCCTAGTGGGTTTGGACAAGTCAACTGTCACAGTTAGGTTCTCCTTCTCAGTCTTCCTCCGTTCCAAATCAGGCTCATGAGACCGGGGTTTCCGGGATGTCATCACAGCAATGCCTTCTTGCTCAGCTTTCTTCTTGTCCTCTTCTATTTCCTGATGATCGATTAAATTAAAGAGGATCTGTTATGCAGCTCAGTAGTCTTCTGATCAAATGTCCAAACCATTGAATCATTTTTTAAAAAGAAAAAAAAATTGGCAGTATTCGATGTACAAAACTGTTTTACAATGTATTACTGTTTACAATTTCCCTAATGACTTTGTACAGAAAAACCATTTATCTCCTAATTTATGCCAGTGATTTGATATATGGGATGAGTTCTCCCAGTCCCCGCCATGGCAGTGAAAATTCTACTCCTGTATTCATGAATGTCTTCTGAAAAGTATTCCCATGCTAAGTTTTTTTTAAATATATAATTTGTTAACCATTGAGCACCATTTGATGTAATAAAATTTGTAAAACCTTTATAATCAGTCATTCTATGTTAAATCCTGTAAAACAAAGTGATTGATGGACAGGGGAAATAAAACATTTACATTTCTCATTTACAGTGAAATGGCAAACTTACTAACCTGGTGTCTTTTCATTAACGCTTCATTTTTTTTGCGCAGAGCTTCAATGCGCTTGTCCAGCTCTGCATCCTTCTCCTCCTTTGTCTTCAGATCCACCACAGTAGACTATTTTTAACAGAGAGAAAGACAACATGCATAAAACAAGAATCTTATCTGAAATTTTTAAAAAAGAGAAACAGTCAAATCTAGCTGTATTTAACTGAAATGATGTATAAAGGCAGAGTATGTATATTTCATAAGGTGCAAATTACAAGCACCAGTGAGGTCCCCCTTTTGCTTCAAAATTGTAATTCTTTGTGGCATAGATTCAACAAGCTGCTGGTAACACTGACATTATAGCATCAGATTTGTCGGCTGCACATCCATGACACGAATCTCCTGTTCTATTCCGATTTTACATAGGGTATTTTCTTTGCATATATTCTTTCATTATTGTATTTCACATCCAGGCTGCCCAAGGAGGATGGGTCCCTATTTGTGCCTTGGTCCTCCCAAGGTTTCTTCCCTGTAAAGTTTGGGGAGTTTTTCCTTGCCACTGTCGCCTCAGGCTTGCTCAACTAGGGCACTGAGCTAATATATTTGTAAAGCTGCTTTGAGACAATGCTGTGTTGTAAAAAGCGCTATATAAATAAATTTGACTTGACTTGACTGTTCCACTACATCCCCAAAGTCCTCCATTGGATTAAGATCTGGTGCCTGTGGAGGCCATTTAAGTACACTGAACTCATTGTCGTGTCAAAATAAACAGTTTGAGATTATTTGAGCTTTGTTACATGGTACGTAGAAGATGGTACACTGTGATCAATTAAGGGACGGACATGGTCAGTAACAATACTCGGGTAGGCTGTGGCATTTAAACAGTTCTCAGTTGAGGGTCCAAAGTGTGCCAACAAATTATCCCCCACCCATTACACCAGCAGCGGCCTGTACCATTGATACAAGGCAGGATGTATCTATACTTTCATATTGTTCTTGGCTTACAGTAGTGACAGCCAGTGTGGTCATCTTCTCCTGTAGCCCATCTGCTTCAGGGTTCAAGGTGACCATTGCACCACTGTGCTGGCCATTTTGAAAATATTGTACGTGGTAATCACACAAATAGGCTAAACAAATTGTTGCAACTGCAAAGTGTTGCTTCATCAAACATTAAAAACTCACCATGGCTGGAAGCCTGTCCTCAAAAAGATGCTGTGTTCACGAGCTCGAAGATACTGCACCAATCAATAGAACTAAACAAGAGGAAACATGCGCGCATTATGCGAAGGTAACAATGAAACGCTGATATTCTGCAAAGTCAAATCACCACTAACGAAACAGAACTAGTTTCTAAAATGACTCATGAACGCTGGAGAAACACAGCTTTTATTAAATCTAAGTCTGATTGCTATTATTGCTTAAGCCTGATTGCTGTTATTATGGCTGAACGTGTTTATTAATACACTTCTGCACAAGAGCTATACAATAAACGAAATTTAAAGCCAACTGAAAACAACTCTAGCAGCAGGCTAACAGATAGCTTAGCCGCAAGGCTAGTTAGCATATATGAATAACAAACTAGCATACAGTCGATCTCAGATCTAGTACAAGTAAATCTTAAATTCTAACTGATGTTACATTGCTCCGATTTACCCCAATAAAACAAAATCCCTCCGATCAAAACAGTGATGTGATTTTGCTGCTACAGCCTGAAAAACTGTCAAAAGTGAACCGTATTTAGCTAGTTTAAGCACCGGCGCTACGGCTACTACACATTTCACAGTAAGAGCCGTGTGTTGTTTTTTATCGATACACAAAATACTGTGTCGTAAACAAGTTTGAGCGCCCTATTTAAATGTAGGGCTAATTTTCTAAATTAAAAGGCAAAACATCCAGAATAAATAAACGTGACATATGTCTGCATGTCTATTTATGCATTTTTGTATTATGGCGTGTGCCAGTTCGTGCGTCTTTGCAGAGGTCAGCTAGTTTATTTTTAAAAGTCTCCGAACTTGATTTATTTGTTAGTGGTTCATTACAATGTTCAGAAACAGAAAACGTAATTTTTTTCATTGATCAGCAAAACACATTTCACCAGGATTAATTTACTGTATTTATTTAACATCGCATGAAAATCAGTGTCTATTCAGCACAGCAGCAAGTTTACATGGATGCTAGTCAGACACATTCACACTGGGTAAACAATTACTCTAAATCATTGGAGTGTGGGAGAAAACCTGAGCACCCGGAGTAAACCCACACGGACACAGAGTCATCACCATTTTCCTGCCGCTTGTCCCGCCGGATACGGGGTCTGCCCACTGCCATTTTATTTGATGCGACCAAGAATACTCCAGCGTCGCTCCGCCTGTCCCAGAGACCACACTCAAATCAAGCCAATTTTAGTGTAATCAGTTAACCTAACTTGCATGTCTTTGGGAGGAAACCAGAGTGCCCGGAGAAAACCAACACAGACACAGGGAAGACATGCAGACTCCACACCGAAAGGACCCAGGCCGCTCCACTTTGGGATTGAGCCCAGGACCTTCTTGCTGTGAGGTGGTGATGCTACCCACCAAGCCACACAGGTGGAGTTTGAGGTTGGGATCGAAACGGGTATCTCTGGAGCTGTGCAGTGACTGTGCTAAAAGCTTGCTCCACCATTTTCAGATTATTGCTTTAAATTTACCAAATGCTCTATTACATGACTGATGATGACATAGTTGACTTTGAGCTGCTTTTAGGTAAATATTATTTTGTTGATGGTTAATATGTAAATGTTTAATGTTTAAAGGATAATGTCCAAAATTTTATTTACACTTATTATTTTAGTTAGGTACAACATAAAATGCAAACAACTATCAAATGTAATTCATGTAATTAATCTTTTAGATATGACCAAGCAATAAACAATATTTTCATATTTATTTGTTTATTAATAAATACAAAGTGTGTATTTGTGTACCCGACAAGTATTGATTTGAATGTTGCATGGTTGTTGGTGCAGCCTGGGCTGGGTATTTCAGAAAACGCTGATCTGCAACTGAGGCATGCATAAGAGCATCTCTGAATACACGTTGTTCCTTCAAGCAGATGGGCTACAGCCGAAGATGACCATACTGGGTGCCACTCCAGTCAGCTAAGAACAGGAAACTGAGGCAACAATTCCCACAGGCTCCCCTGTGAGACCACAGTGTACCCTTTTTCTACAGGCCATGTCACCAAGCTCAATCATCTCAAACTGGTTTCTTCGTATGACAGTGACAGTGATCTTACTGTACTCAAATGGCCTCAACAGTCACCAATTCTTAATCCAATATATCTTCTTCTTCTTCTTCTTCCCTGGCGCCTGTCCCACCGGATGTGGGGTCCGCCCACCACTTTGATGCGACCAAGAATATTCCAGTCGACGCGTCGCTCCGTCTGTCTGTCTCCAGAAACCTAACATGGTAGCTGTAGTACTGTGGGACTGTGGTAGCCTAACGGCTAAGGTACTGGATTATGGACCAAAAGGTCCAGGGTTCAAATCCCATCTTTGAGGACCCAGGCCACTCCACCCTGGGATTGAACCCAGGACCTTCTTGCTGTGAGGCAGCGATGCTACCCACCGCCCACTTAATCCAGTAGATCATCGTTGGGATGTAATTGAATGAGTGATTCGCCTCATGGATCTATGCAATGAAGCAGGCAGATTTGATGGCAAAGGGGGTCTAACATGGTATTAGCAATGTGTACCTAATATAGACAGTGTTTGTTTGTTTTTCTGTGAGCATAAGTATTTAGATTCTTACTTCCTTGTTCAAATACATCCTGATTTGTAAAGAAAATACTATCATGTTGGACTTATGGGATACCGTGTATACTGTAGTTGGTTATGCTAGGGATGTTGTCCGATACTGGTTTATATAGGCTATGTATAATTGATGGTTTCTTTATTGAGGTTTACTTAAATGTTTGGTCTGCAGGTGTCGTTTGAGTGGTTGCTGGTATAAGTTGAATAAAAGCGTGTTAGAAAGCCTTGTTTTCTAGCTGCCTTTACGATTATATACATGTAGTCATCTGTTACAAAAAGACACGTAAGATTGCGATAGTACTTCTGGACTTTTATTGTTACCTTTTCCGCAAACTCAAAAACGCGCCCCGAGTAGTGACGTCAGCAGACTCCGGAGCATGCCTAGAAAGGTCGAAAATAAACAAAGAACAAGAAAGGAGGCTCGGCTATTTCAGTCTGAACTGTTCCAGAAGCGGCGTTTAACTGCTCGCCAGTCATGGAACGCATATTTTCGTGTCGAGCGAGTATTTATTTAGATCAAGGAGGCAGGAAATATATGGAAGATTTTGTCCAGATCCAGCAGGATGATGAGCCGAGTGAGGACGAGCTGAACGCTGCTGCAGCTGAACATGGCGAGACGGAAGTGCAGAATGCCAACCATCAGCTTGAAAATCCACCCGCGGAACAGGGAAGCAGTAGTACAGAGCGATCACCATCATCTCCATCGACATCTAGTGGAGCTACATGCTTTCAGAGTGATGAAGACGATGGTGGCGCAGTGAGGAATAGTGGTCGTTCCCGGGCCGTGGCTTTTTACGCGGTGTTTGATGGCCATGGTGGTCCGGACGCGGCGCGCTACGCTCAGACTCATCTGTGGGACCTGATTAAAAAACAAAGAGGCTTCTGGTCCAGTGATGACGAGGAAGTTTGTGCTGCTATACGAAAAGGATTCATCGCCTGCCACCACGCCATGTGGAAGAAACTGCGTAAGTTAGTCTTAGTACTGGTCGATATGACAGTAAACGACTCCTGAGTCCCTCAGCTCTTTTACAACGCTGACCTTCTACGCTCCTCGATCACTTTATTAGGTACATCTCCTTGTTTCTACACTCATTGTCCGTTTCATCATGTCTACTTACCATATAGATGCACTTTATAGTTCTACGGACTAGTGTTGTCAAAAATATAGACAACCTGAAATTTGAGAATGGATCATTCTCAGCACTGCAGTGACACTGATGTGAGGGTGGTGTGTTATTGTGTGTTGTGCTGCTATATGTGTCTGATCCATTGCTATACGAGTGGGTCAGACACAGTTATTAAACACCTCAGTGTCACAGCTGGACTGAAACTAGCCCACCAACCAAAAATGTCCAGCCACCAGCATCCTGTAGGCATCATCCTATGAGCATTACATTTACAGCATTTAGCAGACGCCCTTATCCAGAGCAACTTCCAATTGATGCAATCTTACAATCCAAGCAATTGTAGGTTGAGAGTCTTGCTCAAGGACCCAACAGTGGCAGCTTTGCAGAGGTGGGATTTGAACCCTTGATCATCTGGTCTAGAGTCCAGTACCTTAATTGCTAGGCTACCCCAGTACCACTGAGCATTGACAAAGGATTAGAGGGTGACTAACACAAACTGTACAACAACAGATTAGCTACTCTATTGGGCTTTACATCTACAAGGTGGATTAGTATGTCTCTAATAGAGTGAGCACAGTCCAGAATCACTGCTGTGTCTGATCCAGTCGTTCCAACACAGCCCCCACCACATCAGTGTCACTGCAGTGCTGAGAAAGATCCACCACCCAAATAGTACCTGATATGTGGTGGTCCATTAGAGAACAGAGGAAAATGGCCTAGCAAAGAATGTAGAGAAACAGAGAAGCTACAAAGTGCATCTACATGGTAAGTGGAACTGATAAAATGGACAATGAGTGTAGAAACAATGAGGTGTACTTAGTGAAGTCATTGGTGAGTGTATGTTATAACTAGTTCCCTGCGAATTGAATCTCATGATTTGTTTAGAAAATGTTAACCCAATAACCAGGTTTGCATGTGTTAGTGTGGTTCTGTAATAACTACTTTATACAGTCTTAACTTTCCATGTAATAAGCACATGAGAAGACAAAAGTTTGCTCAATCCCTCGCACCTCATAGTTTGTATTTAACAATTAAATTGTCTTTTCTCTTGACATCACGGTGCTCCGTAAGTTTAGCATCATTGAGCCTGCTTACACCTTGCATAACATGGGTTTTTGGTGATTGGAGAACATCCGGAATTCACTACACGGGTGGTATGGTGAAACAACCAGTGATTGCGGTCGCTGCACAGCTCCAGAGATCCCTGGTTTCGATTCTGATCTCAGACTTTGCCTGTGTGGAGTTTGCATGTCTTTTGCAATAGGTGACTCTGGTTATGCAGGTTTCCTCCCACTTTTGTAAGACATAAATTAGGTCTCTCTAAATCTGCATCTGGGAAACCAGCTACAATTGTGTCCCACCATCCCTGACTTGTCTGATGTTTCCAAAATGTTCTGTGGACAGTAGAAGTGCTGCTCACTGCAGCTGAAAACCAAAGCTCCTGCACCAAAGCACATGCTATTTGCCTGTTGCAGATGGTTTCTGCCCATATTTGCAAGTGTAGTATACTGTGGTAGTAGCCTGTGAGAAAGCATGTTTACAGTAGATTTCAGAAAGTAAAACGTACGTGTGTGTTGGTTGTGCTTTTTAAGCAGGAAAGTACTATCGGATCTCATCTGGTCACACTGCGAATGCTTATTAGTGAAACGTTTAAATGGAATTTGTGCCAAAGTATAGCTACATACAGTCTGGGTTGTGAAACATATGTCGGCAGGAGTAATGGTGTTACAGGTTTTAATGATGTGCTGAAAGATTTGTCCATTGATCTTCAATTTCTCCAGGTATACCTTAGGGTTGTGCGATACGTATTGTCTACAATATGTCTGTCTGAATTTTTTGAACTATATGTGAGCTGACATTATCGAGCATGTCGCTTTTTGCAAAAAAAAAAGCCCAAAAAACCCATCTTAAGAGTTCATGCAGTTACGGTATCATGTTTCCAGGTAGAATAGACTACTGCGGATAAGCACTGAGTGGACGCAGCATGCTAATGCCACAAATCAAGCTACCGTTCTACCTAAAAGCACCTGACTGAAGTTAACAATGATTGAATAAACTGCGCCAAGAGACAAATACAGACTCCACCAGCCTCACAGTCTGTGTTGTTAGATTAAATTGGCTGATCCTCACTCACATGTAGGTGGTTTGGCTTTGAAAAGATGGATGTCGCTCAAAAGATGGCAATCTGCAATCTATGCTGGAATTCGGTTGCCGTTAAAGACAGCTCAGCAACTTCTTTGATTATCTGTGAACTAACCACCATGCAGAATATAAAGATAACAACAAACCGTAACCTGCCAAAGTACCAACACAAAAACACACTCAGCAAAATTTTATTATTATGCAATTAGTGCCTTACAACAAGAAAAGCAAGATGGCAAGACATAACAAATGCTGTCATTAGTTACGTTAGACAGACACGGTGTCAATTCAGGTGGTTAAGAGTGATGTGTTCAAATACCTTTTGAATACCTTAGACCCAAAATATACACTGTCAAAGTATAGTCTAATTATCTTTATAGGCAAAATCCCAGAAAATATTGAGATAAAATTTTTTGTCAGTATCGCACACTCCTAGTATATCTGCACAACTGACCCTAGAGAAAAATCTCAAGGTCAAATCAACATGTTATCCAGTGACAAGGAACTTGTTTGCTCAGATATGTTAGTACTATGTCCTTGTTTAAGACACTAATTAATGCTACTTCTTCAAGTGTACGTTATTACGGATCTCCTTTGGCATGTTCGTTAAAAAAGAGGTGGGCACTGTGTACAGTGAAATAATGCACATACAGAACCCACTCCTATTTTTGGCACCCCTGATAAAGATGACTGGAATATGTTTGGTGGATTTGCTTAATTTGAGAACGAGAAAAATTCAGTTCACAGTGAGTGAATTTCTACATTGGAACTGTTGTTAATCATCTCTGAAGTCATTTAACACTGACCATGTACAGCTCTGGAAATGGTTGAGACTAGGTCTGCAACAAACTAGTTTGATAGTCGAATAATCTACGATTATTGAAACCCTCAATCGATTTTCTGGATTGTGAATCACTCGATTACCAAATAACTCAAATAACCAAATGATGTAGCTGTCAGTCTTTACATTTATGAGGTTTGCTAACTAACAGTGAAGACAATGAATACCTTATTCAAAAATTCACTGCTTTATTGAACTTTGAAAAACTCATTTTTTGTGTCAAAATTTAAAACCAGTGACGTGCAAAGTAGCATTGATAAAAATTTAACCAAGCCAGATCAGTATCTAAAGTCATAAATGTGAGGTCCATTCAAATGCGTCAAACGGTGGCAACCATTTTTGGCAAACTTGTTCCCTAAGAATTAAAATTTGAATGATTTCCTGTAAACACTCCTTTTCAGTCCAACCCTTCGTCCAGCTGCCCTGTTTGTTTGTGGAGAATTACATCCTATAACTGTGTTCACAAACGTTTGTGGAGAACTCCAGACAAGCAGAGAAATATTTTACTGTGTTTGCCAAATTTGAACGCAACTGTGGCCTCAACATTGTTTAAAAGTGTGAAATTCTACAGCTCTTTCAAGGTTTTTGTCCTTGAGGATGCAATCATTGCTTTTTTTTAACTCTTTATTAAGCATTTATGTCAAAACAATCCTCGTTAGAGCAAGAAACATGTTTGATGATGTTACCAACTAATTTAGTAATTCGATTTTAATCGATTAATCGTTGCACCCCCAGTTGAGACCACTGCAAAACGATTCGTTTTTCTGGTTTTACTATTTGAAGGTCCTGTATTGTTTTTTTGTTTGTTTTATTCTATAAATTATTCTGACAAATTCCAAATAAAAATATTTATTTGCAGCGATGACAAGAGCATTTATTCACTGTAAATGGCAACTGCTCAGAATAACAAAGAAGCTGCAGTGTTGAGGAAAGTATTTTCAGACCTTGATTAATAATACAAAGGAAGCACGTTTATATATTTTTAACCAAACCATACTGATGTTTTAACATAGGAAACCTCAGAAATAAATATTTCAGTCAGAGCTTTTGTGTCTTGTACTTTTCCTCATTAAATAGGATTTGGTTCAGGTGATCACCTAATCAATGCTTCTGTTGTGTCAGCTTTCATTGCTATCTTACTCATTGCTTCAGGGTGTTTGATATTGCAAGCACAGTGCATTTTGTACAGTTTGTCATATTTAGGAACTATGGACATTTTTCATTGGAATGTATCTTACTGTAGAATCTCTAGAGATTCATTGTCCATGTCAGTTTGAAATTCACGTTCTAGTTAAGGCTGTGTGAATAACGGTTTGAATGAGAGTACCGTATTTTCCGGGCTATAAAGCGCACCGGGTTATAAGACGCATTAAATGAAACAAAACTCTTAAGTTCCGTCGGAAGCTCAGTTTGGTCTTTACCTGGCGCAGGGCGTCTTCTTGCTTCCTCCACTTCTGTACCATTGATTCGTTAATGCTGAATTCTCTCGCAGCTGCTCTATGTCCATGTTGTACTGCGTGACTGATAGCGTTGAGTTTGAAATCCGCTTCGAAAATGAATGAATGAATGCACGTACCCTAATGCTGAAGCACGTACCGTATTACTCCGCAATGTTTCCTGACTACGGTGGCCGTAAGCTTCGTAACTTACCAAGACCGTGCTAAAACATTTTGACAGATTTATGAGTGCCGTGTACCATCTACAATCGGTTCTAGGTCAGAATGCTCAACCAGAATTAATTCGTACATTAGACGCACCGCATTTTAAGGCGCACTGTCGATTTTTGAGAAAATTAAAGGATTTTAAGTGCGCCTTATGGTCCGAAAAATACGGTACGTGTTTGTGATCAGTATTTACAACAATCCAGAACATTTTATAGGAATTACAGTTCAATACCCTAAAAAATGGCTGTTTGAATAGTTCATCCCCACCCCCAGTCTTAAATGCGTCTCTACTCCTCTGGAATACTGGATACATCATAGTGTGTTGAAGCTGTTGTTTAATACTCGGTGTAGTGTAGTTTTTGTTTGTTTATTTATTTAACATTGCTTTTAGCATCAGTCACTATTTAACAGCAGACACAAGGTTACATCAAAACTAGTCATGCATACTCAAGTGGGGCCATTTTAGCATAAACAATTAACCTAAAGCTTTTCTTGGGACTGTGGGAGGAAACCAGAGCATGAAGAAAACCCACACAGACGTGAGGAAGACCGGCAAACTCCACACAGGCAGTGTCCAAGGCCGGGATCGAAACGGGGTGCTGGAGCTGGGCCATTATGCTGCCCTAGAGTAATTGTACAGTATAGGCCTATGTAAGAGTTTGTGGTGCTGAAGTGTCTCATTTTTCCTTTTCTAGCGGAATGGCCGAGGACAGCTACTGGCCTCCCCAGTACATCCGGAACGACTGCAAGTGTTGTAGTAATTCGCCGTGATCGTGTGTATGTGGCACACGTTGGGGATTCTGCTGTGGTTTTAGGGGTCCAGGACAGTCCCACTGATCAGATGCTTCGAGCAGAGGAAATCACACAGGATCACAAACCTGAGCTACCCAAAGAGAGGAAGAGAATTGAGGGACTGGGTGGAAGGTTAGTGAGAGTTTCTCTTGCACAGAGTTACATTCACTGGTTTTATTGATGTACCTACTTTAAGCTGATGCACCATATGAACGTTCTCACTGTGTTAAGGACTGCTAAGTAAGCAGGTAGGCTTTTTGCACAGAAACCCTGGGCAATAACAATATTGATTATTTCACGTTTCGTTTGTTTGTTGTCTGATCTCTTCCAGTGTGATTAAAAAGTCTGGAGTTAATCGAGTAGTTTGGAAGCGGCCAAGACTCACTCACAATGGACCAGTCAGGCGGAGTACAGTCATTGACCAGATTCCTTTCCTTGCTGTAGCGCGCGCTTTAGGTGAGTTTAGTTAAGATTGGTAACCAGAGTTACTGCTTATAACTGTGTAACCTTTTCTTCAACATTTTTAATAGTTTCTCTTAGCAAACTGGGCAACCTTATGCCAAGATGTATGGAACCACTGTAGAGAATGCTATATGCTTGGAGGTGACATCATGGGCCCATTCCCAAAGAGTCCTTAATAAAACGATTATTTGTTGTTCGTAGGTGATTATTGTAGCAAATGGGTGGAGGGTTTTCCTTTATGAGTGGCTAAAGCATCTTAAATTGCTCAAATCTCAGAGTCTAAACATGCAGGTGTCCCCCAACGACTGAACGTGCTTTTGATCAAGATCAGAGAAATTTGAGGTATTTTAGGCACTCAGAAAGGAAAAGTCAGTATGCTTCAAGAAAATGCTAGATGAACACTTGGTGATCTGGGTGTAGTCCATGTGGGACATCAGTAACAATGAAGCTTGAGCATTTGGCCAGTGACTTTCAACTACACTGTCCGTAGTTCATCCAACAGTGAAACAAAATGGGTAGTTTCAGCAAACAGAAGAAGTCCTTATTTTGAGAAATAAAGGTGTTTTATGCTCAGTGTAAGTAGAGAATATTTGCGTGTGACAGTCCAAAACGAGGGCGGCACGGTGGCTTGATTGGTAGCACTGTTGCCTCACAGCAAGAAGGTCCTGAGTTTGATCCCAGTTGGACCGGTCTGGGTTCTCTCTTGCCTGCTTGGGTTTACTCCAGGTACTCCGATATCCTCATACAGTCCAGACATCTGTTATGCTAATTGATTACACTAAAGTGACCCTTGTGTGTATGTGAGTGTATGTGCCCTACAATGGATTGGTGCCCTGTCTAGGGTTGTTCCTGCCTTGCACCCCGTGTCACTGGCTAGGAACCAGCTCTCCCGCGATCTTGTTCAGGATCAAGCGTATAAGAAAATGAATGAATGAATGAATGAATGAATGTCCAAAACGAAGTGTGTGACATTAGGAATGCTGATTATGTTTTGTATTTATAGAAGGGCTATTTTTCTTTTTTTTTTCCCCCACTGATGGTGGTACTTTTTTGTTACTTTTTGTACACCCAGCTCAGTAGGATTGTGCATCCAGCATTCTGTCCTGTGAAGCAACATTAAACAGGTTCAAGACATCATTTTCTTTAAAGTTAAGGAGTATTAAGTTGTATCCATTTTTAATGAGTAATAAAATCCAGTTAAGGTGGCAAAATTTAGTGTATGCTACTTTTTGCAGACTGCCTAAAATCACACTTGGATATAAATTGCTTGCGTGTTGGATGGAGATAAATACAAACTTTGTGCACACAATTTAAGTTTGTGGTTTCATCTGTACAAGGTTAAAACTGTAAGCTAGAGTCCAGTTAAGTGACTTAGCCATTCTATGAGCAGTTAGTTAATTCATTAAGGGGAGTATTTCTAATCGTCAGTCATAAAAAAGCATTTAAAGAGGCGTTTAATTAAACAGAGTGCTTGTCTGACCCAGGATTAATAACGCTTGCACTATTTTGTTTTCTTTCAGGTGATTTATGGAGTTATGATTTTTATAGTGGGGAGTTTGTAGTTTCACCAGAGCCTGATACTGCAGTTATCAAACTTGATCTGAAGAGACATCGTTACATTATCCTGGGCAGTGATGGATTATGGAACATGGTTTCTCCCCAGGAGGCTGTAACCATGTGCCAGGAAACTGACAGGATCAAGGTGAGAATGATTATTAATAACCAAAACTGTTAATCGACTATTAATAGAGATGAATGTGTTTCCACTGCTCCAGAGACCAGTGTTGGTGTGCTTTACACAATTCCATGTGACGCTTGACTTTGTGCTTGATGATGTAAGACTTTAGAAACCCATGAAATGAAGCTCCTGGTGCACAGGGTTGTGCTGATGTCAGTGCCAGATTTGGAACTCTGCAGTTAAGTCAGCAGAGCGTTAGCGACTTTTATGCACTATGCACCTCAGCACTCGGTGACCCCGCTCAAACTTTACATGGTCTGCCACTTTGTGACTTGAGTTTCTGTGGTTTCTAGACGCTTCCTCTTTTCGATAATACTGCTTACAGTTAATTGTGTGGAATATCTAGAACGGAAGAAATTTCAGGAACTGACTTATTGCAGCGGTAGCATCCTGTACCACAATCAAATTCAGTGAGCTCTTTTAGAACAATCCATTCTGTCACAAACGTTTGCAAAGGCAGACTGTATGGCTAGGTACTTGATTTGTGTACACATGTGGGAATGGGACTGGGACTGAATGAAATGCCTGAATTTAGTGATTAAGTGGTGTGTCCCAATACTTTGGTGCATATAGTGTATATATATATGACCCCTGATGGTGATTACTTGGATAGATCACATTGTTTTCACTGAAATATAGAATTGATTAAAGGACTTAATGTCTTTTTAAGAGCTTCTGTATTATTTGCATTCCTTAAGACTAAGTGCCGAAAGACAAGGGAAAATATCTGCAGTGCCCAAGAGCTGGTCAACCAGGCCCTTCATCGATGGAGTCAACGTTTGCTTCGTGCCGACAACACAAGCGCTATAGTCATTTGCTTGGAGCCAGTGGAAACGTTCTCGGAACCTTTGCCTCCATATGAGGTTGTGTATAAGCTACAGGGACCAAAACATTGTTCTTCAGCCAAATCTGCTTCCAGGTCTCAATGCACCCAGGTGAGCATCACCATCACTGAGCAATGTATGGTCATTCACCACTGTCACAGAGCACTGCACTCACTGAACACATTAGGAACACTTTATTATACTTAAATTGACTAGGATTGGGTTTTAGCCCATCTGCCTCACCTCAAAGTGTGAGGGAGTGAGGGAGTGAGGGAGGCTGGCTTCAGCCCTAGTGATAAGATGTGCCAAAACTGCACTATTTCGAGATCTCCTTGGTTTGTGGTTTAGGTTTTGTACATTGCCCTTAGTTAATCCTGGCGTCTTAAGATGGGTAGTGGAAGTGAAAGCCACTTGTTTCATTACATATGAATATACACTGCTCAAAAAAATAAAGGGAACACTCAAATAACGCATCCTAGATCTGACTGAATGAATTATTCTCATTTGAATACTTTGTTCTGTACAAAGTTGAATGTGCTGACAACAAAATTTGATGTAATGTCCTTAAAACAAGTCAACATGAGGCTCAGTATTGTGCTACCACGAGTGTGAAAGCACCACCAACATTCAAAAGTGACCAAAACATCAGCCAGAAAGCATAGGTGCTGAGATGTGGTCTGTGGTCCCCACCTGCAGAACCACTCCTTTGTTGAGTGTGTCTTGCTAATTGCCAATCATTTCCACCTGTTGTCTATTCCATTTGCACAACAGCATGTGAAACTGATTGTCAATCAGTGTTGCTTCCTAAGTGGACAGATTGATTTCACAGAAGTTTGATTTACTTGGAGTTATATTGTGTTGTTTAAGTGTTCCCTTTATTTTTTTGAGCAGTGTAGGTGTAAAAAATCATTTGGGGGTTGGAGAATAGATTATTTATTATTTACATTCTTTCTTATGTGGAAATTCGATTCCGAATTCAAACAAATCCGAATTTGAACGGCCTTTTGGACCTTTGCATGACAAGGTTTCACTGTTCCACTGCACATTTCACAGACCCAAGGTTGCTGATCTGAGCTGTTCTGCTGTGTGTTCTTCTCTTCAAACAGGATACAACTGGTGTTACCATGCATGTGATTAATTTCTTTAAAATGTATGTAGCTCTAGTATACAGCGGTATTTACTGGTTTCACTCTAACATCCTTCAGAAGACTCTTGTTATCAGTGGAGTTAATAACACGTCCACCATTCAGAATTGAGGATTTAGCTATGCCGTTGTCATTTAACATAAATAACAGTGAGACGTTTATTTATTTTTTCCTTTTCTAGGAGGCGGATTTGTTATTACCTGGTTGTGAACTGGATTCATTGGGCTGCAGAATTGCTGACAGTTCAACAAGCAGTTATAAATTATTTGAATCTCCTCTTTCCAAGTCTGACTTTACGAGCAAAGACCTCCTTAACGAGAGCTTGACCAATGGCAAAATTAACGACGTGGCACCCAAAAGCAAACGGATGCTGGAGGATCTATCCGTACCTGCAGGGAAGAGGCCACGGCGTAGTCTTCCTCAGTCTTCTCACAGCCATGCCTCTTCATGTACGTCTCGTCGGAGGTATGGCGACCGTCCATCTCTAAGACGTGGGAGTAAAAATCAGAAGCAGCCTGACAAAGTCCAAGGTCTATTACAGGAGCATGGAAACGCTACTGTGTGCGTTTGCTAACGTTCCAGTTCTGTACGTTCTCACCCTCTCACTTTCTTGTTGGATAGTCGCAATCAGACTTGGAGTACAGTTTAAGTAAGCTATTGAAGAAGCAAACTCTAAAGTTACCGGATAAAAACAGAAGACAGGATGAATAGTCAAGCGATTGTGGTGATGAGCTATAGCATAATTCTTTCCATGTGCTCTGTCTTGACATATCTGTGTTCTTTTTTTTTCTTTTTCTCATGTGAAGTAATGTAGGGTCTGTTAAATGCTCCCAGCCTTCTGTCACCTTATCTCCAATGTTGTTGTATGTTTAATCTTGTAATGCTGCAATCCAGTCAGACAGACACACACACACACACACACACACACACACACACACACATTCTGGGGCTTGTACTTGCTTGGAATTTGTACACTTTTAAGTTGAAGTATTCCTGCTGTCTTCCATTCAGCACAGTGGAAGGATCATGTGAAAAACTCAACAGAAGAACGCTTATCTTCTGAGAAGATAATTCTCCTCGCAGCTGACATGTACATATTCCAAAGAACAATTTTAAAGAACTCATTTACTTTGAGCAATTCAATAGTCTTATGTATTTTTATACACTTTGTTTTACAGAACAAAGAAGGCACACAATTTCTATTTGCATGGACTCTTAATCCCCTGTCACCATGTATGGTTTTACCACTTTTACCTCTGCAGAAGAAGCTAGAAATATATTCACACATTAAGGTAATGGATTTAAAATGCATATTATCATTATTCAGCGACTCAGTTAACAGATAAATGTTACTTTGGGTTTTTAAGTTGTTTTCTATCTGTAAGGATTTCATGTGAAATTTAAGGTGCTGCTATGTTTAACCAGGTAAATAAACAAACTTGATTAACTAATTTAAATGTTTCCACCTGCCACCAAGGTCAGTTGTGAAATGCAGTTGGTATTTGTTTTCAAAAAACAACTTTTTTGTTTTATACACACACACACACACACACACAAGGTCATACATGCATACCTACTTGCCCATTTTGGACTTTCCTCCTGTTTCAACTGTAAACAATGCCTTCCCATTTTGTGACTGAGATTTTAATATGGAGTGACCTTCACTGAACTTGTGGCAAGTTTTTGTTTTCGTTTGATTAGGTCCACAAGTTTATTTGCTTATCAACAAAGTATGGACAATGATGTTTGAGAAACTATGCATAGCCCATTCGTCTAATGTCAGTTCAGACTCCTATAGCTCATCCCCATGTTCCCCAGTGATCAGTCATTTCACTGGTCATATTTATTCCCACACTGTTAATGTACCTATGTTACAGGACCCTTGTTATTGGGATCACAATGGGTGAGGAGAACAAAGTCATTAAGAAATACACCCTTGTTTCCAAAACCCAAAGGCCAGCCTGGCCAACAAGAAAAGGGCTGAGGGACATTCCTATTGGACAGTCCTCATTTTTGGGAGAAATCATGCTTTGTGAAATACTCCCAGGAATGAACAGAAGCTATGTATGGTAGCAGTTTTGAATCGTTTTACAGGCATAATGCTATCCATTCTCAACAAGGAGCCCTATATAAATAAACAATGCAAGCAGCCTGTTTGAATAGGCAGACGTTTTATTGTATTTATTACATGTTGACTTTTTCTACTTTCCTTTTTTTAAACCCATTTTCTGAAGGGTTAGAAGGACCTGACTGCAGAACTACATTCTGGTGATAGATTGGTGTGTTACTGTTGTAGAAATATCTGTTTCGTCTGTACAGAAGCTTGTAACAGTGTGACTACATGAAGCATAAACCTGGCCTGATATTCCACCAGTTTATTTAGAAAATCATAATCTTCTCCACAATTGACTCATTTGAAAATGTGTGGTTCATCTGCATGGATAACAATGTAGATAATTATACACATACATTTGTAATAAAAGATGATAAGTAAAATCAAATAAATATACATTGCCAATTATGTGTTTCAGAACATACCTAATTTCCTTTCACCAATAGCATTACCATTGCAACAGAAGTTGGAGAGCTAGTTGCTAAGCTCAAGCTTGAAAATCCTGTCATGTTGCCATTCATCAGTCATTTGTAAGCATGGTGTATATTTTGCGTGATATTTTAGGATTACAATCACTAAGCACTTTTATTACAGACATTATACTAGTACTAGGGGCTCGATTTTGTAGCACAGTCACCTCAAGGTTTGATGTGTGTTCTGAGATGCTTTTCTGCTCACCTCAGTTGTAAAGTGGTTATGTGAATTACTGTAGTGTTTTTGTCAGCTGAAACCAGTCTGGCTATTCATTCTCGGGTGGCTTCTCTCATCAATGCATTTCTGTCCACAGAACTGCCACTCACTGGATGTTTTTTTAATAGTAGTTATTTTATTATTCTTCACTAAGTATATTATTTTAGTAAAGTCTAGAGACCTATGTGTAACAATCCCAATACATGAGCAGAAATACACAAAACAGCCCATCTGGGACCAACAATCATGCCACAGTAAAAATCACTGAGATCACATTTTTTCCACATGCCGATGTTTGATATGAACATTACCAGAAACTGCTGGCCAGTATCTGTATGATTTTGTGCATAGCACTACAGCCACATGATTGGTTGAAAAAAATAATTGCATAAATGAGTAGATGTACATTCAGCTAATATACAATGCATTCAGGAAGTCTTCAGATCCTTTCACTTTTTTCACATTTTGTTATGTTGCGGCCTTGTGCAAAAAAAAAAAAAAAGCATTATCAGCAACAAGTCCAAAAGCCAGGGTAAATTATGGTATGGGGTTGGGTCAGTACCCTTGGCGAAGATCATTTACACATCTGTGATGGCAGCATTAATGCAGAAAAGTACATTGAGATTTTAGAGCAACATTAGCTGCCTTCAAGACGACAACTTCTCCAGGGACATCCATGCATTTTTCAACAAGACAATGAAAAACAAGCCAAATCAGAAAAAGTTAGGACTGAAATATGTAAATCCCTTTCTTTGAGGAACATTGTTTTTAAACATTTCAATAATTGGAACAGAAACAGCAGTGCTGCTGGAGTTTTAAAACCCTGTTTACTCACTGTCTGCTTTGTTAGAGACATTCACCTTATTATTCCACACTGTAGATGTGAAGTCAGAGACAGTATAGTGAGATCCTCCAACATTCATTTGTGTTAGTCATCCTCTAATCCTTCAGTGCTCACAGGATGCTGGTGGCTGGACGTTTGGCTGGTGGACATGTTTTTTGACTTTGAGGTGGT
This sequence comes from Ancistrus triradiatus, assembly GCA_025084515.1. Classification (NCBI taxonomy): domain Eukaryota; kingdom Metazoa; phylum Chordata; class Actinopteri; order Siluriformes; family Loricariidae; genus Ancistrus; species Ancistrus triradiatus. The sequence continues at coordinate 1,071,359 of JAJAGP010000055.1, read as the reverse complement.
TTAAAACTCCAGCAGTACTGCTGTGTCTGATCCACTCATATCAATGCAACAAACCACTACTATATCAGTGTCTCTGCAGTGCTGAGAATGATCCACCACCCAAAAGATTCGAACAGAGTAAAGGGGACAGATGAAAAGTATGGACAGATGGACTATAGTTTATACAGTGTTGCTCGAATGTTTGTGAACCCTTTAGAATTTTCTATATTTCTGCATAGATATGACCTAAAACATCATCAGATTTTCACACAAGTCCTAAAAGTAGATAGAGAATCCAGTTAAAATAATTAGACAACAATATTATACTTGCTCATGGCAAAAGTATGTGAACCTTTGCTTTCAGTATCTGGTGTGACCCCCCTGTGCAGCAATAACTGCAACTAAACATTTCCTGTAACTGTTGATCCACCAGCTTGGAGTAATTTTAGCCCATTCCTCCGTACAGAACAACTTCAGCTCTGGGATGTTGGTGGGTTTCCTTACATTAACTGCTCACTTCAGGTCCTTCCACAACATTTCAGTTGGATTAAGGTTTTGACTTGGCCATTCCAAAACATGAACTTTATTCTTCTTTAACCATTCTTTGGTAGAATGACTTGTGTGCTTAGGGTCGTTGTCTTGCTGCATGACCCACCTTCTCTTGAGATTCAGTTCATGGACAGATGTCCTCACATTTTCCTTTAGAATTCTCTGATATAATTCAGAATTCATTGTTCCATCAATGATGGCAAGCCGTCCGGGCCCAGATGCAGCAAAACAGGCCCAAACCATGAGACTACCACCACCATGTTTCACAGATGGGATAAGGTTCTTATGCTGGAATGCAGCGTTTTCCTTTCTCCAAACATAATGGTTTTCTTTTAAACCAAAAAGTTCTATTTTGGTCTCCTCCGTCCACAAAACATTCTTCCGATAGCCTTCTGGCTTGTCCACGTGATCTTTAACAAACTGCAGATGAGCAGCAATGTTCTTTCTGGAGATCAGTGGCTTTTTTCTTGCAACCCTGCCATGTACACCATTGTTGTTCAGTGTTCTTCTGATGGTGGACTCATGAACATTACCATTAGCCAATGTGAGAGAGGATTTCAGTTGCTTAGAAGTTACCCTGGGGTCCTTTGTGACCTCGCCAACTATTACAAGCCTTGCTCTTGGAATGATCTTTGTTGGTTGGCCACTCCTGGGGAGGGTAACAATGGTCTTGAATTTCCTTCATTTGTACACAATCTGTTTGACTGTGGATTGGCTGAGTCCACACTCTTTAGAGATGGTTTTGTAACCTTTCCCCACCTGATGAGTATCAACAGCTCTTTTTCTGAGGTACTTAGAAACCTTCTTTGTTCGTGCCATGATACACTTCCACAAACATGTTGTGAAGAGCAGACTTTGATAGATCCCTGTTCTATAAATAAAACAGGGTGCCCATTCACACCTGATTGTCATCCCATTGATTGAAAACACCTGACTCTAATTTCACCTTCAAATTAACTGTTAATCCTAGAGGTTCACATACATTTGCCACCCACTAATATGTAATATTGGATCATTTTTCTCAAGAAATAAATGACCAAGTATAATATTTCTGTCTCATTTGTTTAACTGGGTTCTCTTTATCTGCTTTCAGGACTTTTGTGAAAATCTGATGATGTTTTAGGTCATATTTATGCAGAAATATTGAAACTTCTAAAGGGTTCACAAACTTTCAAGCGCCAATGTAATTATAGAACTACAAAGTGCAGTGGCCACTAAAACTTAAAGAATACACAGTATATAAAATGAAAAATATGTACACAATTAATTTCTTCTTGGGCTTTTGTTGGTTTGAATTTTTGAAAGCATGAACTTCACTAATGAAAAACTATATTGTACGTCAATCTGCTTCCAACTTTCTCGAATAGTTATTGACAGATCAGCGGCACAGGGAAAGAGCAACTCTAGACAGGCCACCAATTTATCAAAGTCCACACACACTAACACACTAAGGGCACTTTAGAAACACCAATCAACCTAACACATGTCTTTGGAATGTGGGAGAACACTGAAGCACCCAGAGTAAACCCACAAAGACACGGGGAGGACATCCAGACTACACACCAGCCGGAGTCTGAGGTCAGAATTGAACCAGGGACACTGAGGTGACAGTGCTAACCGCTGCACTACCGTGTCACCCTGTCATGGCTAAGTTTGTTTTTAATTTCAACCTTAAATTAAAGTTGGATTGAAATCTGGACTGCTCACTGGCCATGTCATTGAGTTCATGTGCCTTTTCTGAAGAAAAACTTTAACACACACACCATTTTACTGCAAGATCCAGTTCATCCTGAAAATTGTCTGCATCATCACCAAACCTATGTTCTATTGATGGAATGAAAAAAGTGTCAAAAATGTCAATGTACACTGTACCTGTGACTGTTGACAGCCCTCTCTGGTCTGTCACCTGACATGTAACGCCATATCATAAATGATGGGAAATTTGACTGTATTCTTCACGTAGTCATTTTTATATATTAAATTAGAGCAGTACCAGACAAAAGATAAAGCATCTGGTCCTTGGCTAATGCATATATATATATATATATATATATATATATATATATATATATATATATATATTTCAGTATTGTATTGTGAGGCGGTGATACAAACCACTGACACAGTGGACGAGCTTTTATTTTGAAGGTAGTCTTCTGTGTTTTTTAGTGGCTAAATCCATAGACACACAGTTTGGTTGATTTGGAAGGCATGGGGTACTCTGAATGTTCTGGTGTATGATTTATAGATCAGCTCTATATTTTAACCGTAAACGGCTGTTTTACGTGACTGGCGGGAATTTGGATTCAGTATGTTTACAGGTTACAGTGTGTTTATAGTCTCATAACACTGGATATTCATTGTCTTTTTGAAGGTAACTGAAAACATTTATTAATATTAATGATAACAATTGGAAACAGCTTTCATTTTAAAACAGCATTTTCATTTACAGTTGCTAAGTACTAGCTAACTAGTAGTAGATAAACAGCAGCTAGCTATGTTAAACAGAAGGATTCTTTAACTTTAGAAGGCGAATTGTGTCTTTCGGGCTGTGTGGTTTGTGAAATTTACTGCTTAGATTCCAAAGGATTAATCCCGAATCCTTAATCTTTTAGAAATAAGTTGACTGCACAAAGTGAAGAAGAAATGGTTTCAGACAATATGTTGGGCACCTTTGTATGTACCGCAGTAAAGTCGGCTTGCGGTTGCGATTCGGAGCTTTTTCGTCTTGCATTCCGTGATGGAGTCACGTTAAACTGTGATTAATGCTACATTCGGCTCGTCCTGATTTGTGAATTCAAATGACGTCATCACCCAAGCCGAAATCATTCGGCATTACATTTTAGGGCTTTATTTTCAAAAGCTTATAACTTCTAAAGGTGACCATTAGATGACAGACACCTGCAGTAAGGTGACCAGGCTGATTTGTGAAACTTTTCACAGTCCTAATTCTCTGTACGTGGCTCATATAAACCGTGAGGACGGAATTTAACTCGCCATAAAACCATTCAAGCAGGTCATATAACTTCAGAAACTGATAATATACAGGAGAAAAACAGGTTAAAGTTAACCTCCATCAGTTCTGAAAGATATCACAGATATCATTTTGTCTAATAGGCAGTAATTTACATACTGTGTGTTATGTGTAGGCATTTTCTGATTTGTGAAAGCTTTCACAGATATAACTTTGTATAAAACACATTTTCTTTATATAATATTTATTAATTTGAGTTATTTTCAGATTTGTGAAATATTTCACAGATATAACTTTGTATAAAACACATTTTCTTTATATAATATTTATTAATTTGAGTTATTTTCAGATTTGTGAAATATTTCACAAAGCTGAAAATGCCTAAAAGTCATAAATATTATGTAAATAAACATTTATTATATAAAACTACATCTGTGAAAGATTTCACAAATCTGAAAATGCCTAAAATTAATAAAAAATAATATAAATAAATGCCTTTCATACTAAATAAAATCTGTGGAAGCTTTCACAAATCTGATAATATTATCTAAATAAATGCTTTTTATACTAAATTATATCTGTGAACGCTTTCATAAATCAGATTATGCCTAAAAATTATACATAACATCATAATAAATATGTATTAGACAAAGTTATATTGGTGATAGCTTTCACAACTCAGAAAATGCCTACACATAACACACAGTATGTAAATTACTGCCTATTAGACAAAATGATATCTGTGATATCTTTCAGAACTGATGGAGGTTAACTTTAACCTGTTTTTCTCCTGTATATTATCAGTTTCTGAAGTTATATGACCTGCTTGAATGGTTTTATGGCGAGTTAAATTAAAGGCTTAATTATTTCGCGTGTTATCATTTTCCGTCCTCACGGTTTATATGAGCCACATACAGAGAATTAAGACTGTGAAAAGTTTCACAAATCAGCCTGGTCACCTTACTGCAGGTGTCTGTCATCTAATGGTCACCTTTAGAAGTTATAAGCTTTTGAAAATAAAGCCCTAAAATGTAATGTAATTTAGGTGATGACGTCATTTGAATTCACAAATCAGGACGAGCCAAATGTAGCACTAATCACAGTTTAACGTGACTCCATCACGGAATGCAAGATGAAAAAGCTCCGAATCGCAACCGCAAGCCGACTTTACTGCAGTTATGTCTGTTATGGGGAAATTTATGATTTGTCCGTCTGTTTGCTCGTACTTTTCGGATGCTTATTGGAAGCACGGCAATTATAAACAATGTTACATGTCATGGTACGAGTTTGCATTTTTCAAAAGAGGTCGTAGTTTTTACATTACTATAGACTTTTGTCGTTTGATATTTCGTGTTATTATTTATGTTACTTCAGTTTGTTTGTTTTGCTAGCTATAACAATTATTAGTTGTAGTCATTTTATGTTGCACCGCAACCAGTACTAAAATACCTGTTGAAATGGTGTAATAGAAGAAAAGCTATAGTATAGAGTTTAACCTGGTCAAATTTCCTAATGTGTTGGTTATCCAAATTAAAATAAGTTGATTTATTAATTCATTAATCTTTATACCCCCTTAATCCAATTCAGGGTGGCAGGAGGCTGGGGCCTAACCGACAGCACAGGGCACAAGGTGCAAACCTAACCAGGGCACCATTTCATTGCAGGACACACACACACACAGTTGCACTGGACCAGTGTAGTTAGCCTACATATGCCTTTGGCATGTCGGAGGTAACTAGACTACTTGGTGGAAAAGAGTGCCAAAAGTATTTAGCTTGGTTGTTTCACAGCTTTAGATGCCCCCGATTCGATTCCAACCTTGGAGTCCACCTGTGTGGAGTTTGCATGTGCTACCTGTGTCTGAGGGGGTTTACTCCAGGTACTCTGGTTTCCTACCACATTCCAAAGACATAAATAAATGTTATTTGTAGTAAATAAATAAATAAATAAATGTTATAGTAGTGCCCATTTTAACAGCATCTTTTTGTTTTTAATCCCAGTTCCAGTTCCCCAGCATTTCCAAACTGTAATGCTGGAAAGAAAGCCTTCATCTTCTCATAAATGGCCCCACCCTCACTGAATCTCAGCGTCTCTTTGTTTTCAGTCACTCAGTAATCCCAGTATGTGAGCTGCAAGTTCTAATGCAGGAGACAAAGTTTCTCTGCATTTCCCCCACTATTTTTGAACAGTATATATATTGGCTGATGCTGATTATTTAAAAATGGTATTATTCGGGCAGAATAATCATCCGACCAATGAAGTGGTCTGTCCCTACTGTCGATGTAACCTTGCTCCTGTCATGAATAGCCATTGATGCAGATGCGAAAACAAATAAAACAAACTTGGAGGAAACCCACATGGAAAGGAGATAACATGCAAACTCCACACAGCCAGAGTATGGACTGGGAGTCTAACCTGGGATCTCAGGAGCTATGTGGGGAACCTCTGTGGCACTGTGCCGCCCATGAAGAGAAATCAATGCCAGTCAGAATGCCCAAATTTTTGCACATTCTCCAATGTGTTTTTCAGCACAGAAACTGGATTTGTGCATTTAAATGTACAGATAGGCTTGCTCTCTTTAGAGGTGGTGTCATTTTTTTATCTTAATAATCACACATAAACATAACATCAAGGAGAGTTGGAAAAAAAATCAATCACCATCTTTAGTTTTAGTATTTTTTGAATCAGTATACTAATGTGTGAATTTAGATTTTGTTAACCCTAATCCTAAAGAGAATGAATAATGTCTGTTTCTGCAGTGAAGTCATCCACAGTCAATCAGCATGGCTGCCGATAAGGTTGAGTATACCATAGGAGGAGTGAAAATAAACTTCCCCTGCAAAGCCTATCCTTCTCAACTTGCCATGATGAACTCGGTAAGCTTCTATGAACTTCTTAGCTTCTACTATTCAACGTTTCCTTTCTTACTATTATCTGAATATAGTAAATAAGTGCATTTGAGTAAGTGCATATACATTCACTGGCCACTTTATTATCCACACCTTGCTAGTACTTGGTAGGACCCAAGTTTGCCATCAGAAGTGTCTTAATTTCTTTGTGGCATAGATTCAACAAGGTGCTGAAGTCATTCCTCAGAAATGTTGGTCCATATTGACATGATTGCATCACACAGTTGCTGCAGATTTGTCGGCTGCACATCCATGATATGAATCTTCCATTCCACCACAACCCAAATGTGCTCTGCTGGATTGAGATCTGGTGACTGTGTGTGTTTGAGTACAGTGAACTCATGGTCATGTTCAAGAAACCAGTTTGAGATGTGAGCTTTATTACCACAGTGTACCATCTTCTGTGGTCATGGTCAGCAACAATACTCGGGCTGTATTACAATACTCATGATGGTATTAAGGGTTCCAAAGAGTGCTGGGAAACCACCACCTGAACCAGCCTGAACTGTTGATAAAACACAAGATGGATTCATGCTTTCATGTTGTTCAAGCCAAATTCTGACTCTGCCATCCAAGTCACAGTAGAATTCAAGACTCATCAGATTAGGCAACGTTTTCCCAATATTCTATTGTGTAATTGTGGTGAGCCTGTAAGAATCGTTGCCTGTTTTTGGCTGACAGGAGTGGCACCCAGCATGGTCTTTTGCTGCTGTGGCCCATCTGCTTCAAGGTTTGGCATGTTGTGTGTTCATAGATACTCTTCTGCACACCTTGGTTGTAACAAGTGCATATTTGACAGTGTCTACATGCCTAAATGCACTGAGGTGCTGCCATATGATTGGCTGATTAGATATTTGCATTAATAGAGTGGAGCAGTTGAACAGGTGTAATAAAAGTGGCCACTGAGTGTAGTTTTATTTATTTTTAAAATAATCACGAGTTGGGCTCTCTTCACATTGTGAGCTGAAGTGTCTTTTAGAATTTTTCTAAACACCATTTTGTTTTCCCTCAGATTGTCCGTGGCCTGAACCATGGACAACATTGCTTATTAGAAAGCCCTACTGGTAGTGGAAAGAGCTTGGCTCTGCTGTGCTCAGCTCTAGCATGGCAGCAGGCGCAGTACGGTATGTTTGTTTGGATTTGGGTTGTACATTTGCAGGTCTTTTGCAGTGCTTGGTGCATTTACAGTGGTTAGTTTAATCTGCCTTCTTAGGTCTGACATTAGTAACCTCTGTTTATGTTTGAAAATCAGGTCCTTGCACATCAGATGGCTTTGGTGTTTATAAATGTTTCTGCCTGTGCATGTAAAGAGCTGTTGCACAGTAGTGCAGATGAAGCCTCTTTTGTGTACATATGATGTTTATTTGTGTTCACACTATTTCTATAAGGGAAAGCTCACCAGGATGGAAAAAGTCCCTCATGTGATGATAAAAAAGCCACTACTCCATGTCAGTGTGTATGCCACAGTCGAGCTATCCGCCCACCTGCTTCCTCTAACAGGACGGCATCCAACCCAGACGTGATTGATCTTACTAGTGAAACTCCTAATAGGCATGGAATCACGCCTCCAAGAGGTGAGTGCCCTTATCAGTCCTCAACTGGTATTTAGGCTTCTTCCAACAAGATTATTACTCAGACGTCATCACCCTCTCCCATTTACATTTACAGCATTTAGCAGACGTCCTTATCCAGAGCGACTTACAATTGGTACAGTCTTACAATCCAAGCAATTGTGGGTTAAGGGCCTTGCTCCCCAACAGTGGCAGCTTGGCAGAGGTGGGATTTGAACCCTGGACCTTGTGGTCCATAGTCCAGTACCTTACCCACTAGGCTACCACAGTCTCACTCTCCCCTCCTCCGGTTGACTGAGCATGCCACACCACCAAAACTTACCTGCTGAGAACTCGAGAACCTACAGTGACTCTGCTTACTGGACTAAATAACGCAGATACTCCTTCACTTTTCTACATTATTATATTTATTTATTTACTTGTTTATATGAAACCCCAAATCAGAAAAAGTTGGGACAGTATGGAAAATGCAAATGAAAAAATAGGCACCATTTCTTACATGTACTTTGACTTCTATTTAATTGCAGACAGTATGAACCCAGGATGTTTCATGTTTTTTTATTTTTTTATTTTATGGTCTACTTCATTTAATTTGTTAGTAAAACATCCATTCCTGCATTTCAGGCCTGCAACACATTCCAAAAAAGTTGGGATGGGGCCAGTTAGGTCTAGTAATGAGGTGAAAAAATGAAATAATGATGTGATGTCAACAGGTAATTATAATCATGATTTGGTACAAAAGCAGTATCCACAAAACACAGAGTCTTTGTGGAGCAAAGATGGGCAGAGGATTTTGTCAACAAATGTATGAGAAAATTATTGAAATGTTTAAAACAATACCTCAAGGAAAGACTGCGGTGCATAATATCATTAAATGATTTAAGGAATCTGGAGGAATCTTCGTCTTTACTCCTCGAAAACTCAGCCTTTTGTGGATAGTCCTGAAGTGTAGGAATGGATGTTTATTAACGAATGAAATGTCGGCCAGACAAAACATGAAATCTCTTGGGTTCATACTGTCTGCAATGAAATAAAAGCCAAAGTGAATGTATGAAACACTGCGTATATTTTTGAATTAGCATTTTCCATACTATTTTAATATTTTAGTGTTTTTTATTGTTGATTGTCTATATATTATAGTATTTGTTATATATTACATTATTATATTTATTCTTTTCTTTAAATATATTCTCTCTCTATATTTGGTTTCTGTGTATTTAGCCTATTACTAAAAACCTATTAATTAGATAACTTAGTTTAGTTCTTAGATATAACATGTAGGCTGCCTTAGAAGGTTCTGTCCCTTTTGAGTTTTGATTTTTGTTTGGTCATCCCAAGGTTTATTCCTGATAACGTTTAGACAGTTGATTCTTGCTAGTGTTCGTCCAATAAGGTTTTTTTAATAGCCAGGGCCAATATTTAGAGATCAGAGTATATCAGTGCTATTTAAAGCTGAGATCACATTTTTTATTTGCCAATGATTAAACTTGTATTGATAAATGAGACACAATCATTGAAATTAAATAAACAAGTACCGGTAATTAAACTATAAATGGACTGTCTCTGTTTGCACTCTGTCTTTTTATTTAAAAAACAAGATTTGTTTTATTAGACTTAACAACCACATTTATTACAGGGGAAAAAACCTCGAAAATGTCTTAATTCCTGCAAAAAGTAAACACATGTAGTGCACATGGTAGCAACATCTTCTTGTTTTTAGTCCCAATCCCAGTTAAGAGCGGAAAGTTGTAATGCTGGAAACAAAATTCATCTTCTCCTGAATGGCTGGCTCCAGCCTCACTGAATGTTCCCTCAGCATCTCTTTGTTTTTAGTCCCAGTTTATGAGCTGCAAGTTGTACTGCAGGAAGCAAAGCTTCTCTGCATTTTCTCCACTGTTTTTGAGTATCGGCCTCGTGAGCGCAGGCATCCGCCGATGCCAATTATCTCAAAATGGCATTAATCAGAACAATTAATAGGTCTAACACTACTTTTAACTGTCCCCTTACGTTCGCTCATTTAGGACTTTGGGCCTAGATATTTGTAAAGCTGCTTTGTGATAATTCTCTGTTGTAAAAAGCACGGTATAAATAAATTTGACTCGAATTATTATTTAAAAAAACAAAACATGTCCCTCTATACGTGATGGTTTTGCCCAATTCTCCAGATTCACGGAAGAATATTCTGTTCTTGTTTTTTTTTTTGCAGAGGAGGACAGTCTACCTACGAGATGCACTTTGTCATCCAGGCTGTCTGAGAAACTCTGGGCCTCCCTCGCTACAGAGGGAGAACAGCGCGATGATGACTTTAAGCCCGATCGGAAGCGTCTTCGGGCAGCTGCTGTAGATCAAAAGGTATGTCTTTTGAGGTTTTAGTCACTATTCTTAAAATGTTGGACCCTTTTACAGTTATAGGTAACTGGTTTGTCCATCATGATGCTCAACAGAGCAGCAAGCGCAGGTGTCTGGAACAGGGTGTGGTGGTTATTGATGATGAAGAGTCTGGGTCTGAAGCTCAGTGTTGTAAGGTTGAGCTAAGCAACCAAGCCAAAGCAGAGGGTAACCTACCACGTAATGAATGCTGTGTGAGTATTTATTTATTTTTTTTCAAGTTTGACACCCCCAACCGCCTGTAAAAACTGTTCAAATGTCTTGCTGTTTACTTAATAAATCATCTTTCCATGATTAATTTAGTTTTGTTAGGTTTAACTGATTTCATTCATTTGTCAGGGCTTAGTGTGGCTTATATTTGACAAATATAAAAATGATTTAAGTCCTATTCTTGGAACACTAAAAAGGTGTATGCTAGAGAATATCATGGATGTGCAAGTAAGTGTTCAACATATGTTGCTTTTATAAGATAATGTTATTAAAATTATTTAATCGGAATGGCCCAATTTTTAAATAGGCAAGTCAAATTTATGTTTATATCCCTTTTTTCAAAGGAGAATTTTCTCAAAGCAGCTTTGCAAATATCTAGGCCCACAGCCCTAATGAGCAAGCCTGAGGTGACAGTGGCAAGGAAAAACTCCTTAAATGTTACAAGGAAGAAACTTTGGGAGAAACAAGACCAAAAGGATGAAAAAAGGGACCCAACCTTCTTGGGCGTCCTATTTGTTTTTTATATATAAGAATTACATGAAGTTAGATCAATTAACCTAATTATTAAGTTTATAGTACAACCCCTGGCAAAAAGTATGGAATCACCAGTCTTGGATGAGCACTCATTCAGACATTTCATTCTGTAAAACAAACTCAGATCAAAAACATGATACAATAATAAGGTCATTCTGCAACTTGTTGGCTTTCAGGAACACTCAAAGAAATGAAAAGAAAAACATTGTGGAAGTCAGTGAATGTTACTTTTATTGACCAAGCACAGGGAAACAAAATATGGAATCACTCAAATTGAGGAGGTAGAAAATAAGGACACACCCATTCAATTTCCTTTCCCTAAATGGACACCTGCCTCAGAGTTAGATCTGCTCATTAGTCTGCAGTTAAAAACACCTGCAGTCATGACACCTTGGAGGGCAGCTGGACGAAGTGGAGTGGCAAGAACCATGGCTCCAACAAGAGAAATGTCTCTTGAAACAAAAGAGGATTGTGAAACTTCTTGAAGAAGGTAAATCTTCACGCATGGTTGCTAAAGATGTGGGCTGTTCACAGTCAGCTGTATCCAAGATATGGACCAAATATAAACAGCATGGAATGGTTGTTAAAGCCAAGCGTACTGGTAGACCAAGAAAGACATCAAAGCGTCAAGACAAACAACTTAAGGCCATTTGTCTTGAAAACCGAAAAAGTACTACACAGATGAAGCATAAATGGGAGGAAGCTGGAGCCAATGTATGTGACCGAACTGTTAGAAAGCGCCTAAAGGAAATGGGATTTCAATACAGAAAAGCTAAAAGAAAACAATCATTGATACCTAAACATAAAAGAACAAGACTGCAATGGGCTAAGGAGAGGCAATCATGGACTGTGGATGACTGGATGAAAGTTATCTTCAGTGATGAGTCAAGAATCTGCATTGGACAAGGTGATGATGCTGGAACTTTTGTTTGGTGCCGTTCCAGTGAGATTTATGAAGAGGCCTGCCTGAAGAAACAACCAAATTTCCCACAGTCCTTGATGATATGGGGCTGCATGTCAGGCAAAGGCATGGGGGAGATGAACTGGTGTTAATTCTTCTATCGATGCACAAGTTTACATTGAGATTTTGGACAGTTTTCTCATCCCTTCAGTTGAACAGATGTTTTGGGAGGTGAATAAATAATTTTCCAAGATGACAATGCATCGTGCCATAGGGCAAAAACAGTGAAGGCATTCCTTGGAGAAAGACACATTCAGTCGATGTCATGGCCTGCAAATAGTCCAGATCTCAACCAAATTGAAAACCTGTGGTGGAAATTGAAAAAAATGGTCCACAAGAAGGGTCCGACCTGCAAAGCTGATCTGGCAACTGCTATCAAAGAGAGTTGGCACCAAATTGATGCAGAATACTGTTTGTCACTCATCAAGTCCATGTCTCAGAGACTGAAAGCCGTTATAAAAGCCAAAGGTGGTGCAGCTAAATACTAGTGATGTATTTTGAATGGTCTTTTGTTTATCTGTTTTTCATGATTCCATACTTTTTTCCTCAGAATTGAGTGATTCCATATTTTTTTCCCTGTGCTTGGTCAATAAAAGTAACATTCACTGACTTCCACAATGTTTTCTCTTTATTTCTTTATCTCTTTATTTCTTTGAGTGTTCCTGTTCCTTGCACTTTGGAATGACCTTATTATTGTATCATGTTTTTGATCTGAGTTTGTTTTACAGAATGAAATATCTGAATGAGTGCTCATCCAAGACTGGTGATTCCATACTTTTTGCCAGGGGTTGTAATTGTTTAAAACAACAAAACCAAAAAAAGGTTGGGAAAATATAGAAAATGCAGATAATAAACGCAGTGTTTCATTTGTTAATAAACATCCATTTCTGCATTTCAGGACTACAACACATTTCAAAAAAAGTTGAGACGGGGCAATTAAGGGCTAGTAATGAGGTTAAAAAAAACCCCAATAATGTGATTTCAAACAGGTGATTATAATCATGATTTGGTACAAAAGCAGTATCCACAAAAGGTGGAGTCTCTGAGGAGTAAAGATGGGCAGAGGATCTCCAGTTTGACAACAAATGCGTAAGAAAGTTGTTGAAATGTTTATAAACAATGTTCATCAATGAATGACTGGAAGGTGTTTGCATATTTCAGTACTAAAGTTTTCTTATTTGGGTTGGTTTGTGTTGTCTGGTTGATATATTAACAAATGAAATGAAGTTGACCAGGAAAAATCATGAAATATTTTGGGTTCATACTGTCTGCAATGAAACAAAAGTCAAAGGAAATGTAATAAACACTGAGATTTGTGCCCCCTTTATTCCAACTGCATTTTCCATACTGTCCCAGCTGTTTTCTGATATGAGGCTGTAAATACGCAGAAGTTATATATAAAAAATGAGGCAGAGAACATATTTAAATAAAATGTAACAAATAAAATGTAATAATATGTAGATTATGGTAAATTGTTATATATTTATACAAGGTTCCATAAGGCTGTTAAAGATCTGAGATCATTCCAGAGGTTTTGGCTGTTTGGAGTTTGACCACTAGGTGGCAAAAGCGGTTTTTGTATTTTGTTTTCATGTCTGAGTAAGAACTGGGGTGATCAGACAATTAACTCGTTAAACTGCACTAATCACACGATTTATTTGTGTTAATAGCAGTTAGTCACGTTTTATTGCTTGCTCCTCTTTGACCCTAAAGAATAGTTTTTGAATTAACGTAGCGTCACAGTCACACAAATGGACCATATAAGTTTCAACAGACTGCAAGAATGGACTTTCAGTGGCTTAGCACATTCTTAGTAAACAGTTGTCAGTGTTGGTCTGCGTAGTTTACTATTCATTGAGCTAGGAAAGAGGTAGTGATTGGAAACTCGGACAACAACTGAGACACTTTTAGACCCGCTACAACAGAATTCAGCTGCTAAATTTGGCTGTTCAGTGTCTGTGTTCTTTGTCCAAAGCTCCTCAGAGGATCTGATGCCGTGTAAGAATGACTTCAGTCAGGCTGCACTGAATAGAATCTGTGTCGGTGTGTTTGCTTGTGACACGGGAGAACATGCTGCATACAGTGGCTACAATGCCTAACAGTGTGATTTGTGTTACTCTTTCCTGGAGAGTGGTGGACTGTTACAAAAGGAGGTTGGGATGGGTTTGGTGGGTGGGTTAACGGGGTGCCGTTTTGCCTTCAGTATTCATTTCTCACCTGACATTGTGCGTAGGCCCTGCCAGCGCTGACTGGCATCTTCAATGGACCCTTTGAAGCTAGCTCCAGTTTAATTAAGAGGTTTGCCTTGCTTGGCAGTGATCTGTGAAAGCCTGGGATAAATATTGAATGGGGTTCAGCCGCTGGTTACTGCAATCAAGGAATAAACAGATGCTTTGTGTCGCTAGAGATTGGCGGGGTGGGGGTAGTGCTAAGGGCTGTGGCAGGAACAATCATGAAGAGTGAAGACCCGTGAAGACTTTTGATGAAACCTGTTTCTCTCGCTCCCCATCCCATTTCTTTCTCTTTCCTCTACCAGTGGATGTTTGGGGAGGCTCTCGAATGTCAAGCTCTCAGAGCTCACCTGCTGAAATACAGTCCCTTTTGTTCACATTAGAACCTGCATAGTTCATCACAGAGTCACTGTTTGGTGACAACAGTCTGTCTCAGGGCCTCAAACACAAGCCCTCAACTCTTCTGCTGTTTTGCACATTGAAAGGCTTTTCCACATTCGGTTTACCTCATCGGAGCGTTTGTGGAGATGCAAGAGCTCAGCTTGGTTCTCCTTTTCCCTGTTTGTGCAGTCAATATATGCAGCAAGTTTAAGAAGAGCAGGTTCATGGATTCTTCAGTTAGTACACATTTTAGAACTGTATAATTTTTCAGAATCTTTTTTATAATGGAAAGAAATATTATTATACATTACCATCGTGGTTTGGTTCTCTGACAGACACGGTTATCACGTCACGTCAGGGAAATGAGCAAGTTATCCGAATACTTTTTTTTTCTGCATTACACCAAATGTAAAGTTAAAGAAATTAACAGAAGTGCTTTTTTTGAATGTCCACATTATATTGTGAGAAAGGATGTTGTGAGATGGACGTTACCAGTGTCACATAATAGTTTTGATACTTTGCAGATAGCATTTTATTTTAGACAGTAATATTAATTAAAACACAATAATGAAAATATTTAGTACAGTACAATACAGTCATTCCTAACTTTGTATCTTTTATAAACCTTTTATAAAACGAATGTTGTGTAGTTGCATATTTTGATATTTTATACATCAAACATTTGCAGTAATGGTGGCTAGACTTTTCTTTTCAATTTGGCTCCCCTGGGTGTTAACTTTACTTTTTAAGTCCCCAAGAATAGAACATTTTTAAAAACACAATACTTTCATCCATGTTTTGGTTTCTGCTTTGGTGTGCTGTTTAGTTTATCTTGCCCCCAAGTGCCCCTAGCTGAGATGACATGTTCAGGCTGACGCTCCTGCACAAGGCAGGCCAGTGTTTGATTGTGAAGACTGGATCGAGCAGAGGGAGAACTCTGATGATATCAGGGCCCTCACGTTGAAAGAATGCAGCTTGAATGTGTCTATGGTGGCAGGTCTAGCCAAAGGAGGCTGTTATCTGCATACCTGGGGTGTTTCTTTGCTTCCCAGTGGCGAGAGGGGCCGAAACTGTGGCAAGGTTCATGTAACGGATACTCTTGTGTCAGCTGTTTCCTGCACTGCTACTGACAAGGCTTTCCATTCACAAGCAGCCCACTCTCTCCATCGTCCAATGAATAAGTAATTATTCAGCACAGGAGGCAGGGTTCTTGGACTGGGCTATTGAATTTGGCAGCAGCAGGTAAGGTGATCTGAAGAACTGAGACAAGTGAAACACTGCTGTGAAACTCCTGCAGCACTGCTGTAACCTTACCTGTATCCAGTCTTCTTTTCTTATTCTGGGCTTTGGAGCCAGACGTTATTCCACATAGTCTTTGCTCATACTCAGTTATGTCCTGTCTGTTCTGTGTTTTATGATATTTAATGGCAAACAGGTCTTGAGGAGCAGCAAATACTATCCAAATAGTGACTCCTCTACTTTTGTAGTGTGAGAGTTGAATCCTGATAGTAAAGTGTGAAATGCTGTGAATCATCCACGCTGAGTGCAGTGCATGTCCCAAAAGTTTAGTTCAATCACATTCTACATTCAGGTTTGTACTAATATGTTTCTTGGGTATTGTCAACATAGTAATTAAAAGCTAAACTAACAATTGCGTTTAAGTAACTGAGGAAGTCGGTAGCTGGAAACATTTATGAAACTGGTTTATTGTTCAGCCCCACTGTTATATATTTGTTTTTTCTTGACGTTTATTGTAATTGGAATGTGTTCTTGTAATTGGTCAATGTACATTAGTTTTTCATATATGCACACTTTGGCCCAAAAGTCTGGTGATATGATTTGTAATGATTTTTTTATTTGTATGAAGTATGTAAAAGAGAAGCATTTTCACTAGTGGTCTTGGACTATGTTTTACTGTAAAATAAAGACTAATTATTGCTTGTTCACTATAGTTTGTCCTCAGTGTGATGTGCACCATGCGTGTGAATGGGATTAGAAGTCAAATGCTTAGTTACACACGCTGCTGAGGTTTGCGTTCACTGAAAATATGAAAATACGTTCCTGAGAGCAGCATCATGAACTATCACTGGGCTTAAGCTTAAAGTCTCAGCTGGAGTCGCCCAATTCCGACTAGTGTGACCCTGTATTTTTTTTTTTTTATCTGTGTGACCACTTATCAAAAAACCCTATTCATCTAATGGACTAACATGGCTTGCTCTGCTTGTATTTAATACCTACATTTTTTTCCCTTTCCTCTCTTCACAGTCTCCTGTGTTTTGTTCCCTTTGTCCCTGTGCCAGTATCTCAGAAGGGAAGGGGGCAGGCGAACAGAAAGACAAAAGCAATGGGAAGAAAGCAGTACCGAAGATTTTCTTTGGCACACGAACACACAAACAGATCACCCAGATAGCTCATGAGCTAAAGCGAACAGTGTACTCCTCTGTGCCCATGACCATTCTTTCCAGCCGGGACCATACGTGTGTCCACCCAGATGTGGTACCGCATACCAACCGCAACGAGCGCTGTAAGGAGCTTCTCGAGGCCAAGAACGTAAGTCATCCAATGCCTGGGTCACAAGCATCTGACATCACTACAGCTTTCAACACAGGGTCTTTATTTTTGTGTCATCACTAGTACCCCTTAAAGACATGAGAGTTCAATGAAAGCATTCTCTTGGTTCATTGGACTGTCCTGTTGAGTCTCAGCTATGAATTCTGACATTCTTAGCAGGTGTTCAGGTTTTGCCTATTCAGACTGTGTTCAGTAATGACGTGCCGACCCTATTGAACTTGTGTGAATCAGCACTTGCATGAAAAGATACATTGATAACATAGTGCCTTAGTGCATAGCCATGTTGTGAAATGAGCTTAAGATTCCTAAAATACAGTGACACCTAGGTTCTCGACCACCTCAGCACTCGTCAAATTCGGTTCTTGACGCATTTTGACTAGGACAATTTGTCTTGGTACTCGGTGCACTTGGTTAAACTTGTATGAGTCGAACTGCACGACATGTTTCAGAAACACTGTTGACGATTCACGATTCAGTGATTCAGGTTCACAATAGCCCTTGCTCAGTGTGTTGCTCAGCCCTTACTCTGCTGTGTTTGCCCTGCTTCTCTTTAGTTTTTACATCTACTGTATTTTTAGTGCAAATAAGTCCCCATGGGTCCTAAAAAAGATTAGGGATTACAGCCAGCGAAAGGAAATAGGCTGCTGGTAGCTTAGCAGCTATGCTTGTGTCCAAAGTTCATGAAAAGAGTAAGTGTTTGCTTTGACTTTTCACTTTCAATCCATTACTCACTAATTTACATTGGAGTTTTCAACACTTTAGTATAAATTATGCTTTGTGTTATTGATTTTGACCAACTGTAATAGACTGTTCTACCAAACACTCATTAAACTCATTGGTTAAATGATGCATTTAACTTGTGATGGATTTGTCGGAACATATCCCCTTTGTAAATCAGGGAGCACCTGTACAATATAACTCCATTAATGCATATAATGCCTTATAGTGTGAATTTTTTGGGTGTCTGGAACAGATTAATTTAATTCCTGTTATTCCTTATGGGAAAAATTTGCTCGGAACTTCTGTAACGAATTAATGACGAGGTACCGAGCTACCACTGTATATCTTTTGAACTGAATTTGACCTCTTTAACTTTGGCAAAGGAACACCTTGTTCCTGGATTCTTGCTGTTCCCTTCAGGCTTGATAGTAAGTTTTCACTAATTTTGTTAAGCCTCTTTTCACTTTGACACTTCTGTAAGCTGAAGATGATTAGTAGCTTAACAGGTTAAAGCAGCTGTAATATAAACCTACACTTTAAGGATTTGTGGGTGAAATTCTTGTCACTGAAGCTGTGGGGAGAAATTGTGAGCATTGATGCCCTTGATCACTCACAAAAATTTCTTTCAGTGCCTTTTTCAGAGGCTTCTGATGTGGTGTGTTTCCTCCCAGCAAACAGGCGGTGATGAGCACTTATTGTACTGTCATCACTGGGCTCAGTGATTAGATACCATGTCTTCACATATCGCTTCTGTGCAGATAATATCCAACTTACTTTTCATATCCAGGAAGTGATATCCGAAAGGCAGCCATATACTGTACCTGTTTTGTAACTTGGGAGGTGGATCCCAAGTTGCAAAACAGGTTTCTGACTGCCTTTCTGATATCTCTTCCAGGATGGCAAGACGTCATTCAAATCTCAGTTTGGACAAGACTGAACTGCTCTACCTCCTGGCAAAGAGCTCCCTAACCCTGAATCTCTCAATCAGCGTAGATGGTGTCACTCTCCATCCGGTCCACACAACAGATAATGTTGGTGTGATTTTGGACAACAACCACAATGTTTTTAACCTTGTTACATCGGCCATCAGATCTTGCAGATGTCTTCTGCACAGTATCAGAAGAAGACATCCATGTCTGATTGGAAAATCTGCTCGGATCCTCATACAGACTGGTCATTTCCAGGCTGGATTGCTGCAGTGTTTGGACAGCCTTCATGTTCCATTGCTCCACTAGAGAACATTTGAGATGCTGCAGTCCATCTCTTTCACAACCTTCCAAAGCTCTCCCATATCATTCCATCACTGAGATCAGTCAGGATCATATTTAAAACTCTTGTTCTGGCTTTTCATACCTCGTATAGCTCCATGTAATTTACATTATTTGGTTCAGGATTATGCACCCGCATGCCATGTCTGGTCTTCAGCTTCAGGGCGCCTGGTACGTCTTTGTCTGAGATCGATCCTTGGATCATTGGTTGAATGAGCTTCCCACACCAGTCAGAAGGACCCAGTATCTCTCTTCCTTCTGCAGAAGATAATACCTAGGATAATGTCCCTTCTTTTCTTTGCACTTTTGTTGTACCTGTTCTGTACGTGTTGGCTTATCTGAAAGTTCTTAGTGTTTTTTATTATATGTGCGCTTAGCGTCAACCTGAGAACTTGCTTGTTGTTGTCAGAGGTCCTGGTGTAATTGGTAATGATTACTAAGGGTGGGTTGCAACGATGCGTTGTGAAACGATACATGGAAATGCAAAAATGGGAAGATGGGCATTGTCGAGATGGATTATATGTGCTTGCTTATTATGCCTTCTCATGCAGTTGCATCTTTTAAACGCTAGATGGTGTTTGTCATACATCATGCTCAGACGCATGTAATGTTCTCGGTGAGACTACTTCAGTTTTTTTTTTTAATACAGGTTACTAAAGATTCTTTTTTGTTTAAAATTTTAGATGAGAAAAGTACACATTTTTGTTCTTCAGAAATAAAAAACTTGGTTATTGAAGATATGGCGAAGCTACAATAGAGAGTTTTATGTACAATGTTAAAGCATAGTTTCTAGTAATTTATTTTATTTGCAGCGGACTAAAGATTAACTTTGTTTAAATTTTTATACAAGAAAAGCACACATTTTGAGTTGTTATTGTTCAGAAATAAAGGTTGATTTAAGATATTGATTTGAGCTATTGTAATTTAAGATATGGTGAAGCTAAAATATGAAAATTACAAAAAAAAGTAATTTCTTTTAATTGCATGGGACTAAAGTTTTTTTAATTAAAAAACTTCTACAAGAAAATATGCTTTGTTTTGCGTTGTTTTAACTTCGAATTAAAATCGAATCGTCAACTCTGCATTGTGAATTGAATCACGAGAAGTGTACCGTCAAACCCCTACTTGTAAATACAGTTTATCATGGCATTCAGCTGCATGCTTTGTAAGTCACTCAAGATAACTGTCTGATAAATGACATCATCAGGTGTGACAGCTCAGCTCTCAATCATGTTCTGCATCTAAAAAACTGAAGCCCAGGTGATGACCCTGCGAGATTAAACTGCTAGTGCTATGTGCGTCTGCTTGCAATGCCATTCCTTTACTTTATTCTGCTTTGAGGCACTCGCTGTGAGGTCACATGTCCGCCAGTGTGGCCATCATCACTACAAGAGACACAGGAGTGGAAAAATGAAAGGACCCAGCATAGGCAGTGTTAATCCTGTGCACTTTTAACAAGCTAATCTCCCCCTGACTAGTATATTTGAAACTGCCATCAGGCTCTCATCAGGCAACTGCAGGCTCCAGTGAGTCTCAGAACAAAGAACAGATAGCCTCTTTTATGACCCAGAAGAAAGAGACCTGCTCTAATTGTGAAACAGATATGTGTCATATAGCAGTGATAGTGCTGTCATTGTTAAAAAATTATTGCATTATTTAAAAAAAAGTGATAATGAGAGAGCTGACTTTCTGTTGAAGCATTATCACTGTCACTTTTTGTTGATAGACCTTCAATCTAGTATGGAGTGAGGGTTGATAAAGAAATTTTTTTCCCCTTCATTTGGCTTATTAAAAGCTTAAGATTTGTACCTAAGAATTCTGAGAAAGCTGAGCAAGTGTATGTCATGCATACTGATCACAGTTTTGTGAGAACCTTTGTAAAACATTTGTTAAATAGTTTTGTCAAATTGTTTATTCTTAATGCCGTGTATTTCCAGGGGCTTTCATGCCGGTTCTACCACAATGTTCATAAGATGAGGGAGCAGACAACTTTGCAGTGGGTGCATGGGCTGCACCAAGCTTGGGACATAGAGGAGCTGGTCCGTCTGGGGAGTAAGATTCGTGCCTGTGCCTACTTTGCCGCCCGGGAGCTCATGCAGGATGCTTGCATTGTCTTCTGCCCTTACAACTACTTGCTGGACCCCCTGATCCGGCAGAGTGTGAGTTACCATTCCAGACAATACTGCCCGTGATGAAGGTTGTGGGAGGGAA
The DNA here is from genome assembly GCA_025084515.1 of Ancistrus triradiatus. Lineage (NCBI taxonomy): Eukaryota > Metazoa > Chordata > Actinopteri > Siluriformes > Loricariidae > Ancistrus > Ancistrus triradiatus. Next base: position 1,049,902 of record JAJAGP010000055.1, on the reverse strand, counting down.
CTGAATCCAAAAATTATGGAGAAATTCTGAAAATAGTAAATAGAATTAAATATCATTTTGAAATCACCCTTTTTTATTTCTCTCTTAAAATGTCAAGCAGGTTAAATATTAATAGGTAGCACTGTCGCCTCACAGCAAGAAGGTCCTGGGTTCGATCCCAGGGTGGTTCGTCCTGGTTTGTTTCTGTGTGGAGTCTGCATGTCCTCCCCGTGTCTTCGTGGGTTTACTCCGGGTACTGCAGATTTCTCCCACTGTCCAAAGACATGCATTAGGTTAACTGATTACACTAAAAGGAATATATGAATAGTTTAGATATAACCTTGAGTGTTGATGTAACCTTGCATCTTGCGTTGAATGGCCTTCGATGCTGAATAGCGACGTTAAATAATCAAAATAAACAAACAAATATTATCCTAAACCTTATGCTTGCTGCCTGGTAGTGTGAGCTCAGGCACATACTCTTGACAAAGAGCTCTGTGCTCTTGAATTGCGTTTTAAAGCAGTAGGATTTGTAGAATAACGTACTACTGTATGTCTACAGTTCACTTTCTTCCTTGCTGTGATTTATGGAACGTTTGTTAAAATGAATCACTGGGCAAAACGATGGTGCACACGGTTAGCATGATTTTCTCAGAGCCCCAGAGTTTTTGGGTACTCTGGTTTGCTCCAACTTTTCCAGGTTTACGTTTATTCATTTATTTAACGTCGCTACCAGCATCAGTGGCCATGTTCAGTGACACACACAAGGTTACATCCATACACAAGGTTATCTCAAGACAAGTCACTCATACCCTCAAGTCAATGCCAATTTAGTGTAGTCAATTAACCTAACATGCATGTCTTTGGACTGTGGGAGGAAACCGGAGTACCCATGCAGACACACAGGCCGCTCCACCCTGGGATTGAACCCAGGACCTTCTTGCTGTGAGGCGGCGATGCTACCCACCGAGCCACGGTGCCGCCCAAACTTTTCAAAGACATGTGTTTGGTTCCTCTAAACTGGCCTGGTTGGAATATGTCTAACTAGTATTGATGTAACCTTGCTCCTGTCATTAATAGCCATTGATGCTGATGTCATGTTAAATAAACAAAATAAACAGATAAACAAAATGAATAACTAGAAGAAACACAGGACATTAGAAGCAGGTTTTAGATAAAGTGGTGGTCAAGGGGTTAAGATACTGGCCTATGGCCCAGAATGTCCAGGGTTCAAATCCCACATCTGGGTGCAAATATTGTATCACAATATTTAAAGACATTTTCATGATACACAATTTTCACGATTATTTATGTTGAGACATGTGAACGCAGACAACATGCATGAGTAGCGACAGATTCTTAAAAACTGCTATTCAGCTATTATATCATACTTAGTAAAGTAATTTTTTTATTCAAAATTTGCTGCACTACATCACATTAAACAAGACAAATTACAGTCTATATGATGAAACCTGCAGCTGGTTAGTGTTCTTCAAGCACTCACCATATCCTCTATATGCTCATAAAAGCACATTGTCTATCACGATAACAATTTATCCTGATACGATGAAATATTGTTATATTGCCGACCCCTATTTGTCAGTCTTCCACTGATGGGTCCCTGAGCAAGGCCCTTAACCCACAATCACTTGCAAGTCGCTCTGGGTAAGGGCGTCTGTTAAATGCTGTAAATGTAAAAAAATGGACCAGTTTTATCCAAAAGTTACCCATAACATTGAAGAATAATGTTTTATTTTATTTCCATTTTGGACAGGAATGCTGATACCAATCCAAACGTATGGAGTGTTTTCATAGTGTTTATTTCCTTGCTGAATGTGGCGAACTTGGTACTGCCTTTTGGCCTTATGACTATCAAATAACAGTGGGAAGCCTATAAGAGCTTCTTTTTTTTTTTTTTTTTTTTTTTTTTTAAACACTCATTCACTGGCTTTCATTTACCATAGTTAACAAGCCGTGGTAGTTCTTCAGTTGGTTATTTATTAATTTATTTGTAACCCTCTAATTTAGCACCATGGCTAAAAACCACACACCTCATCATAATTAATGCAAAGGCTATTGTCTTGGGGTGTGTTCGTAACGTTTAATTTCCCCAATTTATATCTTCTCAATAATACTTTTTGAACCTTCCATTGTCCTCCTCCTTTCAGCAGCTCATCTCAGAAATTGTTGCTCCTATTCTCTCCACAGATGGACATCAATCTGGAGGGTCAGATTGTGGTGCTGGATGAGGCTCATAACATTGAAGACTGTGCCAGAGAATGTGCCAGCTTCACTATAAACCAGGCCCAGCTGCGGGAGGGCCGTGAGGAGCTCGAGAGCATGGTGACATATAACATCCGTCGAAGTCACCATGAGCCTCTTCTAGCCTTCTGCTGCAGTTTGCTCAAGTACAGTTTTCATTCCTGTCACAGACTTTAGAGCAATGAAAATCTGAGCTCTATGCTCACGCCCTTTGTGGCTAATGGTCCATGAAGGAGTTTGAAACGAGATGGTAACTGGATCCCGTTGTGGTTTTAAAAGATAGTTATTGACCAAATATTTATCAATTTAGTAATCATAGACAGTTTTGTTTGTATTAGCATTCCCTCCTATAATATTTCATGGGCAGATGTGGGGGGTTATTTCAAATCACACATCTGTAAAGCAATCACTTTATACCCCATCCTATACGTCCTTTAGTTATGGTGCTATTTATTTGATTTGACAAAGTTCTAGAGACTTAATTCCCATGAACTGTGTGCAGCTGGATACAGGAGAGTTCCAGTACTTTGCAAGAGAGAGACTATGAGTCTGCTTTTAAGGTGTGGACAGGGAAAGAGGTTGTGGACATCTTTCATGGATTCGGCATAACAGCCGACACTTTTCCTGTGCTGCTGGTATGTCATTCTGCTGAATCACACTTATTGCTACCCTTTAACAATTGTTTTTGCTGTCTTAAATTTTTGTCAGCTTGTTAAAAGTGGAATACTTATTGTGTGTGATGCTGAGCAGAAGCACTTCGAGGCTGTGCTGGAGAAGGACGAGCGGGTTGGACTTGTGAATGGCCGAGAGGACACAGTGCAGGTTCCCATAATCAACAGCAGCACCCAGATTGTGCTCAAGAGCCTCTTCATGGTCCTGGGGTTTCTATTCCGACAAAACTGCAGGTAATTATTCTTCATCTACATGCTTCAGGCTGGATTTGTCTCTTAATTAGCAAATCTGCCTGTGGTGCCTATAGTGGAATTTCAGTGAGCAAGTACAGTGGTGCTTGAAAGTTTGTGAACCCTTTATAATTTTGTATATGCATAAACATCATCAGATTTTCACACAAGTCCTAAAAGTAGATAAAGAGAACCCAGTTAAACAAATGAGACAAAATATTATACTTGGTCATTTATTTGTTTTGGAAAATGATCCAATATTACATATTAGTGAGTGGCAAAAGTAATTTGAAGGTGAAATTAGAGTCAGGTGTTTTCAATCAATGGTATAACAATCAGGTGTGAGTGGGCACCCTGTTTTATTTAAAGAACATGGATCTGTCAAAGTCTGCTCTTCACAACATGTTTGTGGAAGTGTATCATGGCACGAAACAAGGAGATTTCTGAGGACCTCAGAAAAAGAGTTGTTGGTGCTCATCAGGCTGGAAAAGGTTACAAAACCATCTCTAAACAGTTTGGACTCCATCAATCCACAGTCAGACAGATTGTGTACAAATGGAGAAAATTCAAAGACCATTGTTACTCTCCCAGAGGGGTCGACCAACAAAGATCACTCCAAGAGCAAGGCGTGTATATGATTTGGCGAGGTCACAAGGACCCTGGGTAACTTCTAAGCAACTGAAGGCCTCTCTCACATTTGGCTAATGTTAATGTTCATAAGTCCACCATCAGAAGAACAACAATGATGTGCATGGCAGGGTTGCAAGGAAAAAGCCACTGCTCATGATCATGTGGACAAGCCAGAAGGCTATTGGAAGAATGTTTTGTGGACGGATGAGACCAAAATAGAACTTTTTGGTTTTAAAGAAAAGCGTTATGTTTGGAGAAAGGAAAACACTGCATTCCAGCATAAGAACCTTATCCCATCTGTGAAATATGTTGGTGGTAGTATCATGGTTTGGACCTGTTTTGCTGCATCTGGGCCAGGACAGCTTGCCCTCATTGATGGAACAATGAACTCTGAATTGTATCAGAGAATTCTAAAGGAAAATGTCAGGACATCTGTCCATGAACTGAATCTCAACAGAAGGTGGGTCATGCAGCAAGACAACGACCCTAAGCACACAAGTCGTTCTACCAAAGAATGGTTAAAGAACAATAAAGTGAATGTTTTATAATGGCCAAGTCAAAGTCCTGACCTTAATCCAATGGAAATGTTGTGGAAGGACCTGAAGTGAGCAGTTAATATGAGGGAACCCACCAACATCCCAGAGTTGAAGCTGTTCTGTACGGAGGAATGGGCTAAAATTCCTCCAAGCCGGTGTGCAGGACTGATCAACAGTTACAGGAAACGTTTAGTTGCAGTTATTGCTGCACAGGGGGGTCACACCAGATACTGATAGCAAAGGTTCACATACTTTTGCCACTCACTAATATGTAATATTGGATCATTTTCCTGAATAAATAAATTACCAAGTATAATATTTTTGAGTCAATTGTTTAATTGGGTTCTCTTTATCTACTTTTAGGACTTGTGTGTAAATCTGATGATGTTTTAGATTTTATGCAGAAATGGAGAAAATTCTAAAGGGTCCACAAGCTTTCAAGCATCACTAAGAAAATTTAAAAGTTTAAGGGCCAATCAGAATGCAACAGACACTTACACTGACAACTAAACTGGCTGTAACTAGAATTTAACATGTGATTTAATTTGGGATTTAGGTTTTCTACAGTGGTTATTGACATTCTTTATACAACCCAAAATAGGAAAAGTTGGGATGGTATGTAAAATGCAAATAAATATATATAAAAATATATACAGTGTTCCTTATATTTTCTTTGACTTTTATTTCTTTGCAGACAGTATGAACCCAAGATATTTCATGTTTTTTTCTGGTCAACTTCATTTCATTTTTTTAATAAACATCCATTCCTGTATTTCAGGCCTGCAACACAGTAAAAAAAAAGTTGGGACGGGGAAATTAAGGGCTTGTAATTAATTAAAAAGAAACTACATAATGATGTGATTTCAACCAGGTGATGTCAAAAGGTGATTGTAATCATGATTTGGTACAGTCACGGTATCCATGAGTGGCTTAGTCTCTGAGGAGTGAAGATGGGCAGAGGATCTCCAGTTTATAAACAAATGTGTAAGAAAATTACTGACATGTTTAAAAGCAATGTTCCTCAAAGGAAGACTGGAAGGGATTTGTGTATTCTTCCCTATACAGTGCATAATATAATTTAAACAATTCAAGGAATCTGGAGGAATTTCAGTGCGTCAAGGGCAAGGGCACAAGCCTAAACTGAATGTGATGTCTGATACCTCAGACGGCACTGCATCAAGAACCGTCATTCATCAGTAACTGATATAACCACATAGGCAAGAAATTACTTTGGCAAACCTTTATCAAGCACTGCAATACAGAGTCACATTCACAAATGCCACTTAAAACTTCACTGTGCAAAAAAGAAGCCTTATGTTAACAATGTCCAGAAGTGTCTTCGACTTTGGGTTCAGAGGCATCATTGTGGTCAGACCAATCAGCATTCCAGATCTTTTTTGGAAGAAATAGATGCTGTGTTCTCTGCACCAAAGACAAAAAGAACCATCCAGACTATTATCAGCAACAAGTCCAAAAGCCAGGCTCTGTCATGGTATGGGGTTGGGTCAGTGTCCATGGAAAAGGTCATTTTCAGTTCTTTGGTGCCTTTTTTATACAAAAAAGTACTCTGAGATTTTAGAGCAACGTTAATTCCTTCAAGACGACATCTTATCCAGGGATGTCCATGCATATATCAACAAGACAAGGCAAATCAGAAGAAGTCAGAAAACTGAAATATGTAAATCCCTTCCAGGGAACATGTTTTTAAACATTCAATAATTTTCTTGCACGTTTGTTGATAAACTGGAGATCATATGCCAAGCTTAACTCCTAAGAGACTCAGCATTTTGTGGATACTGTTTTTATATCAAATCATGATTATAATCACCTGTTGACATAACCTGATTGAAAGCACATCATATATTTAGCTTTTTACCTCATTACTAGCCCTAAATTGCCCCTGTCCCAACTTTTTTTTGGGAATGTGTTACAGGCCTGAAATGCAGGAATGGATGATTATTAACAAATGAAATGAAGTTGACCAAACAAAACATTAAATATCCTGGGTTCATAAAGTCTGCAATCATATAAAAGTCGAAGTACATGTAAGGAACACTTCCTTTTTTAATATTTGCATTCTCAACCTTCCCAACTTTTTTCTGATTTGGGGTTGTATACCAGTTTACCTTAGTACATCTGTCCGTGAACTGAATCTCAAGAGAAAGTGGGTCATACAGGCTGTTCTACCAGAGAATGGTTACAGGTTACAATTGAAGTTTTGGAATGACTGGACAAGGGGTCGTACCAGATACTGTAAGCACAGATGCACAGACTTTTGCCAGTCTCAGATATTTAATTTTTTTTCTCTGAATAAATAAACAAGTGTAATATCTTTGTCTCATTTGCTCTGTTGGGTGGTGTGAAAATCTGATCATGTTTTAGGTCATTTTTATTCAGAAATATAGAAAATTCTAAAGGGTTCACAAAATTTTAGACACCACTGTAACGGTCTGGATTTGATTCTTGTAGTTCTTCTTAAGTGTTGTAGCTGTATTTTCGTCTTGTCTGACCACAGTAACCAGTACCATAAATGTTTCTGTGGCGCCTAGTGCTCTACAGGCGCTTAGGTTTTTGATTCAATTAAAAAAAAAAAAGAAGAGGGTTTTGGGAGATTAAATTTATTGTAACTCTATTTGTAGTCCATCTACTGTTGCCTTTGTCTGTTTTTTTTTTGTTTTTTTTTTAATACCTTGCGCAGATTTCTTGTACATGTGTTGAAAAGTCAAGCTTTGATTTTGATGCCTAGCTGTTGTTTAAGCATTGGATTCCTAGTTTTTAACTTTATTAACCCCAAATATTTTTTCTTCCTGCATTCTCTGTTCTCTTTCAGTTTTTCTGGTAATACACTATATTGTGTGTGTATATGTTTGTGTGTGTGTGTGTGTGTGTGTGTGTGTAGGTATGCGGATGACTACCGTGTGGCCTTGCAGCAGAGCTATGTGTGGGCAGCTCAGCAGTGCCCTGATGTGCCTGATGCCCAGGGTTTTTTCGCCAGGCCAAATCGCCGCCGTCAGAGTGCCCGCAGTAAAGTTCTGATGCACACACTAAGCTTCTGGTGCCTCAACCCTGCTGTGGTAAGTTAATTTCTCAGAGAAGTGACAAGATTTAGTTTATATTTTAATCAGTATGTAAAATCCATGGTAAATGTTGAATAGCCAAACGTTTGTAAATATTCGTCTCAGTCAGCATGTTTGCTGTTTTATATTCAGCTAATTCTGTTTACTCTCTTGACATATGAAAACGTGTGCCTTTTTGAGAAATTCAGAGGTAATCTATGCTATTGGTTGGGTGTATAGGTGGCATTCATGCTAACAGTGTGTGTGTGCCGGCAGGCATTTTCAGATCTGACTGAATCAGTACGCAGTATAGTGCTCACTTCTGGTACCCTCTCACCTATGGGCTCCTTCTCCTCGGAGCTGGGCATCAAATTTTCCATCCAGTTGGAGGCAAGCCACGTTATCAGCAAATCTCAGGTTAGTAGTCCAGAATTATTTACTGCATTCTAGTGCTATCCCACTGAACAGGTTGAGTCTGATCACTTATTTTTATGTAAATTACCTTTTTTTGCACAATTTGGTAAATGTGTGTAGTTATTTAGCAAAATCTACAGTGGTGCTTGAATTGTCTATATTTCTGAATAAATATGACCTAAAACATCATCAGATTTTTTCACAAGTCCTAAAAGTAGCTAGAGAAAACCCAGTTAAACAAATGAGACAAAAACATTATACTAAGTCATTTATTTATTGAGGAAAATGATCTAATATTACATATTAGTGAGTGGCAAAAGTATGTGAACCTTTGCTTTCAGTATCTGGTGGGTTTTCTCACATTAACTGCACGCTTCAGGTCCTTCCACAGCATTTCCATTGGATTAAGGTCAGGGCTTTGACTTGGTCATTCCAAAACATTAACTTTATTTTTCTTTATCCATTCTTTGGTAGAACGACTTGTGTGCTTAGTGTCGTTGTCTTGCTGCATGACCCACCTTCTCTTGAGATTCAGTTCATGGACAGATGTCCTGACATTTTCCTTTAGAATTCTCTGATATGATTCAGAATTCATTGTTCCATCAATGATGGCAAGCCGTCCTGACCCAGATGCAGCAAAACAGGCCCAAACCATGATACTACCTCCACCATGTTTCACAGATGGGATAGGTTCTTCGCTTTGGGAAATTGCAGATGTTTTGTTCCTTTCTCCCTTACATAACGATTCTTTCTTCGGAAAAACCAAAAGTTCTTCCAATATCCTCCTGCTTATCCGCACTGATTGCCCTTATAGCATAAACTGCAGACGAGCAGCAATATTCTTTTTGGAGAGCAGTGGCTTTCTCCTTGCAACCTTGCCATGCACACCATTGTTGTTCAGTGTTCTTCTGATGGTGGACTTATGAACATTAACATTAGCCAATGTGAGAGAGGCCTTCAGTTGCTTAGAAGTTACCCTGGGGTCCTTTGTGATCTCTCCAACTATTACACGGCTTGCTCTTGGAGGGATCTTTGTTGGTCGACCACTCTTGGAGAGGGTAACAGTAGTTTTGAAGTTCCTCCATTTGTACACAATCTGTCTGACTGGATTGGTGGAGTCCAAACTGTTTAGAGATGGTTTTGTAACCTTTTCCATCCTGATGAGCATCAATAACTTATTCTGAGGTCCTTCTTTGTGAGAAATCTCCTTTGTTCGTGCCATGATCCACTTCCACAAATGCGTTGTGAAGAGCAGACTTTGATAGATCCCTGTTCTTTAAATAAAACAGGTTGCCCACTCACACCTGATTGTCATCCCATTGATTGAAAATACCCGACTCTAATTTCACCTTCAAATTAACTGCTAATTCTAGGGGTTCACATACTTTTGCCACTCACTACTATGTAATATTGGATCATTTTCCTCATTAAATAAATGACCACGTATAATATTTTTGTTTCATTTGTATAACTGGGTTCTCTATCTACTTGTGTGAAAATCTGATGATGTTTTAGATCATATTTATGCAGAAATATAGAAAATTCTAAAGAAAATTCTAATTCTTTTTAAGCACCACTGTATGTATTCCATGTATAGTGTTTTGATAACAGCAGTGTTAAGTCAGTATGAATTTGAAGAGGTTGTACACCGTTAGTTGTAAAAGCACAGTTTGTGAATTGTACTTTTGGCAAATTTGCCATGGCTTTTTCATGCCAACAACTAGTTTATGTCTGAATATGAAATTACAAATCAAAGAAAAGGCTTTGGGGTTGTTTTACTTTAACTTTGTCATGGGTTGTTGCAGGTGTGGGTTGGCACCATTGGCATGGGCCCTCAGGGACGCAGGTTATGTGCCACATTCCAGCATGCTGAGACCTTTGCCTTCCAGGATGAAGTGGGTGGGCTGTTGCTAAAAGTGTGTCAGACGGTGAGCCGAGGAGTGCTCTGTTTCCTGCCATCCTACAAGGTACAAACGCTTCAGTCTTTTGCCATATTTATTGCCTCTAAGCAAAGAGGTAGTATTCCTTAGATATGGCTGCTAATTAGGGTTGTAGTACTCGAGTCTGGTCTCCGTCTCGACATCAGTTGGACTTGGTCTTGTCTCAGACTTGGGGTAAGGAGGACTCATATTGTTGTCGAGACCAGCCCAGTCCAATGCAGCTGCCTCAGGTAATGTTAATTATAAACAGATTTGTTTTTCCCTCTGTCTTTATTAAATAACAACAATCCATTCAAACAGAAGATATCAGTCCTTTCTCTACATGCCTAAATAAAATCTCCACTCAGATGTTGTTGGCTATATTCAGTTGACTTCTGATTCAAGTGAATTCTGATTAAATATGAGAGATAAACCGAAACGGATTCACTACTTGCTTCCAAAAGTTACCTTTCCTTAGTTTGACTATAAGGCTATAATTTCATTATAGTAATCATTTTACAAAATATATGATGAAACATAATAATATTTGTAAATAAATATCATGTGTAATGAATGTTGTTTCATTAACATTCATAAGTAAAGTAGTGCTGGGCGGTATACCGGCTCAACCAATACACCGATGTTAATTTCCCGTACGGTATGCTTTTTTCATATACCTCAATACAGAAACACAGCTCTAACAAATAGGCAGCAAATTATATATTTTTGCCGCTACGAGCGCTGCTGAGCTCTGAGTAGAACTACATCACCGAACAGCATGCTGGGTAAAGCTTGTTAGCCAGGTAGCATAATATACACCACAGCCTAGAAACAGTCTGTTAACAGCTGGGAAAGGCTCCGTCAGATTAAAGAACAGAACACAGAACTGGATTATAAAGTGAGATCAGAGATGCAAAAGAAGAACCACATTATGAACGCAGTAACTCTGGAGACTGATTAAGAGTAATGATTAACTCACTGAAATCGGGGTACGTCTTACCAGAGCAAAAATACATCAACCAAGAATAGTTTGTTTACATTCTGCAACTGTTTCATGCATTTTGATTTGTGTAATTTTTTTTGGGGTGAAGTAAACCTTATAGTAATTAAATCCTTCATTATTTACATGTATAACGGATTCGGCCGGTTTTAGCGTGATCGGCTTCATTCGGTCTCATATAACCGATTCCTTGCTGGTCAACCACATGAACAGCACAGTGCTTTTACTAACTTTAATTCATAATTCAGTTCAGGTCAGTTCACAATTCAAAGTTTCAGGCACTCGAGGGTTTGTTTAGGAGCCATGTTTAAGGGTTTGTTTGCTGACATGATGAGAGAATGACATGATGCTACTTAGCTAGTCAACTAGATAAAGTTAAAGCTATTTTTTTAACGGAGCATCCAGTGAATTTCTAATACATAAACACGTGTACACACACACACACACACACACACACACACACACACACACACACACACACACACAGTCTATATACTCATAACTATAGAAAAGGCCGTTATCCCCACCAACAATTTTGACTTGGACTCGACTACTAGAAGTCTTGGTCTTGACCTGGAGTCGGTGTTCTGGTCTTGACTTGGACTCAGCTCTAGCGATCTTGACTACAACACTAATTGCTACTAATAGATGGCCCAGGAGAGTTGTAACTGCAGCTCTTTGTTCTAGCCACAGGGAGGTGTTGGAGACCACAGTTTGATTCCACTGTTCTTCCTCCCTATGTATGTCCCTTGTTGCGTATTGCTATACTTGGTGACCTGTTCATAGAATAACCTTAAAGTGACACCTGAATCATTCATTTTAAAATTCAATAGTAGATGTCAGGAAGGCTTTGTTTGCCACTTAGCCACTAATAGCCAGCCTATACTGTACAGTAGATAAATACACAAACCATAGAGCCCAGGCTGGTGTTTTTGCTGTATCACCTTTCAGCTAATGAGCTCACTTAATAGGGTTCTATTGAGAAATACGTTGTTCTCCTTTGTTATGCCTTTAACATGAATAATTGATTCTCATTGAAACTGCCTGTCACAGTGAATTCTCTAAAGAAACGAGCAGCTTCCTCAAATGTCTGTACCTGGGTATTTACACACTGTGCAATATGTCTTTATTAACTAAAAATGTAGTCTGCATGTTTTAATGTGGCTCTGGTACACTGCTGGTTGGTTGTATAATATAAATATTGGAGTGTAAGGATAAATTCTCAATGTAGATTAATATTTAATCAGAAAATTGAGCAGCCTGGGGATTATTTTGAGACTGTGGATGTCCTGGAGCCTCAGAGTCCCATTTGAGGAATAGAATAGACTATGTGCTGTCTCCAGACTCCTCTCTTCCATGATCACTATCACTGTCAGAAGCAACATCCGTTTGCATGTGTGTGTAAATGTGTGTACTGGATCATAACTTCATATCCCCTGTAGACACACACACACAAGCTTCCACAGACTCTTCATAATATCCTTAGAGCTGTGGTTTGTAGCAGTGCTGACCTCATTAAACCACAGAGCCCCTCATCATCTGTCTCGACCACAGGAGAAATAAACTGGAAACAACTGGGGGGGGAGGGCACTTATTAAATGTTGGTTTGCAGAGGTGAAAAGATCTCAGAGAAAGGCAAGATGCTTTTAGAGCAGATTAAGATAAGGGCCATTAGGGGTAATGTCGCCATGCTGTCTGCGTGAAGATGCGTCTGTACTGGCGCCTGGTGCCGGTGGGGAGTGAGTGTCAGGCGGCTGTGTCCGTTTGGCTTTGGTTCTATCAAAGTCAAAGTGCACTACAGGGCGACTGAGCTAACAGCCTGTGAGACCTCCATACCCCTTCACAAGCTACCCACTGTCAGGCAAGCTCGGACAAAAGTATGCATTTCATAGCAGGACTTGTGATTATCCGTTCAAGTCTTCGAATCAAAGCATTGGCTTGAAACATACACATTTGTTTATCATTTTCATTTTTGATTGTAAGAATGTTGGTCTCATCGGTTTAATAAGGTGGACACGCTTTGTTTCAGTAGCTGCTGCCACTTGAGTTGTAATGAGCTGTAAACAGTAACTCTGAGCCTCGTTAGCAGCTAACATTGCTCTGACGTCTCAGGGCTGGTTAGCACATCAGGTCCTCAACAATCTCCTAATGCTTTTTGAGCCGCCGCAGGAAAAGCAGAGGGTCATTGGAGTGACATGGTCCACTTCTGACCTGACGATTAGTCACTCGGTTTCACGTATCATAGAGTAAATGTTTTGCCCACTTGAAGCCTATGACTTCCTTTCCCGTTACATTAGCGAGGCAGGCATTTCCAGATAAAACAGGATCCGTCCTCCATCCCATCCTGCACTTTATCTGCTGCTCTCAGCTCTGGGACTGGTTCTGCCCTTCAGCTTGGTGATATTTAATGACTGAATTATTCACAGCTGCTACACATTTACTCCTGCCGCCACCACCAGGATCCGTATGTTTCATTAATAATGCCTGTTGACCAAGCACCTGCCATTATTTAATGGGTGTTTGCAAGGAAAAAGCAACGTGAAGGCGATGTGTTGCCACACAGCAGAGGACAGGTGATGGAAACGGGAAAAAGATAAGCGAGGGTGCTTACAGTCCAATACCTCCAAGTCTCGTTCTGTTATCACCTGCCCTTGGAGAGAACTGCACTCTGTCCGGTCTACTGTGTTTGCAGAGGCTAATTGATGCATATATTTTGCCCAGAAATGACGATGAATTATTCACGATTTGTTGTGCCATCCCAAGTGCAAACAAAGGGCAAAACAGTCATGGTCCCACTTTTTCACTTTGTCAAAGGCTTCTAAGTTGTTAATCATTAATACCATGATCTATGTGTTAAAGGCAGTGACCCCTATTAAATTGCGATAAGCGGAGACTAATGATTTTTGTTTTACACTTTGTTTATACAGTAAACAATAAAATTATAATGAATACAGTTATGCAAAATAATTAGATATTAGAGCAAATAATCAACATGGCTTTTTAATATTTGTTAGTTTTATTCACATTTATAACCCACTCATTTTCAGAAATTTGATTGAATTTAATTTAAATATGACTAGTCTATAAGGAAAAGCCCAAGACATTGACTTGATTTATTAATTGAAGAAAATCAGTGAAAAACCTCAATTAGGCTTTACATTTTTGTTTTTAGGAATAATACACACTCATCAAAAGGGTATTACCACAGTTTGGCCTTATCTGTTCCAGATTATTGGTTTATTAATGGACCATAAGTGGCGACACGGTAGTGCTGCTGTTAGTGTTGTTGACTTGCAGCTCCAAAAACCTGGGTTCAAGTCCCTGACTGACTGTGTGGAGGTTCTCCCAGTGTCTGTATGGGTTCCTCCTCGCACTCCAGTTTCCTTCCTTGTTACAAAGACATGTTAGGTCAGCTGACTTCTGTGTGGTCCCAGTATGTGTGCGTGTGCCTTGTGATGAACTGGCAGCCTCTCAAGGGTTTGTTTCCAGTTTGCACCCCATGTTGTACGGTAGGTCTCGGCCAACCGCAACCCTGAATTGGATTAAGTGGGTATAAATATTAATGAAAGCTATAGTGGTACTATAAACATTAATGAATGTTTATAGTACCACTTTTCTACCCTTGTGTGGATGTGTTTGTCTGTGTTTGTGTATGTGTGGATGTGCTATGCAAACATTTCTTTATTTAAAATTGTTTTTAAAATTTAGATAGATTAAAAAAATTTGATTAGTTTTCCAGTCACTTGGAGATACGTGCACTTCTGATAATGAGGAACCTCTGGCGAATTTTAGGAGACAGTGACATTACTAAAAGAAATCAGATTACCGACTATGTATGTCAAAGGGAGGTGGCGCAAGTGGTTAGCGCTGTTAGTGCTGTTGTCTCTGTAACGCCCAGGTTTGATCCCACCACAGACTTCACCTTTGTGACCTTTCCTCCCACATTCCAAAGTCACGTTAGGTTAATTGGTCTATCTGAATTGGCCTTAGTGTGATTGTGTTTGATGATTGCAGTTATAACCTTGTTCTTCTCATGGGTATAGAGATCGATGCTGACATGATGTTAATAAATATGTCTGCAGAAGATATCTTTCCAGTGTGGAGTAGCATCAAATCGGTTTTATTTCAGATTAAAAATAATTAAACTACAATTCAGTTTAAGGTGGGGAAATATACCAGTATTAAAGTTAATACAGGCATGACATTGTTTTGGTTTATGTATTTTTACATAACATAACTGTGATAAACCCAGAAACAGTGAAACAGAAACGGTCCCACCACGCTCACAAGACAAAAAACACAAACATCTACAATTGGGAAACAAATGAAAAATCAAGACTTTCTTCTTATGTTTTGTCTTTAAGTTTTAATATTTAATAATGTTTATTGTGACTCTTTTTGAATGAAATATAGAGGTTGGTAATAATAAATAATAATTAACATCTCATCTATTTTTTATTATTTTTTTTGGTAAATCATATATCGTTGTCATGTTGATAGTTTAAAATATCGTGATATGAATTTTAGCTCATATCGCCCACCCCTAGTTGAACCCCATGATCTGAATATCCACTGTAACTTAAAGGCCATTTAAATCAGTCAAGTTTATTTATGTAGCACATTGCCTCAAATCAGCTTTACAAACGTCGAGGTTGATTGAGAAAGCCTAGGGCGACAGTGGCAGTCAAAAACTCCCTAAATGTGATGAGGAAGAAATCTTGGGAGGGATAGAGAACGTAAATAAAAGATTGTACATAATGAATATTGTATATAAAATAGGGATTGTAATAAATAAAATGGAAGTTATAATAGGCACATTAAATACCGTAACTCCCCTAAGTACCCTAAATAACATTTTACTGCTGTGCCCCCTTTTTGTAGATAAGAATATTGTTGAGCCACCGACACGTCTTTGCTTCCAAACTCCACTGGAATTTATTTTAAACACAGCAGTTCATACAAAACTTCAACTTCTTATTGAACAAAACAAAATAAAGTGACAAATCACCTTCACAGAGGAATTATTACGTGACATGCATTATGTATCTTCAATTGTTCTGAGATTTTCCTGGCTCAAACATATGACTCATTTTGCTTTGCTGTTCTCCAAATGCAATAGCTCTGCAGGATTTTGAACACAGAGAAACCCGATAGGGATTTCCCCATAGGAATTAATGGAAATGGGCTCCCGTCATTCAAATAATATCCGAACTATTTCCCAGATCAAGGATCCTTTCTGATCAGCTCCAATTAATTTAATTATTCGTATGTCATACAGACCTGTTGTATATGTACTCCACATGTGCTGATTGATGACCACATGTGCGGTTAAGATACTGGACTATGGACCAAAAGGTCCAGGGTTCAAATCCCACCTCTGCCACTGCTGGGTCCTTGAGCAAGGCCCTTAACCCACAATTACTTGGATTGTAAGACTGTATCAGTTGGAAGTCGCTCTGGATAAGGGCGTCTGCTAAATGCTGTAAATGTAAATGCACTGAAAACCTTAAATTGAAGTCTTAAATTGGAAAAGGCATTTACACAGGTTTCTGTGATAACTGTATGTTGTTTACATGGCCACTGGAATAAGTAGAAATCGCAATCATATAATGATCGGATTAGTTGAATGTTGTTTACCCAGTATCCCAGCAAACAGAGATGACAAGTACATAGTGCCAGTACCTTCAGCTGTTTCCATGCCTGCTGCTAAACCACAAACTTTGTACAAAGACTAATCCTTGCTAACATGTTCCAGGATATTGGAATATTGTACAATTGTACAAAATCCTCAAGTCTGTGTTTCTATCCAAGATCCATTTTCATGCGTTAAATTTGTCCGTGTTGTCGACCTCATGGAAAACAAAAATCAATTTATATGTCAGATATTTGAACGCATTTATCATTTTAGAAGACCTTCCATAATTCAATTTATGGAATATTATTTGCAGACCTAATCGATTTGTCCTGGTCCCACTGAGTCATTTCAGGATGGTTTTAGTGTGTTAATGAAGTCATGTCTTTCTTGCCTTAGCTTGGACCGTTTAAGCCACATGACTGGTGCTGCTGCTTGTCTTCAGTCCTCTTTTGTGACACACTTCCTTATTTTTAGGTCCTATTAATTATTACTCTCCCACATAACTGTACATTACTGATAGTATCAGTGGGTGACGTCTTTATGATTTTGCTTTATAAATTCACAAAAGTGTTTGGCCACTATTTGATTTGTTGTTTATAGCAGTGCTATTATGACCATAAATATAACCATGTACACGCGTGTGTGTGTGTGTGTGTGTGTGTGTGTGTGTGTGTGTGTGTGTGTGTGTGTGTGTGTGTGTGTGTGTGTGTGTATGTATGTACAGTGGTGCTTCAAAGTTTGTGAACCCTTTAGAATTTTCTATATTTCGGAATAAATATGACCTAAAACATCATCAAATTTTCACACAAGTCCTAAAATAAGAAAAGGAGAACCCAGTTAAACAAATGAGACAAAACATTATACCAAGTCATTTATTTATTGAGGAAAATGATCCAAAATTACATATTAGTGAGTGGCAAAAGTATGTGAACCTTTGCTTTCAGTATCTGGTGTGACCCCCCTGTGCAGCAATAACTGTTACTAAACGTTTCCTGTAACTGTTGATCAGTCCTGCACACCGGCCTGGAGGAATTTTAGCCCATTCCTCCATACAGAACAGCTTCAACTCTGGGATGTTGGTGGGTTTCCTCACATTAACTGCTCGCTTCAGCTCCTTCCACAACATTTCGATTGGATTAAGGTCAGGACTTTGACTTGGCCATTCCAAAACATGAACTTTATTCTTCTTTAACCAATATTTGGTAGGACGGCTTGTGTGCTTAGGGTCATTGTCTTGCTGCATGACCCACCTTCTCTTGAGATTCAGTTCATGGACAGATGTTCTGACATTTTCCTTTAGAATTCTCTGATATTATTCAGAATTCATTGTTCCATCAATGATGGCAAGCCGTCCTGGCCCAGATGCAGCAAAACAGGCCCAAACCATGATACTACCACCACCATGTTTCACAGATGGGATAAGGTTCTTCTGCTGGAATGCAGTGTTTTGCTTTCTCCAAACATAATGCTTTTCTTTTAATCCAAAAAGTTCTATTTTGGTGTCATGATACACTTCCACAAACGTGTTGTGAAGAGCAGATTTTGATAGATCCCTGTTCTTTAAATAAAACAGGGTGTCCACTCACACTTGATTGTCATCCCATTGATTGAAAACACCTGACTCTAATTTCACCTTCTAATTAACTGCTAATCCTAGAAGTTCACATACTTTTGTTATTCACTAATATGTAGTATTGTATCATTTTCCTTCATAAATAAATGATCATGTATAATATTTTTGTCTCATTTGTTTAACTGGGTTCTCTTTATTTACTTTTAGGACTTGTGTGAAAATCTGATGAAGTTTTTATTCATATTTATGCAGAAATAGAGAAAATTCTAAAGGGTTCACAAACTTTCAAGTGTGCGTGCGTGCGTGCACAACAGATGTGAATACACCCCTGTGCAAGATCACAAATGTTCAAATAATTCAAAATTGTGTCACCTCTCAATAAGTGCATTGTTTTTAAGTTGACAAGTAGAGTATTCACTTTTATGATTAACCAAAAACAGGTACTTTAGAAAGACTATATTAAAAATACAGGCCTTAAAGTAGAAAATCAATGTAACAAAAGTGAATACACCTGTGATCACTGACACACGAACAACTGTGTTCATTGAAACAAAACTGAGTATAGCTGTGATTTCCAATTAGCCTAATTGCATGGACATGGTTATAAAATGACCTGTGAACACCAGAACTTTCTCAATTCTGGTTGTATGAGCTGCGTCTATCTGCATGTCTGCATCATGGCTTCACATGGAAAAGAATCGGCTAGAGGAATTGAAAATCAGATTGTGAGACATAGCTGCAGCAGTAATCAGGAGGTATAGAAAGAGCTGTAGTACCACTAATCCGAGCTGCAGTGGCTGTCCTCCTTAAATGACACCCCGGACATGAACCTGGCCAGGACTACCACAGTGAGTGCATAGCCCCGACAGTGAAGCATAGAGGTAGGAGTGTGAAGATATGGGGCTGCATGAGTGCAAAAGGTGTTGGGGAGATGACATTTGTACATTTGGCACCATGAATGCCTGTGGATATACCAAAATACTGGCTGACAAGATGACTCCCAGTCTCCAGAAGCTTGGCAGAAGAGGAATATTCCAGGATGAGTTAAATAATCACGAAAGAGTTAAATAAGAAAAAAAGGAAAAATTTATGACCTGGCAAAGTATGTCACCTGACTTGAATCCAGTAAGACACATTTGGACCATTTTAAAGAGAAAGGCAGAGCAACACATCTTCAGCAAAGAGCAGCTGAAAAAAGTGTGTCTCAAGTATGACAGAAAATCTCACACTGGTGACAGAACACTGGTGTCTTCTTCCCTGCCGAGGAGGATTGAGTCTGTTATTAAAAATAAAGGTGGACACGCGAAGTATTAAAAGTGTACTGACTTTTGTTGCAACGAGTTCCTACTGAGGGGCCTGTACTTTTAATATAGTATATCTAAACTGGGTGTGTGTGTGTGTGTGTGTGTGTGTGTGTGTGTGTGTGTGTGTGTGTGTGTGTAAAGTGTACAGTGGGGCAAAAAAGTATTTGGTCAAACACTGATTGTGCAAGTCCTCTTACTTAGAAAGATGAGAGAGGTCTGTAATTTTCATCATAGGTACACTTCAACTATGAGAGACAAAATGAGAAAAATCCAGGAAATCACATTGTAGGATTTTGAAAGAATTGAATTGTAAATTATGGTGGAAAATAAGTATTTGGTCAATAACTAAAGCAGGTAGCAGGTATTTTGGCCCATTCCTCCATGCAGATCTCCTCTAGAGCAGTGATGTTTTGGGGCAACATGGACTTTCAACTCTTTCCACAAATTTTCTATGTGGTTGGATTGTGGAGACTGGCTAGGCCACTCCAGGACCTTGAAATGCTTTTTACGGAGCCACTCCTTCGTTGCCCAAGCGGTGTGTTTGGGATCATTGTCATGCTGGAAGACCCAGCCACGTTCCATCTTCAGTGCTCTCACTGATGGAAAGAGGTTTTGGCTTGAAATCTCACGACACATGGCCCCGTACATTTTTCCCTTAACACGGATCAGTCGTCCTCTTCCCTTTGCAGAAAAACAGCCCAAAGGATGATGTTTCCACCCCCATGCTTCACAGTAGGTATGGTGTTCTTGGGATAGAACTCAGCATTCTTCTTCCTCCAAACACAGCAAGTTGAGTTTTCACCAAAAAGTTTTATTTTGGTTTCATCTGATCACATGATATTCTCCCAATCCTCTTCTGGATCATCCATATGCTCTCTGGCAAACGTCAGACAGGCCTGGACATGTACTGACTTACTGACTGGCACTGCAGGATCAGAGTCCCCTCGGCGTAGCGTGTTACTGATGGTAGCCTTTGTTACTTTGGTCCCAGCTCTCTGCAGGTCATTCATCAGGTCCCTCCATGTAGTTCTGGAATTTTTGCTCATCGTTCTCATGATCATTTTTACCCCACGGGATGAGATCTTGCGTGGGACCCCAGATCAAGGGCGATTATCAATGGTCTTGTATGTCTTCCATTTTCTTACAATTGCTCCCCAGCTGATTTATTCACACCAACCTGCTTGCCTATTGTAGATTCACTCTTCCCAGCCTGCTGCAGGTCTACAATGTTCTTCTTGGTGTCCTTTGAAAGATCTTTGGTCTTGGCCATGGTTGAGTTTGGAGTCTGACTGTTTGAGGCTGTGGACAGGTGTCTTTTATACAGATATCAAGATCAAACGGGTGCCATTAATACAGCGAGTGGAGGACAGAAGAGCTTCTTAAAGAAGAAGATACAGGTCTGTGAGAGCCAGAAATCATGCTTGTTTGTGGGTGACCAAATACTTATTTTCCACCATAATTTACAATTAAATTCTTTCAAAATCCTACGATGTGATGTCCTGGATTTTTTTTTTCTCATTTTGTCTCTCATAGATGACGAGTACCTATGATGAAAATTACAGACCTCTCTCATCTTTCTAAGTAGGAGAACTTGCCACAATCAGTGGCTGACAAATAAATAAAAAAAATATATATATATATATATATATTTTGCCGTGGACGATTGGACCCAAACATTTTAAACTTGGATTTGCCACTTCATAACACTATTTTCCTCAGGCCGTAGCCTTTTCACCCTGTTCCCCTTCTGAAAAAATGATGCCCTTCCACAAACACCATTTCTGATCAAGCATCTTTGGAATGTAGGAGGGTCAGCTTGGAATCCTGATGAAGCTGCCAGATGATATTACTCAAGTGCAAGACTAGGTCACACTAAATACCTGCCACTGTAGTACTGTATACAAATTGTATGTATTTTTAGATGGTATTATAATAAAGAGACTGAGAAGTATTTCTGTATAGCATTTTACTACGGCTAAAACAATGGTATATCTAATCTGGTGGCTAAAGAATTTTGCAGAGTACTATATATATTAACAAAACATCCATTTGTCTGCATTGCATGAAGTATACAGCATACCAATGGATCCAGTGAAAAGCAACTTTAATCATTTTCAGAATATCTTGGAGAATGCTGTTAGATGGCTGTTGGCTTGATTTTTACCGAGGGTTGGCACAAGGTCACTTCTGCCATGTTTGCGCACCTGAACATCAGCCAAGTGTGTAGATTGACATTTTCATTCTGCTGCGGTGTGCTCAGGGCCCTGTGGAAACGGTGAAGCTCTTGTCAGATCATGCCTCTGAATTAGTCATGAAGGCCATGTGCTCACCCCATCGTGACCACCATTGTCCCCACAGTCTTGTGTTGTATTCCTCACATCTGCAGTAAGACACTTTGTTAGGAAAAACTACCTTTTCATGGGACATGTTGCTGTTTTTTATAATCAGTAAATAACCTTGGAATGAGAATCACTATATGTGATGTTGTAACATGGAGCATTGCACTCTTCAAATTACTTTTGACTCCGATCACAAAAAAGAACAACGCAAAGAATTCCTTTTGGTTTTTCTGTAGTACTGATTCTATAGAACAGTTGATGTGCTCTTTAGCTGCCGTGGTTGTAGATTTCATCTTCAAAGGCAGATGATGGGTATGTTGCTTTAGAACACTCCGCTGATACAGAAATATGTGCATATTTAATGGCATTATGGAAGCAGATATATAAATATGTATAATATATACGTAATGTTTATTCACAGAGTCTGTGGGGAAAAAAGTATTCAGACCATTCCTGTTTCAACCAGAGGTTTGATGAATTGAGATTATGGACCAGAAGGTCCAGGGTTCAAAACACACCTCTGCCAGGCTGCCACTGTGTGCTCCTTGAGTAAGGCTTTTAACCCACCATTGCTTGGTTTGTAAGACTATCAGTTGTAAGTCGCTCTGGATAAGCCGTCTGCTAAATGACACAAATTAAATGACATAAAATATACATGTATTTCTCAACAGCATGTATTAACAACAGGCATGTAATTTTAAAACCATTCGAAGCTGTTTTTTCCTCTCAGTTTGCATCGGGCTACCTGTTTGTACTGAATTACATACTGTGAATGTCAATCAAGGTAAATTCAGGGAATTTTCTACAGTTGTCAGTCATGAATAATAGGTGCAAGCCACCGCATTTCTTGCTTGTGTTTGTGTTTTTTTTTATATATATTTATTTGTTCTCATACATAAGGTTTCTTAATACAGATTTTGATTTGTTGTAAAACATGTTACAGAAATGCGTCATTGTTTTATTAAGCACACTGCTGTCTAGAAGAACTTCTACTTGACCCTCTAACACATTTCCAAGCCAGTGAAGATTCACTTTGATTGGGAAGGCATGCTTATCCAAGAGGAAAATGCGCACAGCATAGACCCACGCTGCGCTCCATGAGGAGGAAGGCTTTTAGATCAATGTTCATCCCTAGAGAGTCTGTGACTTTTTGCACTACCAACAGTATACAGTAGTGATTTTTATTATTTTTTTATTAACAGTACAAACTTTTATGCTCCACACATACAATCACGAGACGCTTTACTAGGTATACTTTGCTAGTACCAATTGGACCCCATTTTGCGTTCAGAATTGTCTTAATTCTTCATGGCAACAAGGTGTTGGAACATTCCTTAGAGGATTTTGGTCCTTATTGCCATGATAACATGACACAGATTTGTCTGCTGCACATCCATGATGTGAATCTCCCGTTCCACTGCATCCCAAAGGTGCTCTTTTGGTTTGAAATATGGTGTCTGTGGAGGACATTGGAGTACAGTGAACTCATTGTCATGTTCAAGAAACCAGTTTGAGATGATTTGAGCTTTGACATGGCATATAGAAGATGGGTACACTGTGGCCATAAAGGGATGGACATGGTCAGAAACAATACTCAGTTAGGCTGTGGCAGTTAAACAATGCTCTGTTGATATGTAGGGACCCGAACTGCTGCTCACTACATATTTTCTCTTTTTTGGACCATTTTCTGTAAACCCTAGAGATGGCTGTGTGTGGAAATCCCAAAAGTTTCTCGAATGCCGGCCCAAATCAAACCAGCCCGTCTACCGCCAACAACCATGCCACCTCAAAAGTCACTTAAGTCACATTTCTTCACCATTCTGTTGCTCAGTTTGAACTTCAGCAGGTCGTCTTGACTATGCCTGCATACCTAAATGCAGAGTTTCTGCCGTGTGATTGGCAGATTAGATATTTGCATCAACAAGCAGATGTACCTAATAAAGTGGCTGGTGAGTGTATATCCATAGATACATTGGGGTGGACAGAAGAGTTTTTTGTAGTATATTGAAATAATGACAATGTTGGTTAACAGCTGCGTATTCATGAACAATTCTATGGTTATCATCAAGGACAATCAGTTGTTGAAATGGTTCATATAACGTCACCATGGAGGTGTTTCTGCTCCTGACATTGCTTTTTATTATAATAATATGTTGTGCGAGTGTAAGAATGGTATGCTGGCTTAAGACACTGGGTTAGTCTGGCATCAGTGACCCATTTTCATAATTTAGAATTGTAGACTTTTCATGACTTCAGGTGATGACCGGATTGCTAATATTCTCCATGTGACTATCTGTGTGTGAGTAGATGCTGGATAAGCTGAGGGACCGCTGGATGAACACGGGCTTGTGGGAAAAGCTGGAGGAGCGGAAAATGGTGATTGCCGAGCCCCGTGGAGGAGCCAAGAGCGACTTTGATGAGCTGCTACAGACATACTACAATGCCATCAGACAATGTGGATCCCAGGGTGAGGCAGGGTATTCATCTCCTGTTCTGTCACATTCTGATTTTTCAGTAAGGCATTGTATCAAATCCCTTCTGTGCAGACTTTTGATTATGGTGCTATTTGTTTCCACTTGGCATAGATGGAGCTCTGCTGATTGCAGTATGTAGAGGGAAAGTGAGTGAAGGCCTGGACTTTACTGATGACAATGCCAGAGCTGTGGTTACTATTGGTATTCCCTTCCCCAATATCAAGGACTTGCAGGTAGAGAATTAGTTCACACTGAACACTGCTGTGTTAATTTTTTGACTGTGGACTTTTTAAAATATCAGATTATAATGTCACTTGGGCCAAAATTATGTATATGCCCATTCTTTTTTAGTGTTTATTACTGTAGCAAGACTCATTGCCAAATCAAGCATATATCCTTGCAAACTCCATAGAAAAAGGTGTGAATGGAAAAGATCATGTTTTTCCTGCGCCGATCCTAGTTAGTGTCAGTTATTTCGTATTTCGGTATTTACTGGTGGTTCTCCCATCACAGGTTGCAGTTACTGCACCCGTCTTTCACAATTGCATCATTCAGATTGGATTATACTAAAACGTTTAGGGAGTTAGTCTGTGTTGGAAACTTGTGCTGGAATTGTCCTATCAATTGTAAGTGTTGTTTTTATGAAGTGATTAAATAACACAATAAGGAAATATTAGACTGCAAGATTATAGTGTGCGTCTGCCTACTGTTGTGTGTTAAGGTGCCTAACACAAAACAAATCAAAACAATCATCTTACAACGCTCACTGGCGTTCCAGACAGCCTCAGGTGTCAGTGTCAACACAACACTTTGTAGAAAACTTCCTGATTGGGTTTATATGGTTGAGCAGCCTCACATAATCTGTAGATCTTCATGTACAAATACTCCTGGCCATGAATTACATTCAGATAAGTCCTGATATGTTCCAACTCCAGATCTTGCCTGCAAAGCTCTGATATCCCTCCAAACTCATCACCCCATTATTTTAGAGCTCCTAGCTACAGAGAAAGGTCTGAGAGAATGCGGAGTTTACATCATGTGTTGTTGGATCTCCAGCCATTGCAGCACCACAGGCAATAACAAAGTGGACAATCTGACAAAGAAAAGGGTTGAAAAAGAGATTACCTGGTGCTGTGTCCCACCCACAGGCGCCCTCTACATTGTCAGACCTCTTTGTAAAAACACTTGGCAGGAGGAATGGAATCATAATATGTCAGACAAACTACACATAATCAACTCGTGGCTCGACATGATCCTTTCCCAATACCCATTAAAAAGACAAGACCAAACAGTGATAATGAGATGCTGTTAACAGACACCACCTCCCTGAGGAAGACGCGCCATCCTGCCAGAACTGTGGCTCACAGTTAACAATCAAGCGTATCCTAATAGAATGCCTTGCCGTCGATGATACCAGGAAATTCTACAAAGACATTAATATGAATGATCTCCCCAAAAAAGGTTGGGGAGAGCAGATAATTCATCTGAGTGGTAACGCCTCTGACTCATCATCTAAATGCTTATAAGGAGTGCAGTGCCAGCAAAACGATGTTCAGCATTGAGCCTCCTCACGTTGATGCTGCATGTGTTTAATAAATCTTTCTGCACCAGAGGCTGTGCTGTTATGCATGTCATTACAGTTGCTGTAGTACAATGGCTACTGTATCCGGAAAAGTAGGTTAATAACCTTAATATTAAGGATAATAATCGTATCGGACCACATACGTATATGTGAACGGGCAATGTCTGCATACCTGTATAACTTTGGGACCATAAAAGCAGGCTTACATAGTAGTGCATGTATTCTTTTAAAGCCATGTTAGTGTTTTTTTCTATCAGCGTTTGGGTTATCTGTCTATGCTGGATTGAACACAAATGTATCATTTCAAATCAGGGTAAGCTAAGGACAAAGTATGACTGCATCCAAGATGTAATTTTGTGTGCAGTTGCAGTATTTGTTGGCAAATTTTTAACAGTAATATATACAAAAATTACACCACTCCAGGCTCCTCACATCACAGGTTCTTGGATCCAGATGAGCAACACTCATCTTAAGTGCTATAATCTAGCTAGATTTGCGGCTGGAGCACTGACTTTTACACTGGAAAACACAGTTATAGTTATAGAGTACAGTCAACTCCAGAATGGAGGTCCAAATTGGAGCTCTATATGACGGTAAAATGATCATATTTCTTTTTGTGGTTTATTGCCTTAATCATACATTTAAGATATTAAAGTAAAGCAAAGTCAATTATTCTTTGAAAAGACACACAATCTCCTTTAAAAAATTGTTGCAATTATTGGCATCTTGTATAAATTCTTTTGAACAAAATGCTGAAAAGGTCTGGAGTTTGCTCGATGCTGTTGGAACATGGACTGGAACCGATGTCTGTGGCTGGATGAGACAAAAAAAGAGATTGTGGTCAACAATCACTTTAAAGTGGATTTATTGTAAAAGAAAGATGGTTATAGAGCAGAACCTTCCACTGAGATATTAATGAAAATCTGTCTGCCTTTGTCAAGAAGCTACAACTCGGTTGTGGTTGAACTTTCCAGTGGAACAATGAGCCATAACATAACTACTAGCTCAGAGAAAAATGCTTCAAGGACCACTGAATAAGTCTGGTCCTTCACAGTTCCCTGACATGAACCTAAATCATTTGATTTGTCCTATTTGTAGCTCTGGAAATCAGTTTAAAATAAAACAGAACCAGAGATTATTTTTGAACTATTAGGCATTGTGATATTTGAACTCTGACTACTGATATTAGATGTTCTGTTTGTATGTTTGATACATGCATAGACAGACAGGCTTGAATAGTCTGTAATTATTCATGCCTCTCTGGCAGATGTCTGTTTAGAAGGATAAACAGGTAGAGCAGTTGGAGCAGACACAGGAGAGGGCTATCCCCTGACATTTAACTAATCCCTTTTAGCTTGTGGTTACTTGGACATTTACAACATTTGGCTTGCAGCGAGAATTGCCTTTTTCACATATGCAGCCTGTCATGTCGAATTGAGTGTTGATGTGATTCGGGGTGATGAAGGCCCAGATGCTGAAATGGACTCTGATTGGGATTAGATGACATTTTAAGCCTCAGGCTAGTGGCCTTTACTTTGATGACAGGATCTTCATCCAGTTGTGTTAAACTCTTCTGGTGTTTCTGTAATAAACATCATATCTTCTCAGTCACCCCAATGCTGGAAAAGTGCTTTAGACGTTTTACTGTAGGTGTGGACATGTGCTTGTCACTCGGATTGAGTTTTCTTGCTTGTGACCAGCCGTCTCTTTCTTTGTGTTTCTGTGTCTGCCTGTCTGT
The DNA here is from genome assembly GCA_025084515.1 of Ancistrus triradiatus. Lineage (NCBI taxonomy): Eukaryota > Metazoa > Chordata > Actinopteri > Siluriformes > Loricariidae > Ancistrus > Ancistrus triradiatus. The sequence goes on along the minus strand of JAJAGP010000055.1, from coordinate 1,022,559 downwards.
CTGCGCTTGTGAAAGGGATTGAAGGACATGTCATGGCTGATGTGTTCAGGGAACAGACTGTCCCTGTGCTGGTCATGGCCCCGATTAGTTTTGGCTCTGAGCGGGTGCTTCTGAACACATGGTACCTGTCACAAACAGTTAGAAACCCTTGTTGACCAGTTCTACCCAACGGGAGCTGAACTTTTCAGTTGTCAGCTCGATAAACTTCGTGCTAAAAAGTAGAGTGATGGGTGAAAACTGATGGACAGCATTTTGGTATCTTTATGGCAAGTTTCTGTTAGTGACTTGTTTCCTCTCCATCATATACACCGCTCTTCCTTCCAAAATGAAAGGGAACAGTAATTATTCGCAAGCCTTTGTGAAATATTTCCAGGCATTTTATCTAATTTTTAAGGCCGTCTTGGCCTTAAACTCTCCTACCCCGTCACCATGTTCATCAGTGTCTGTTAGAATCCATGATTATGAACTACTTCTTTGATTTGATGTCTTTTGAGTCCAGATTGATGGTTAGATGGAGGCTCTGCCCCTCATCTTTGCCCCAGAATAAAATTATCACAGCTTTTTATTTATTCACCTACAGTTTTGGCCCATTAAGTTTGTGATAGGCTCAAGGGACTTTGAGTGAAGCAAGGGAACTAGTCATTTGGACAGTGGAAAGTGGTGGCAAGATATTCTAATCTTGAAAAGATTTGAATGAAGGGAAGCGTATATAAGTAAAATAAGAATGACCTAAGGAACGACCCTTGAGACTCACAGACTGTGATAGTCCAATCTCATTAATGACTCAGATAAATTGAGCTAAATCTAACCAGTAAAGCTACAGCAGAATCAGATGGTTGGCATGGTGAGTTGGATAACTTGTTCATGATGAGTCTGTGATGCCATTTGAATGCCTTTTCTTAAAACAGACACATGGTTTTGATGTGAAGTGAGACCCACATATCAATAAAAACAGAGATATGCAAGTCCAGGATATGGCCATGACAAAGAATGGCCAGCTGATAGAAAGGCAACAGTAACTCAAATAAACACTCATTACAGCCAAGGTATGCAGACGGGCATCTCTGATGCACAACATGTCAAACCTTTTTGGTTTGGCAAATGCACTGGAAGACCACACCTGGTGCCACTCCTGTCAGCTAAGAACAGGCAAGCGATATGGCTCTGGATTGATGCCCTCTTGATACAGCAGCGTCCTTTCATGTTGGTGTCAATGTGACTCCACCAAAGTGGCTGGATATGTTGTACAAAGAGAAATAATGACGTCTGTCAGAGGTGTTGCATTCCTCTTGTTTGTGTACAGTCCAGCTTGCTTAAACAGTAAGAAAACATTCTTCTTAAAAGGCAGATTAAAGTTGTCTATAAAGTTAAATCCTTCTGACCTGCAGCTTTGGTGGAGCCATGTGTTTTTTCAAGTAGCCTTGAGAATGTGTGCGCTCCTTGCTGGAAGTGCACCACTGATGAATTACTGCACGGTCAGTTTGCCAAGTGTGTTAAGGAGATTTTTAAATTCCCTTTCCGATAGTGTACTTCAGATTTGTGTTTTTTGTACCATTATAAATTAAGGATAGCCTGTTATAACCAGATATTTCATGGTAATTTTCTTTTTCCAGCATATTTATATTTATGTTACTTAGATATAGCACATGTTCATCGTTCTGGTCATGAAGTTTGACCCTTTGGTTGTTTTTTTTTGGTTGTTTTTTTTTTCTCCTGGCTAGTAATAGTTTATTGAGGCAGTTGATATTATAGTCTTTGTATGATAATGGAATGTTGTAATTTTTTATTTAGCTGGTATAGTTATTACATGTAAAACTGGATACACTGAATCAGTTCTGTTTGTAAGTGGGAGGTGGCTCCTCCCATCCCTCCGACCCACACCCAGTGATTGCTTAAACCGGTTTATTTGGTGCTGTTGTAATGGACTAAATTTAGCGTGATATTTTGTTGTTATTAACACTCTTTTGGAGGCCTTTATATTGTCGTATTTGTCATTGCGTTGTACTGTTGTGGTCTTTGATGTCTAAATTGACTAATATCTAATGGTACAGCTTTGCTTATGTAAAAATACTCTACAAAACCTCTGAGGGAAGCAGTGGCTTAAGGCTTTACTACTTTACAGTGCACAAGCCAATAACAACTATATTTTAAATAAAATGGTAGAGTAAAATTTAAAATAATAAGTCTTGTTTTTTTGGGTTACAGGTTGAATTAAAGATGAAGTACAATGACCAGTACTCTAAATCCAGAGGACTTCTTCCTGGAGGTCGTTGGTATGAGATCCAGGCCTATCGGGCATTAAATCAGGCTTTAGGAAGGTATGTAGTAGAAATATTTACTATGGCAGATTTTACAAGATGCTCATTATGTGCCATTTATAATTGTTCTTTTCCTTAACTAAAATGATCACTCTCTATAGGTGTATTCGACATAGAAATGACTGGGGAGCACTTATACTAGTAGATGACCGGTTTAGGGCCAACCCCAACAAGTACATCACAGGTAAGCAAGCTAATAAGAGACATTTGAGAAAGAACATGAAGGTCTGTGATTTGTAGTATACCAAACAGTGTCATCATCTGTGTGTATCTGTACATCTGCCAACACTAGATGGAGATGGTGTTCTTTTACCGTGGTGTGTTATATCAGTGTGTCAGTGGGTGTCATATTTTGTGTACCTACTCACGTTGTGCAGTGAAAAATGTGAATTACATGAAAGCGTATGCTGATCATTGACATGCAGTGGTCCGAACAGGATTTAAAAAACTTACATGAATGTGATTATAACATAGTGGAATGTTTATGGAAGTTGAGATTGATTTAATAATTCTGACATCTGTTTCCTTGTTGTCTTAGGCCTGTCTAAGTGGGTCCGTCAGTTGGTTAAGCACCACGACAGCTTCACTAGTGCCATGCAGTCCCTTGTGTCCTTCTCCCAGAGTCAACAGGGGGAAGTTGAAGTTGCAGGCCACGCTCAGGATTCTGTTCAGATAGACAGAGTTTGTCCCAGAGTTTCAGAGACTCAATCATCTACTGTATTGCCCCCTTCTGACCCAGTGATTTTGCCCCAGTGCCTGAGTGCTGATGGCCAAGCTGAGCTTTCTTGCCTGAGTCATACAAATCCAGGTATGTGGTCTCAGACCAAGAGCCATTCATCATTAATGTAGATCTATAGCAAGTTCTGTAATATTAACCGTTTAGATTTTTGAGTTGCAGTCATAAAACTCTCTAGTATAGTAATCTTCATGCTGTGTATTATACTGTTTTGTTTTTAGTAATTTGTTTAACAACTGGATATTGTATGTAGTGCTTCTTGAAAGTTTGTGAACTGTTTAGATTTTTATGTATTCTTACATAGATAATAAAGTCATCAGATTCTCACACAGTAGTTAAAGTCAATGAAGATTTATGTAACCCAGTTACATAAATGAGACAAAAATATTATACTTGGTTATTTATTTATTGGGGAAAATAATTAAATAATACATATGTGAGTGGCAAGAGTATGTGAGCCTCTAGGAACAGCAGTTCATTTGAAGATTAAATTAGTAAGGTGTTTTCAGTCAATGGGATGACAATCAAGTGTGCCTGGGTGCCCCGTTGTGTTTTAAGCAACCAGATCTTTAAAAGTGTGATCGTCACGACACGTTTGTGGATGTCAAGTCAAGTCAGATTTATTTATATAGCACTTTTTACAATGGAGCACTGTCTCAAAGCAACTTCACAATTTTAGATTATCTCATAATATCTACGTCCAATCTCAAATTGAGCAAGCCTAGGGCGACAGTGGCAAGGAAAAACTCCCTAAGTGTTATGAGGACGAAACCTTGGGAGGACCAAAACTCAAAAACGGACCCAACCTCCTTGGGCCGTGTAGGTGAAAAATGTAAAACTGAATCTAATTTATCTAAAGTAATAAGTCATGGAGTCATAGTTCAAGTAAAATATGCACATCGGCACTAAGTAGTCCGATACACAGTCACTACAGGATCTTGTAGATGTAGATCATGGCATTAATTGCTCCCCATCTGCAGTTTGCTAAAGATCACCTAATCGAGCCAGAAACCCATTAGAAAAACATTTTGTTTACGGATTAGAGAAACATTTCATTCCAGCATAAAACCTGTATCATGTAAAACAGGATGGTGGTAATATCATGACTTTGGCTTGTTTTGCAGCATCTGAGCTGGCACAGTCTGCCGTCATCGATAAAACAATGAGTGCCTTTACATGCTCTTGATAATCCAATAACTGCAGTAAACCTGATTTTGTCAGTAGTCCGATCATCGAGTAGACATGCACTTCAGCAATTAGATTGGGTTTACATGACTCGGGCAACAATCGGGTTTCTACTTTGTAACCAGCCAATAATCTCACAGAAATATGTGACGTGAACTTCAAACTTATATTAAATGAGCAAATTCTTCATTTTCTCCAATATATTCTGTATTTCAGAACCTCCACAAAGTGTACGATAGCCATTTTGCTGCATTTCATTCCATGGCGATGTTAATTCCGAGGTTGCCAGATCCCAAACAAAACACCAGAGTCAAAGGAAAAGAGCCCAGATAAAGCTAGAATAAGTCTAAGTATTTAAAGTAAGCAGACCTGGCAACTGTGTAGGTTATGTAGACTGAGAAAACCTTTTTAATCGGTTAACTGGTATAAATGCTATGATGCTATCTTAATCTGTTTTCTAGATCGCAGTATACTGCAGAAATCTGGCTATGACTATTAAGTGCATGTAAATTCTAAAGTAAAATGTTACTTTAGTTGCAGTTATTGCTGGACAAGGGGGTCACACCAGAAACTGAAAGCAAAGGTTTACATAAGTTTGCCACTCACAGATAAGTAATATTGGACCATTGCCCTCAAATAATGTGTTTAATTCATAATGTATAGTTACTTTAGACTACCTGATTGTTTTAGGTATTGTTTATATTCTAGATTTTAATTTTTATATTCTCTGTTTCTATATTTCTATATTTGTGATTTATTTATTATATAATAATTGTACTCTCTATCTTATGTTTTCTGTTTTCTATTCTCTAATTTATTACAGTCTGTATTGTGTTAGATTCTCTATTTTCCTTGTTACATTTAGTTTCTGTCTATTTAACCTATTATACTTACAAATGTAATATTTATTTAGTTTAATTCTTACATATAACATCTAGGATGCCCAAGGCATTTGGGTCCCTTTTCGAGTCTTGGTCCTTCCAGGGTTTCTTCCTCATTATTTTTAAGGAGTTTTTCCCCTTGTTACTGTCATTCTAGGGTTTTTCCATTGGGGCTCTGGCAGTCAATGTTTGTAAAGCTGCTTTGATACCATGTCCTGTTGTTAAAAACTGTTTTGCATTTATCCAGCTACTTGCTATATCCTCGGCTTTATCTAATATCATTGAATTAGGGTGGCTATTATGGCAGAAATATGATGCATAAAGCTGTTTCCTGATATGAGATTAGTATCACAGTAGGTTTGGTAAAAGCAGGGCCAACATAAAATGGTTTAAAGTGTATTAGAGATGTTGGCAGGTGCTTATAAACAAATTTCTCTCACATTGTTTTGCTCTTTTCACTGCTGCATTTTAGTTTGTTTGGAGTAGTTTGCAAAGTGCTTACTACTGGTTTTGTTTTTGTGTAGGTGACCAGAAGCTTCCACAGATTCAGCCTGAATCACCAACCCCTCAGTGTGATAAATCTAAAATCTTGGCAGTACCACAAAAAATATTTGACATTTTTACCTCCACTCCTGTTAATTCTCGGCTCAGAACGCCAATCTTCAGCGCCAAAGGCTCCAGCAAAAGCACTAACCAGACTGAAAATTTTAAGAACGATGCAGTTTCTGCACTTGATGGGGAAGGTCAGACTGAAAGTGTTGAGACTGAGAGTGTTGAGGCTGAAACTGGATTGAGTGATATTCCACCAGACCCTCCTCTTCAACCACTAGCTCTCTCCCATGATATGCCACATCCTGACTCCGTTTTCAATCACGTTGATACCATAGAAGTACCTGAAGATGAAGAAGAGCAGGATCAAAGCATCTTCTACACACCAGAGCTGTTTGATGGAGAGGAGGGTGAGGACTCCGTTGCAGCACAGTTTAATAGGACTCCTGAAACGGAAGAACCCTCTCACCCCATTCAAAGTGTGGATGAAGCTCATCCTGAAGACTTGCAGAAGAAACCGACTCATACGACCTGTCTTGATCTTAAGGAAGCTGGTGTGAATCCTGAGGTTGACTGTGTCTCTCCTAACAGGGACTCAGTGTTGTCTCCAAATTTGGCAGAGCAGGCAGGGGTGAGTTGTAGCACAGGCAGTGAGGACAGGGTCAAAGACCAACAGCACAGCAGGAAAAGCAAGTCATGTAGACTCTCCAGGTCTAGGCACAAAGCTTCGAGTGCACAAGGTAAACTCACTAATTACTTTACATAGCTCTCTAAGGCCAACCAGCCACATATCTTCTTAACTGATGATAAAAATGCTGTAAAATGCACAGTCTTTACAGAAATTGGATTATGTTTGGAGGTCAATATTAATTTCTCATTCTACATCTACTATGCAGTTTTGGTACACATATCCACTCTTGCAGAATTGCTGACATTTTGAATTATGTTTAGCCATGCACTACTGTGCAAAAAGTCTTAGGCCACCATTAGATTTGCTGTTTTTGCAATGGTGTAATAACCATATATAATATTTTCTTGATAATAGGATCCAAAAAACTCATTATACTCTTCTCCGCTGATCTTCATTCCAGCCTTTGTAAGCTCTAGCATAGCTTATCACTGTTCTCCTTCCCAAAAAGTAGTTTCATGGCTACTCCCCTTCCAAAAACATAATTCCTGATCAAGTTTTTTTGATGAACCTGCCAGATGCTGCTATTGATCAATAGTTCACACTAAAACCTTTTCACATAGCCTATAGAAGCTGTTTTTTCTGATTCACCTTTGTGTTTTAATGTTGCATACCAATTTCCTGTATTTTCTTTTTGAATTTTAATAAAGAGACTGAGATATAATTATATATGGTCATTACACCATTGCTAAAACAATGGTATGTTTAATCTGATGATGGTCTAAGACTTGTGCACAGTACTGTATCTGCATTGCATATTGTATTATTTAAATTTTGTCATTTGTATTCCTGATCATATACAGCATATTGTCAATAAAATTTCAATTAGTAAACTGTTTTTAGTCTTATGGAATTGTCTGGAGTGGTGGAATTCTGGAATTGTCTTCTGGAGTCTAGATGGCTTTAATTAATTTTGAATTACAATTCCTAATTCAATGCATGTTCTTTGTTATGATGACTCATAATGAGCGTTCAAACACTGTGACCCAAGTTTGAGTTCTACCAGTGCTTTCTGGTTGTGCATCATAGACACATAATTGGCTATGTCTGAGGGAGTTTAGGCTGTATGGGGGAGCATCCCCTGCCTCTTTAACAGAGACCCCTTCTGAGCCCTGATTGATGGAATGGCACTCTCTAGGGGGTAGATGTTTGCCTGTGCCCCGTGACATGATCTGGGCCCCCAGAAGGGTGCAAATAAGAAAATTAAAAAGAAAAATAAAGCACATGCAAAATGTGTAGGTCTAGCTCTCTAAAATAGAACTACCATTCTATAATGTTGTATAGTGTCTACTATTTTTGAGTAGTAAAAATTATCATTTTGAAATACACTGTCTGGCCAAAGAAAGGTCACCACCTGGGTTTAACTAAGCAAATACGCAAGAGCCTCCTATCAGATAATTACTACATTGGTGATTATGTTTCAGCTGGTAACAAGTTATTTAACCATAACTGATGCAGTGAGTAGCTTCTCATTTGTTAAACAACCATGTCGAAAGACACATCCTGTGGTCATGGAAAAGTTGTTCATCTGTTTCAGAAGGCATGCAACTTATTGGCATGCATCAAGCAGAGAAAACATCCAAGGAGATTGCTGAAACTACTAAAATTGGGTTAAGAACTGTCCCAACACATTATTAAAAAGTGGACAGACAGCGGGGAAACAATCTTCGAGGAAGGAATGTGGTGTAAAAAATCTTGAAGGATCGTGATCAATCGTTTAGTGAACTCAAATCGTAGAAAAACAAAAGTAGAACTCAGGGATATGTTTAATAGTGAAAGAAAGAGCATTTCCACACACCCAATGCGAAGGGAACTCAAGGGACTGGGGCTTAACAGCTGTGTAGCCTTGAGAAAACTTGTCAGTGAGGCTAACTGGAAAAAATGGCTTTGCTTTATGCTAAGGAGCATAAAGATTGGACTCTGGAGCAATGGAAGATGGTTATGTGGTCGGATGAGTCTAGGTTTACCCTGTTCCAGAGTGTTGGGGGCATCAGGGTAAGAAGAGAGGCGCTGAAGTGATACACCCATCATGCCTAATGCCCACCATACAAGCCTGTGGGGACAATGCTATGATCTGGGGTTGCTGCAGTTGGTCAGGTCTAGGTTCAGCAACGTTATGTGCTCAAAGAATGAGGTCAGCTGACTACCTGAATATACTGAACGACCAGGTTATTCCATCAATGGATTTTTTTCTTCCCTGATGGCCCGGGCATATTCCAAGATGACAATGGCAGGATTCATCGGGCTCAAATTGTGAAAGTGGTTCAAGGAGCATGAGACATCTCTTTCACACATGGATTGGCCACCACAGGGTCCAGACCTGAACCCCATTGGGAATCTTTGGGATGTGCTGGAGAAGACACGGAAATAAATATAAATAAATGTGAAATAAATGTTATAAATTGCAGAATCTTGTGACCTTTTTTTTTCCAGGCACTGTATAATTATGGCTAGTTAAATTGTAGATGTCTGGAAATGGACTTCTTTTGAGATTAATATACGAATGGATTTTTACAGGTAAAAATCTAGAATTAGTCAATCAAACTGAAAATGCATGTCAGTCAATTGAGCATATGACTGGAATTCCTTCGTTCATTCCTTAATTGTCTTAAACACGTAATCCTGATCAGGGGCACGGGAAAGCTAGTGCCTAGCCAGCAGCACAGGCCGCAAGGCAGGAACAACCATTAAAAAAAAAAGCATAACTGGAATTAGGATTTGTCAAGATGAATTTTGTAGATATGTAGTTCAAATATTATGACTGCTTAAAATGTCCTATCCTTAATTTCTGTTTACAGCAATTAGCAGATGCTCTGACACATAGTGACTTACATCTGATACAGTCCAAGCAATTGTGGGTTAAGGACTTTGCCAGAGGTGGTGTTTGAGCTCTGGACTAGTTCATAGTCGAGTGCCTTAACCATTGAGCCACCACAGTCCCATGCTGTTAGAATTTCTGTTTGTAAAAATGGGGAAGTTCTGGTGTTAACAATAGTTCTTTATGGCCTGGGCTCAAATCCCATGTGTGGCTTGCAACTTGAAGGTTGGGTTGTGCATTTACAGAAGCCTGTCCATGGTATAGCCTGCTTCCACTGAATTCTGGGTTAGGTTCCAGACCTGCCACCATTACCCTGATGAGGATAAACCAGATGCTTTGCTTTTGCTTTTATGTGTAAAAATGTTTTTTTTTAATTTATCTTACAGATCTTACATTGCCTTTCAACATTACTGCGATTTATTTTGCACTGCTGTTATTCCCCAAGCACTGAAGCCTTAGTCAGGCTGATTTTAATGCCCGTGCCTGGATTGTCTTTGAAGTGGTATTGTAAAATGAAAGTATAGTTCATTTTACAATGCTGAGAGGTTTTACATTTTTACACTCATATTACAGGCCAGTAAATTTTAATTGCATGCCTTTGAATATAAACCAGACAGAGCTATGTAGATGTGTAGGAAGGAAAGTGATGCAAAAAATGACAACAGGAAGCTCCCACAATCCATCAGGGGCTCACTGAACTTTAGAATCATGACCCCATATGAAATCCAGACAGAACATGTAATGTTAATTTTCTTCAACCTGTATTATGGTACATCTGTTATGATGTAAAAAAGTGATCCATTTCTTAGCTTACTTTTCAGACATGCCAATCCTCCCTTTAGAAAATACAGCTTTTTATATCTGTGGTTTCGGCTATGTTTGAAGAACATCTGTGTACAGTAATGGCTCCTCTACCCCGGGGTCATTCCCTCTGAAGCGCTTCATTTCACTCGTGTTCCCATTTCTTTACCTTTGTTGTCTATTTGCTATCGAGTCTGAATGGGTGCGGCTGTGTTTAGGTTAACTCGCAGTCTGTTTCTCTGTTTTAATTGGAACTGAGAGTAATCTTGAATCTAATGAAGATACTAGTGTTTTTTTAATTAAAACAAACTCCAAACACGGACTATACTTAGTGTTTCAAGATTTAAATATAATGTCAGTAACTTTTTTTGAAAACATGCTGTCGTTCTCATTCTGTTGTGCTTAGGTTAGGACCGTGTTTGTCTTAAGCCCTCTAGCTTGATTGATATTGATTTGAGCCACATTAGCATTATTGAGGCTTCTTGCTCTGTAGAGCGTTATTTTGTCTAGCCAGCCCAACAAAGGGGAGATGTCTCGAATTAACCACCATTAGCCTGACAAGACTTGTCTCATTAGAGAGGTTAAAGTAGTGATGGCATTAATGAAGGGGCAGCTAGAAAATAAATTTCAATTAAAGCTCATCCCTCTTCATCTGTCTCCAGCCAAGTGTCTTGTCCATGATTGTAATTGGATTGTGAGGAAGGTACTTCCCCCATTAATATCAATCTGTATAAGGATGCTAAAGGGAAGAGTGTGAGAAACCGTGCCCTTCAAGACAGTCTAATAACCCGTCTGCACCCATGCAAGACTACTAAATGGCTGGACCCTACCACTGACAGCCTTATATTTATCCCTAATGTGACTAATTGTATTAGCCTAATTTCCCCAGTGTGTGTCCTGCTCATGCTAGCATCAAGTAGAGTGAAACAGGATTTCTTGTTAATGGCCGTGCTGTGCAGATGTTTTGGTTTTCATTTACAGTTGGGTCAATGGTTGATATTGCTATCAAATATGCTGAGAGTAATATAAAATACTTGCACTTGATTCAAATAAAATACATAGTACTTTTACAGCATTTATCAATTGGACAATCTTGTCCAAAGCATCTTAAATCTAATACAATCCAACAATTGTGGGTTAAGTGATATGCTCAAGGGCCCAACTGGTAACAGTAGTGCTGGGACCTGAACCCTGGACTTTCTGGTCAATAGTCCAGTACCTTAACCACTGCACTGCCATAGTCCCACCTAGTAATTCATAGCTATGATATTAGCTCAAAGCTCATTTTAATTTTCACTTTTTTTTTTTTTTTTTTTGGTAATTACAGTGTTTCTGCTGTAAGATAGAGCTTAAGGGTGGCTATGTTGTGTGTACTTGGTTTGGCAGGTGAAAGTATCGTGGAGAGGAAAGAAGGAAAAGTGCGCAAAGAAAGAAGGCAAGGCAAAAGCCAAAAGGTCTCACAGTCCTCAAGAAAAACATCCCAGTCCTACTGTTTAGGGGAAGGTGAAGCTGCCGCTGAGGCCTTTTCACAAATGGAGCAGAAAGCAGAGCGTATAGAAGAGTCTCAAAGTAGATCTAAGAGCATGCAGTCGTCAGGCTTCTGCATAAGGAATAGCAATGTTATGGTAAGAAGTGCAAAGCTGATGGTCAGGAGAACCAGACAGAGAGCAGATGAGAAACCAGTCATTCTTAAAATGCCTGAGATGGATCACTCTCAACATGTTATCACCCCTGTGGGTCAGTCTGCAGTGAGCTTTGAGATTGTTACTCCAGAGCAGCAGACAGGTAGGGAAGGTGTTTCGTGTAGGTTTTGCATACAGTCTTTTGAATAAATGTTATTTTGTTCATTATAAAATGTTTGCTGCCACAAATTTCAGGTCAGACTTTATAATGTAGCTAGCTGCAAAAGGCTAGTATTAATGTTTCGTTTGTCGTGTTTTTATGCATGACAGCAGTTTCATGCATGTCCTTGTGAGTTTACTCTCACTGTCCAAGGACATGCTTTAGGTTAATTGCACTAAATTTCCCAATGGGAGTGTGTATGACTGGTTTTGATGTAACCTTGTGCTTGTTGTGAAATGGCCACTGCAGCTGATACAGTTAAACAAATTCACATTCCCATGAAGTATGACAGCTGCGTGCTCAATAGGTTGCACCTCTAGCCATTTATTGAAACAGCACTTTTTAAGAAATTATTTGATGCTGGCAGAAATGATGTTGCGTAATGTGATGTGGTGCTTCTCTTTCTGAAGTAATCTTTCACATACTCAGGGATCAGAGTTCAGAGGTCATGTAAACAGAAAAGCAGCCAGATTAGGACAAGGAGGAAATCTTGTAGAATCAAGCCAAGTGAAAGACTGAAGGTAACTATCCACTAGATGCAGCATATATACACTGCCCGGCCAAAAAAAATGTCACCACCATCCCATCGGATAATTGGTGATTATGTTTCAGCTGGTAACAAGTTATTTAACCCTAACTGATGCAGTGAGTAGCTTCTCATTTTTAAACAACCACGTCAAAAGACGCGTCCTGTGGTCATGGAAAAGATGCTAATCTGCTAAGTGTCAAACTGTGAAAGAGTGGTTCAGGGAGCATGAGGCCTCATGTTCACACATGGATTGGCCACCACAGAGTCCAGACCTGAAACCCATTGGGAATCTTTGGGATGTGCTGGAGAAGACTTTGTGCAGTTCTCCAAATCTCCCATCATCAGTACAAGGTCTTGGGGGAATATTAATGCAACTCTGGACAGACATAAATGTTGTGACACTGCAGAAGCTTGTGGAAATGATGCTACAGCGAATGTGTGCCGTAATCAAAGCTAAAGGCGTCCCAACGAAATATTAGAGTGTGAGACCTTTTTTGGCCAGGCAGTGAATATAGTTTACACATGCATGTTAAAATACCAGAATAAGATAAATCAATTCAGATTTATTTCCAAATTTAATGTGACCTATAATCTGTGCAATTCAACACAAATTGAAATATAACAACTAAAATAGCGTGGTTGTACAATTGTGCACACCCTCTGATAATCGGGGATGTGGCTTTGTTCAAAATTAACCAATCACATTCAAGCTTGTGTGAAATGGTAGTCAGTACACACTTGCCATCTATTAATGTGACTGATTAACACCACAAGTTCTGCTGTTCTAATAGGATTTTCCTGACATGTACTTAGTTGCATCTTGCAACAAAGACCATGGTCTATAAAGAGCTTGCAAAGCATCAAATGGATCTGAAAGGTATCGGTGATGAAAAGGATACAGAAAATTTCCAAGGCATTACATATAACATGGAACACCGTGAAGATGGTCACCAACAAGTGTATAAAATATGGCACCACAGTGATATTACCAAGAACTGGACGTCCACAATTGATGAAAAGACGAGGAGTAAACTGGTCGGAGTGGCTGCCAAGAGGCCTAAAGCAACATTAAAGGATCTGCAGGAATTTCTGGTACAGGTTGTGTACTATATTTGACAGTCTCCCATATTCTTCATATGTCTGGGCTGTGTGGTATGGGGGCAAGACTAAAGCCTTCTCTACAAACAAAAACATCTAAGCCCAGCTAGATTTTGTAAAAACATTTGTACATTTTGCAAATCTGCCAAAAGCATGTTGGAAATGTCTTATGGTTTGATGAAACCAAGTTTGAAGTTTTGGTAATAATACGAAAAGGTGTGTTGGCACAAAAAAAACACTATGCTTTACCAAAATACCTTTCTACCCACACTGAAGTGTGGTGGTGGAAGGATTATACATTGGGCTGTTTTTCTTCAGCTGAAACTGGGGCTTTACCCAAGGCAGAGGGAATTCTGAACAGTTCTACATATCACTAAATTTTGGCTAAAAACCTTTAGGCTTCTATTAAAAAGCTGAAGATAAAGAGGAATTTCACCTTTAAATGCTACAACAACCCAAAGCATACCTCCACATCAACAAAAGAATGGCTTCTCCATAAGAAGATCAAAGTTTTGGATTGGCACACACCTGAGTCCAACTATAAATCTTTGGGATGACCTGAAGAGGGTTTGCCCTTGGAAGAGGAGAGGAGATGCCCTTGCAATCTGACAGATTTGGAGCGCTTTTGCAAGGAAAAGTGGGCAAATGACAAGATGTGCCAGGCTGATAGTCTCCTAACCAAAAAGACTGAATGCTGTCATAAAATCAAAATGTGATTTGACAAAGTAATAGCTTAAGGATGTACATATTTATGCAACCACGTTATTGTAAGTTTTTTTTTTTTTTTTTTTATTTCTCCTCAACGATTTCAGTTTGTTTTTCAACTGAATTGTAAAGTTCTGAAATTATTCATCTTGGTCTCATTTGTTTTTGGTCTCATTTTTTTAAGTCACAAAAACCTGGCATTTTACAAGCAAGGGTGTGTAGACTTTTTATATCTACTGTAATTAGGATATTTGTATCAGTGTGACCCAAAGAACACGTTTTATTTTACAGCGGCTTTCCAGTTCTCCATGCATGAAAGGACTTCAGTGTGTTTTTTGTCAGACAGAGCTACTTCCCTTTGCTCAAGGTCAGTTTGCCTATTATAATGCAATTCAGCCTCCTTCAAACTCAAATCCTGGGGAAATGCCTAGAATGGTAAATTTTCCCTTGCTTTAACCAGTGTAGTACACACTCACTGGCCACTTTATTATTACACCTTGCCAGTACAGGGTTGGGCCCGTTTTTCCTTCAGAACTGTGTTAAATCTTAGTGGTATAGACTCAACAAGGTGCTGGAAACATTATTTCATGTGGTTTACGCCACATGAAATTATCGCAGCAGAATTCGAGACTCATCAGACCATGTTTTTCAAATCTTCTGTTGTCCACCTTTGGTGAGCTTGTGTGAACTGCAGCCTCAGTTGCCTGCTCTTAGAAGTGGCTCTGACAGAAGTGGCACCCAGTGTGGTATTCTGCTGCTGTAGCCCATCTGCTTCAAGGTTTGACGTGTTGCACATTCAGAGATACTTGCATTTTGCAAATGTCTGTTGTAACGAGTGGTTAATTGAGTTACTTTTACTTTTCTATCAGCTCGAACCTGTACGGCCATTCTCCTTTGACCACTGACATCAGCAAGGCATTTTTGCCCAGAGAACTGCCGCTCACTTGGTTTTTTTTTCTCTTATTTGGACTATTCTCTGTAAGCCCTACAAATGGTTGTGTGTGAAAATCTTAGTAGATCAGCAGTTTCTGAAATACTCAGACCAGCCTGTCTTGTACCAACAAGCATGCCATGTTCAAAGTCACTTAAATCACCTTTCTTCCCCATTCTGCTGCTTGATTTGAACTTCAGCAGGTCATCTTGACCATGTCTATATGCCTAAATGACTGATGAAATGATGAAATTTGAGGCTAATTTGCTTTTGAAGCTTTCTCCTTAGAGTACTCTTTGTTTGACCAAACATTGTATCACCACAAATGCTCATTGCTAGCTGAAGACAAAAAACAAGTCAGTCCTTTAAAACACATCAGCCAAAGCACAAAAACTCATTTTATGTTCTTTTGCAATGCAGTCAGTCTGTACAGCAGATTAAACTGTCTATGGAAATGTACTACTAATTTTTTGTACAAGGTTCTCGTGTTGCTTCAGTTGCTGCATAATGGGTGTATCCGCATGGAATGACATGAGTAATGCAGTGTTTTCTAGAATGTGGGGAGAAATCCTGTGCTAGCACAATGGGTATTTTAAGATGAGAAATGAAGCACAGGTACGCGCCATGTAATGGCTGTTCAGGCGACATTCGCTCACGTGCATCTGTGGTGCGGTTCACATATAACCTAATATAAGGCTGTAGTAGTGTCTTGATAGTCATAAGGCCTATGTTACTCTGTGGCATTTATGAAATGTCCAAGTCACATAACAAGTGATTTTGTGGAATGTATTGTGGCCATTAAGTGACGCATTCCTGTATCTGCATTTAGTGTCTCTTCCAGTCTAACTTAACCCTATTGTTTATGTTTTTAGGTGTTGTGCAAATTGCACTGCATGATGAAGTGTCTCTGTTACTGCTGAATGAAGAGCAGTTGTGTGAGCAGCCACAATGTTCATGCAGTCCCGTAAAATCAGCTAAGCGTAATGGTAGTTCGCTACTTCTGGTCCAGAACAGTTTAGCCCTCCAGAGGCTACGCTGTTCACTTCAGCCCTACACACCTGAAAGGCAAACAGGTATGCATTACTGCGATTTTCTGAATTGTTAATCACATAATTGTCTAGTATTTCCAATATCTACATTATTTTTTTATTTTAAAAAAAAAATGCATGTAACATTTAATCAGGTAACCAGATAACTATTAAGCATTTTACCTGCTTGTAGGTGTTCACGGCAAAAATGAAATTCAGGGGTTGTTTTATTACCCTGCTTTTATGCAACCTGTCTGTGCAAACATAATACCACTTAATATACCTAATCACCCCTATTAGTATAGAAACTCTCCCAGTTCTTGGGGTTCCTGGTTCCTTGGTCCTCTTTAATGAACTCTGTTTTATAGCTATTAAGGCGTATGTTTGGATCATCAACTTGTAGCTTTTTTGCAGAGCCAGCAAGATTTTACTGGTACTTAATGGAATCCATGTTGCCATGTATCCTAACAAGTTTTCCAGGGCTTTTGTAGGAAAACAGCTGTACAACATCTCAGATCTTCTGCCATACAGTGCAAATCACTTATTCCAGCATAACTATACCCATTTTTACACTAAAGCCAGCTTGAGTCCTGCCAAAACGATAATTATTGACCAACTGCGCATATGGTAATTTTAAGGCATGTCGGAATTTTTAAATCCATATTCTGATTTGTGATGGTCAGTGCACTGTTCTTTCATTTTTCTATTTACTAGTCTTCCCCATGTTGATAACTGAATTTAGCCTTTATGCTGGCTCAGTTATACCCCAGTGGAAAAAAACCCATTTGGTTAATTATAACATTTATGGGAATTTTAAAGCCTAATTTTGACATGATTTAATATTGTTTTCTTAAAACAAACGGAATAAATTTAGGTTAATATTTTCATTATGAGAATGAGCTAATTAACCATTTTCATAACTGTTTTACTAGCTTTACCAAAGGTGCTGATAATTCAGGCGTTGACTGTGTGCAGTTGTTTGCAGCATCTAAACCCTCTCTATTAGAGCATCCTTTCATGTTTCATAAGAATGCCTAGTGCTTACATCATTGAAAAGATCTGAACTACACACTCCCTAAAGGATTGTTGTTTGTTTTTATACTGTGCTGAACTGTCCAATGTCTCTGATCCTTTAATGCATCTGGTGTTTGTTGTTTAACTAGTTCAGGTAAAATGGGACCTAAAGGTGTCACCTCATTTTTTTCTCCTGTCTTTTGCCCGATGTTTGCTTACTGTGTGCACACAAATCCATGCAAACAAAAGGCCAGTGCTCATACAATGCAATATGGAACAAGGCCAAGTGTTCTGTGACCCAGCTGCTGCAGTGTCAGAGTTGTGTTTCCTGCCAGCCTGAAAGTGCTGTCATCATGGCAGCAGAGGTCCAGCATCCAAAGGAGCCTGCTTTGGATCAGGTAGGCTCAGTGGAATTCTTTTGAAACACACGTATATACGAGGTGCCAGTGTTTACACAAACACTATTGATTACATGTGGAGTTTTTAACAATAGGCCAAGTGTAGTGGTAAAAGCCCTAAGCATTTTCATTTAATTTCTGTATGATTTTTTTAATAGATATTAAATACTATCCCACTACAGTTTTGCTGAAATTGACTAAATCACGTTAACTTACAGATATACATATAATAGCGTGTTAAAAGTGAAAAACAAAAACAAAATGGATAGTGGTGCTGCTGCTCAGCTCAGTCAGGTGGCTGATGCCCAGCATCTGTGGCAGAATATCATATTTCATATTGCTTGCCTGGGGAAAAGAATTTAAGTTCAAAATTCATATTGGGGTTTCTGCTGAATGTGTTTTTGTGTTATCGGATTCTCACTGTAAAGTGTAAATTCTGGGCTTGGTTTGCTTTGGTTTTGCTTCCTGAATACGTTATGGATTTTGGGCTACTGATCGTGAAAATCACAGAAAATGTTTGCATACCATTGTGTAGATCTAACCCATTCTGTGATTTCCTAACATTTGAGTCCTACTAGTATATTGACCACAAAGCAAGCTGTTAAAACCAGGCCAGGCATGTCTGGGCATGCACTCAGTGTAGGTCCTAGGTTTCCGGCATGCCATGGCTTGCTTAGACAGGTTAGATGCTGTCAGACATAGTGAGTATACTTAACAATAGGATTTACTGTCTTCAGGAAAATGCAATACAGCAGAAATGTCTCATCAATGTTGCAACAACTGGATTACAATCTATTCCTCCCACAGTCCAAAGACATGCATTAGGTTAATTGATTTACACTAAATTGGCCCAACCTGAGTGTATACCTCTGACTAGTTTTGATGTAACCTCATGTATGTGGCGGAAATGGCGACTGATGCTGATAGCGATATTAAATAAACAATACAATCTAAGTCACCATGGTGGCAAAGATGCACCATGATCACACTTATTAAGAAAGCCTATGAGCCCTACTTCAGATGTAAATTTGAAAAATCCTGGGCTCCTCATGTTTGTTGTGCAGCATGTTCAGTCAGCTTGAGAGCTTGGCTCACAGGTACTCAGTGTCATTCACTGTCTCAGTGATATGGCAAGAAGGATCATGTGACTTACTGTTACTTCTGTCTCACCAATGTGGGTGGCTTCTGTACTGAAAATCAGAAATCTATTAAATATGCCACAAGACCAGTGCCAAAAGGCAATTTGCTAGTACCAAAACCACCAGAGACATGGAGCCTAGATGAGGTAGAGGAAGATGACACATTGCATGAACCAGATGTAGTAAACGATAGCGATCTAGACATTGAAACGCCTTATGCCTGTTTATTGCTATCTGATAACACAGTTAAATAACCCGCTCAGGGATTTAGATTTGTCTGACCAGAGAAAATGGCAGGGAAGTCATATGCATATTGGTGAGAATGTTCTTGGCACAGTAGAACAAACTATATTGAACTGATTGAAACCATGCTCAAAGCCTTCAAAACCACTGCAACATGTCACTTCTGCATTCACACTTGGACCGATCTTTGGTGCTGTCAGTGACGAGCATGGTGAAAGGCATCACCAGGCATTGCGATGATGGACAAGTGGTAGCAAGACAATTTGAATCCATCAGTGCTGGATGACTGTCGTTGGACAATAACACTAGAGGCACCATATCCAGACTATGAACGAAAATTGGCTGCAAACATTTTAGGCTCGGTTGAAATATCACAATGTATCAGCATCATTATGTGATTAAACACAATTTGATTTAATTTAATTATATAGAGGCAATGCTCGTAGCAGGTTTCACAGCTCACAGTCTGAATAAGAAATATTAATCAGGTGAGGGGACTCCAAGCTTTTCAAGCACAGTAATTGTTTTTGTGGAAACGCAGGTGGGGATATTATAGTAGTAAATGAGCCTGCATTGTCATTACATTGGTTGCCTTAGTTTGTGTGTTTTTAATATCATAAACCTTTTACATATTTTGGCGTAGATATGTTTGAGCACAGTAATTACAACAACAGTAGAGAAACAACTGTGTTTTTGCAACACAGTACACGAGAGTGCGCTTGGTTCTCGCATTGATGTGCTCGTTAAACAGTTTCTGAATGCTGTACAGTTCCATGTGTCATAAATACCACAGGGAATATATTGCACTCTCACTTAAGAAGACAGTACAGCTATGTACAGGTATGAGCAAAGGTGGCCGTTTAAGAGCCGAAATGTGGTGTGTGTAAGTGTAACTACACACGTGAACAAAATTGTTGGTACTCCTCAGTTAATGAAATAAAAATCCACAATGGTAACAGAAATAACTTTAATCTGACAAAAGTAATAATAAATACAAAGTCTATGAAAATGAACAAATGAAAGTCAGACATTGCTTTTCAACCATGCTTCAACAGAATTATTTTAAAAAATAAACTCATGAAACAGGCCTGGACAGAAATGATGGTACCCCTGAAAAATGTGACCAAAGGGACATGTTAAATAGCATCACAGGTGTCTACAATCTTGTAATCAGTCAGTGGGCCTATATATAGGGCTTCAGGTAGTCACTGTGCTGTTTGGTGACAAGGTGTGTACCAGAGGAAGCAAAGGAAAGAGTTGTCTCAGGACATTAGAAAGAAAATTATAGACAAGCATGTTAAAGGTAAAAGTTATAAGACCATCTACAAGCAGCTTGATCTTCCTGTAACTACAGTTGCATATATTATTCAGAAATTTAAGACCCATGGGACTGTAGCCAACCTCCCTGGACGTGGATGCAGGAGGAAAATTGATGACAAATCAAAGAGACGGATAATACATATGGTAACAAAAGAGCCAAGAAAAACGTCTAAAGAGATTAAAGGTGAACTTCAAGCTCAAGGAACATCAGTGTCAAATCGCACCATCCATCAATGTTTGAGCCAAAGTGGACTTAATGGGAGATGACCAAGGAGGACACCATTGTTGAAAACAAAACATAAAAAAGCCAGACTGGAATTTGCCAAACTACATGTTGACAAGCCACAAAGCTTCTGGGAGAATGTCCTATGGACAGATGAGACAAAAATGGAACTTTTTGGAAAAAGACACATCAGCTCTGTGTTCACAGACGGAAAAAAATGAAGCATATCAAGAAAAAAGAACACTGTCCCTACTGTGAAACATGGAGGAGGCTCTGTTATGGTCCTGGGGCTGCTTTGCTGCATCTGGCACAGGGTGTATTGAATCTGTGAATATGAAGTCTCAAGACTATCAAGGAATTCTAGAGAGAAATGTGCTGCCCAGTGTCAGAAATCTTGGTCTCAGTCACATGTCATGGGTCTTGCACAGGATAATGACCCAAAACACACGTCTAAAAACACCCAAGAATGGCTAAGAGGAAAACACTGGACTATTATGAAGTGGCCTTCTATGAGCCCTGACCTAAATCCTATTGAGCATCTATGGAAGGAGCTGAAACATGCCGTCTGGAAAAGGCACCCTTCAAACCTGAGACAACTGGAGCGGTTTGCTCATGAGGAGTGGGTCAAAATACTTGCCGAGAGGTGCAAAAGTCTCGTTTCGAATTGTTTGATTGCAGTGATTTTTAAAAATAATTCTGTTGAAGCATGGTTGAAAAGCAATGTCTGACTTTCATTTGTTCATTTTCATAGACTTTGTATTTATTATTACTTTTGTCGGATTAAAGTTACTTCTGTTACCATTGTGGGGTTTTCTTTCATTAACTGAGGGGTACCAACAATTTTGTCCACGTGTGTACCTTACCAGTCGTGTGCTTGCTTGCTAACTCACATTTGGACTACAGACTGTTGTAACTCAGTTGATGTGTTTAGAGACTTTTTGTGTAAGTTACTCGTGTTTGTGTGTATGATTTTCCACTACTTGTTTGTAAAAAGCTGTAAATGACATTTGTTTATGGGCCTGTCCTATTGTATTGTAGTATCTACTTTGTCCACTACCTGTATATTCTCTCTAACCTAACCATGGTTTGAGGGAAAAGTGTCTCAAGTTGTCTCTCACATGTGCTTTTAATTTTGGGAAGCTCTGACTGGAGAATTTCAAAAGTTCTATGAACTTATATCTACAAGGCAGTGGTGACTGCAGCTAGGATTAGCTGAGCTATTTTCTAGGGCCCTATGCTTTGCACATTGTAGAGAATACAGTCAGAATCACAGGACTGAGGAATAAAAACAGACTTCAGATATAAATATGGAAATGCACAGAGTTTGAAGATCTAAAGGTGAGAGTGATCAGTAATAATCGGTGAATGGCTGATAAGTCTAATATAACCGATTCTGTGCCGGTCAGGTTTAACATGTGCAGTACACTAATGCAGAATTCATGTCATGAACGGAGCTTCAAATATGCCTCGGCCACTCACGTCATTGTTTATGAGACCGGTGCTGACACACATCAGTGATGAGGAAGTATTCGATTTTGCATTTTTAGTGCAATCGGTGCATATTTAGGACACAGTTATCCTAATGATTTAAGGGCAGGTTTGTTGAAGTCGAAATCTTTAAGTTACAAATTGCTATTTTATTTATAGTTATATGCAGCCTGAATCTTTCCTTATTTGTTTTTACAACTTTCAATTATATCATTTTTGATGTTGCTAAATCTTATAGAAGCAATTTCATTAAATGCAAATGTGCCATATTGCTATTGCTTGTTTAATTGTGTTGTTTCCTTTAAAAAAACACTGTTAAAAACCTAAAAATAGTAATGGTGAAAAAATCCATAAAATAACTAAAATATTTTTTAAAAATGGAATTTGTGGAAAACAAATATAAAACGGAGGGCCCTACTTTAAACTGTTTCACTTTCACTCGTTGAGTCTCTGCTTCATCTGGCTGATCTTCTGTGTTTGTAATAACGTCAGACAAAAGTGTCAGGTCCATCATACCACCCTCTTAAGTGTTATGGCGTTCCCCTACTCAGGGTCATAACGGTATTTCTATAATTATTGTGAATTTCCATAAATAACAGTAGTATAAAAAAGAGCGTAATGCAGTCATTAAATGGCACACGGCTGTAATCTCACTCCTTAAATGCGTTTGAGCAAGAGAAAGAGTGGGGTAAGCAGGGGCTGAGCCAATAAGTGTGCTGCCCACATAGGGCTGTGCTCTACAGTAAAATATATTTTTGCCCATCTTAAATAGTAAAGTTGTGGCAGGCCGCCACAAATAATTCAGTGTATGAGAAAAGCTGCATTGTGATCTAAGGCTTTGGAGCAATGATATCCATTCAGTAGTCCTAGTTTATACACGTTAGTGTACCAGAAATCAATTCAACTTCTTGTGGAACATATTTGTGGTAGGTCTGTTTAACCAAGGGTTTTTTCAGTATGTTTGAAATCACTAATCACAAGTCCAAAACTTGTCTAAGCCAAACAAAAGATTATGATAATGTGAAGGAGTTGTAAACTTCAGAAATCCACTTTGTAAGGATTTAAGTTGGAACAGACAAAATGTGGGAGTTATCCTGTTTCAACATATTTATTTCTTAAATCCATAAATGCTGTATTTGTGATTGGCCAACACATGCAGACAGGGAACATGCTAAGGTAATTTGCACATCAGGTCTCACCATGGCAGACCAAAACTCACCTTTATAGATAAAAATAAAACCCTTTAAGTATATACAATAAAATCACTATTTAGTTGAACTATTTGGTGAGAAACCAATAGATGGACACCCTTTTGACTAAAATGTCATTATGTTGTTTGTCCTGCTTTGTACCATACATGGTTTGAGGGAAAAGTGTCTCAAGTTGTCTCTCACATGTGCTTTTAATTTCGGGAAGCTCTGACTGGAGAATTTCAACAGTTCTATGAACTTATAGATACAAGGCAGTGCTGACTTTAGCTAGGATTAGCTGAGCTATTTTCTTGGCAAACTTCTTAAAGTGCCTCTTGTTCATGGTTCTAAATAATTGGATTCCTCTGGGTTTGTTTATTGTACGCCAGCTCTCAGAATGGAATTTGGTGAGCTGTGAAGTAAATCACTTAATTGTAGGATTGTTTGAAGGAACTCCATGCAGAAAAGTATGCTGAAATGTGATAGTGGTGCATAAATCATTACCTAAGCTATTTCTGCTTCCCCCTGAGGTATGTACAATATTCTGCATTAATTGCTCATAATGTGGTACGAGTTTTTTCCAAGTGAAAAGAAAAGATGACAACATTTTATGTAATCTGATAACATTCAGAAAATTGTACTATGTCTTTATTGAACACACTGATAAAGTATTTATAATACAGTTCTATGTTTAGATGTTCCTGTTAATAATAAAATTAGATTGGTGGAGCGGGTTGTAGAGTTTTATATGTACACGAACCGTTCCTTGCTCAAAACAAATTTTAAATGAAGTTAGTGTCACGCTTAGGGAAAGGGAGGACACGGGAGGGGGACGTAAGTGCAAGTGGTGCTGGTTTAACAGTGAACATAGTGAAGAATACAAACAAACAACAAACACAAACCAAGAATGATAACAAACACAACAAACATCTAACACAGGGGACAAGCTAACAA
This sequence comes from Ancistrus triradiatus, assembly GCA_025084515.1. NCBI lineage: Eukaryota > Metazoa > Chordata > Actinopteri > Siluriformes > Loricariidae > Ancistrus > Ancistrus triradiatus. Next base: position 998,481 of record JAJAGP010000055.1, on the reverse strand, counting down.
GGCTAAAGCTAATAAGGGACACATACAACAATAGGCTAACAAACAATGCTAACACACAACCAAGGCTGAACACAAAACACAACTATAAATAAAGACAACTGGAGAAGAGGCTAAGACACAATAACCAGACAAAGAGAAGGGAACAAACCAGCAAGAAGGAATGAGGAGCGAAATAACGAGGAGCCAAGGACAACCACAATGTGAAGAAGCCAGACAAGGAAGTGCACAAGAAGCTGGGTATATATAGAGGACAGACCAGCAGGTGGCTACAGCCCCACCTGCTGGGTTGGAAGGAGAAAGCAGGGGGAGCTAAACAAGATGGATGCAAACTGAAGGCTTGCATCATCGTTACACCCCCCCCCCCAAATTCGCGGCTCTGAATCACAAAGGACAGGAAAAACAGAGAAAGCTAGGAAACAGGACAGACCTAGACTAACCCAAGGGAGCAGAGCAAAACACGGATGAGAACAAAGCGGGGGGCCAGAACAGAGAAGGCACAGGAGACTCAGGATAACAGGGGACAACACAGGGAGGGAAACAGGCCTTACAGGCCACACAGGAAAAGTTCTGGTCCATGTGGTTGAGCTCACGGTAGGAGTCCTAAGGGGCCCCATATGCCCATAATTAACGGACCCATAAGTCCCGGGCCAGAAAGTCCTGGTGGCTGCAGGAACCACCCGAGGTACAGGATGCCACCTTGGGAGGAGAGGCGGCTTTGTCCTCCACCAGGGGGGTGCGGTTCGTGACCTGGAGTCTGTAGGAGCCCCAGGGGCAGCGTTGACCTGGTCAGGGGTCGCCGTCATGCAGCTGGCGATCGGGTTCAAGGTTGTGCAGCTGGCGATCAGGGTCACTGTCGGGCTGCTGGCGAGCGGGGTCGCTGTCGGGCTGCTGGCGAGCGGGGTCGTCGTCAGGCTGCTTGCGAGCGGGGTCGCCGTCGGACTCTGGCTGAGCAGGTCGCCGAGTTGATGGCGGGAGAAATCCTCGTCACGAACCCGGGTGGGTGGTGGGAGGCCAGAAGGAGGGCACAACTCCAGCTCAGAGGCAGGTCATGCGCTCTGGACCTCTTCTGGGGCGGGCGTGCTCTGGACCTCCTCCGGGGCAGGCACACCCTGGACTTCCTCCAGGGCGGGGACGCTCTGGACCTCCTCTGGGGCGGGCACGCTCTGGAACTCCTCCGGGGCGGGCACGCTCTGGAACTCCTCTGGAAGGTCCTCACTGGAGCGGACGGCCTCTGGAAGGGCCTCATTGGAGCGGACGGCCTCTGGAAGGGCCTCACTGGAGTGGACGGCCTCTGGAAGTGAGGGTGGAGAGACGGGCCACAATCCAGCTATTGCAAGTCCCTGCGTGACTGCTGAGTCCACAGCTCCCAGCACAGCCTGCAAGTCCACAATAAGTCTCTCCTGCCCAAGCGTCTCCGCAATTTGAACCGCAAACCCCACTGCCTCTCAGGCAGTCTGTACTGATCCTAAGAACCCTTGAAGAACCTGCTTGATCTGAGCCATGGCCAGGTGAGCTGGGGTCAGGAGTGAACATGGGGGTGCGGGCATGTGGGTGGGGCTGGAGAGTGCCGAATCCTGCTTGACCCGGGGGATACCCGAACAGCTGGCAAGAGGGGGATCCAGCACATGGCTGGCTAGCTGTGACGGGGGCTGGTGGGTAGTGTATAAAGAGGCAGGCGTGGTGCTAGCGAGCGTGGGCTCCAGCGTCGAGCTAGCGGACGTGGGCTTAGGCGCTGAGCTAGCAAGCGTGGTCCTCCGCTTCTGGCGGCATCTCCTGGCTGCACGGGAGAGTCCACTGTCCGGATTTTGGAGGGTAACGGCTGGACAGGAAATCTCCATGTCAGAGACCAGGCTGAGCTGAGTTAAGGGAGGCTGGTACTCCCATTTAAGTTGATCCTCCGGGTACTCATCATCTGATGAGTCAGACATGCTACGGAGGACTGGGGACACATTTGCTACGTCCTTTAACTGGTCTGGCTTACTGTCACGCTTAGGGCAAGGGAGGACACGGGAGGCGGACGTAAGTGCAAGTGGTGCAGGTTTAACAGTGAACATAGTGAAGAATAAAAAAAAACAACACAAACCAAGAATGATAACAAACACAACAAACATCTAACACAGGGGACAAGCTAACAAGGCTAAAGCTAATAAGGAACACACAACCAAGGCTGAACACAAAACACAACTATAAATAAAGACAACTGGAGAAGACATTGGAGAAGAGGCCAAGACAACTGGAGAAGAGGCTAAGACACAATAGCCAGACAAAGAGAAGGGAACAAACAAGCAAGAAGGAATGAGGAGCGAAATAACGAGGAGCCAAGGACAACCACAATGTGAAAGGACAACCTCCAAGGAGAAAGCAGGGGGAGCTAAACAAGATGGATGCAAGCTGAAGACTTGCATCATCGTTACAGTTAGAAGTTGAATCGAAGAGGTGCATACACAGAATTGTTTATAAGGAGCTATGTGTTTGATCAGTATTTGTTCCCATGTTTTTTATAAATTAATGCTAACAGCTGATAGTTCAAAGATTGGACATTTTGGTTGATTTGTAACAATTTCTGACTTTGTGGGATGCTTCATCAGTGTGTTTCAGTGTGATGTGCACTTGCAGAAAAAATAATGCACAGAAGAAAATAAACTGACTTCCTGTGACACTAAGGGTGTACTCACACTAGGCAATTCAAACCGCGCTCGGACACCTTTGGTACCAAGTGCGGTTTGTTTTTGTCTAGTGTGAGTGCTCCCAATCGTGCGGGGAGTGCACTGCATAATCAGAGCACCTTATTAAAAAGCATATAGCATTTAGTCCACTGTGCTTTGTGAGCCCAGTGCGCTGCATAATCAAAGCATTAGATGCATTAGACGTGCATAAGATGTATTAGGGCTGTGTATCAGCACTCCCAAAGTGAAACGAACTTAAAAAGGCACATAGTAAGTCCAAGTATAAAGTCCGCTATGCTGTGCGACCCTGTCTTGCAGCACGAGAAGCCGAAATACAGTGCGCTGCATAATCAATGCATTTATTATAAGGCATATTAGGGCTGTGTGTCAGCGTGCACAAAGTAAAAAAAACACATTGTAAGTATAAGCATTAAGTCCGCTGTGCAGGATGAGAAGCCGAAACACAGTGAGCTGCATAATCAATTCACATATTAGCTTATAATTGTGTGTCAGCGTGCATGAAACAAAACCAAAGAAAAGCACAAAAGTATGTGTTTAACCGAGCACATATGTACAACCATGAAGTGTGCTGTGCTGTGTGAGCACGTATCTTGATGACAAAACCGTGCCGGAGCGCATATCAGTGAACCTAGTGTGAGCAGGAGCCAGGGCGCGAATGGGGTATGGTTCAAGGCAACCGTGCTCAGTGTGAGAAATCCAGCTACTTCTCTTCCTAGTGGTGGGTGTCATACGAAAATCGCAACCGATATATGCTGTGGTACAGAAGGTGAAGAAAAACCCAAGGATAATGGCGAAGAACTTGCGATGGCGTTAATAACAGCACATAGTGCAGAAAACACGTGTGCTCCCCCCTTAAAAAATATAATAAATAAACATTCTTCATGTCTCAGGACAAGACTGTATGGACATTAAACAACTCTTCTGTAATAATCCTTTGTGGGCATAGTGTTTGGAGGAAACAGCACTGTGAAACAGCACCAAAATCTTATTACACCTCTGAAGCAAGGCAGAGTAACCACTGGCCTTTGGAACAGTTTTGCTACCTCAGGGCCTAGAAGGCTTAAAAACAACGAGGGAACAATGAACCCGCACCTAAACTCAACAGAGATGATGTCATGTTGTATTCTAGAATGGTCATAGGCCTTTTGCCATTCCTATGGTTTGGGGAGAACCCAAAGATCATTTCTCGGATTGTTACTTCTACATGGCAAACATATGTATAAGATCAAAATCCAAACACTGTTAAATATTCTAATTACCATCTGGCAGGAAACCAGCACCTCACAATATGGCATTATCTGAGCCAGAATTACCAAGAACCATGCCCATGAGTGACAAGACAGTAGACAAAGTTGATGAAAATATGGATACACTTGTACATTTTAGAAGTTTGTGCATATTGTGTAATAACAGCCTTATTTATTAATAAGTAGTGTATACTGATTGTAAAATGTAATTGTTTTGTAACTGAAAGACCATGTCTGAATTTCTAGATTTGAATGCAGCAGAAAAGTACGTTTAAGGTCCATCTGTTGGAGTTTGTGGGAGTAGTTTGGTTGCCCAGTGAAACCATGATATTAAATTAATAATACATATGTATTATAATTTGTTATTATTGTCCTGCAATATTACATTTACGGCATTTAGCAGACACCCTTATCCAGAGTGACTTACAATTGATACAATCTTACAATCCAAGCGATTATGGGTTAAGGGTCTTGCTCAAGAACCCAACAGTGGCAGCTTGGCAGATGTGGGATTTGAACCCTGAACATTCTGGTCCAGAGTCCAGTACCTTAACCGCTAAGCCACCACAGTCCCATGGTGGGATAAGTACTGCAAGGAGAAGTACTGCAATGTAGTATGGTTAAAAAATTACATTACTTTTGTTTTACTGTTCCTTCTGAACTCCTGTTCTTAAGTGAGTAGCAATATCATTGATTATAAATAATTTCCATTCCATGATAGCAGGTGAACCTTTGTGTGTTTATGTATACGGTATATAGTGCAACACACCACCACCACACAGTGTCACCACCCAAATAAGAATAAATTCAGCTTTTAGTGAATTAGCATAATTAAACAAGAAAGAGTTAAAAAGATAGAAACAACACTACATGTAGCACAGTTATTGGCAATTGTTATGTATTTATTACACTTTTTTGTATTTATTACTTTGTACAACTTCCCTTTGCCCATAAAACAGCACTTGATTTTTTTCCTGTAACATCTTACAAGGTTTGGAGAATACAGAACAGGGAATTTGAGACATTCCTTTTTACAGAATCTATCTATTTGTTCTGGGGTTCTACAGTGGTGCTTGAAACCCTTATTGTATTTTTGCATAAATATGACCTAAAACATCATCAGATTTTCACACAGGTTCTAAAAGTAAATAAAGAGAACCCAATTGAACAAATTAGACAAAAATATGATACTTATTCATTTATTTATTTATTGAGGAAAATGATGCAATATTACATATTAGTGAGTGCCCCCCCCCCCCTTCAACTCTGGGATGTTTCTTGGGTTTCCTCACATTAACTGATCGCTTTAGGTCCTTTCCATTGGATTAAGGTCAGGCCTTTGACTTGGCCATTCCAAAACATTAACTTTATTCTTCTTTAACTATTCTTTGGTAAAAAGACTTGTGTGCTTATGGTCGTTGTCTTGCTGCATGACCCACCTTCTGTTGTGATTCAGGTCATGGACAGATGTCCTGACATTTTCCATCAATGATGGCAAACCGTCCTGGCCCAGATGCAGTTAAACAGGCCCAAACCATGATACTACCACCACCATGTTTCACAGATGGGATAAGGTTCCTATGCTGGAATGCAGTGTATTCCTTTCTCTAAACATAACGCTGTTCTTTTAAACCAAAAAGTTCTATTTTGGTCTCATCCGTCCACAAAACATTCTTCCAATAGCCTTCTGGCTTGTCCACGTGATCTTTAGCAAACTGCAGATGAGCAGCAATGTTCTTTTTGGAGAGAAATGGCTTTTTCCTTGCAGCCCTGCCATGCACACCATTGTTGTTCAGTGTTCTTCTGATGGTGGACTCATGAACATTGACATTAGCCAATGTGAGAGAGGTCTTCAGCTGCTTAGAAGTTACCCTGGGGTCCTTTGTGACCTCGCCAACTATTACACGCCTTGCTCTTGGAGTGATCTTTGTTGGTCGACCCCTCCTGGGGACGGTAACAATGGTCTTGAATTTTCTCCATTTGTTCACAATCTGTCTGACTGTGGATTGGTGGAGTCCAAACTCTTTAGAGATGGATTTGTAACCTTTTCCAGCCTGATGAGCATCAACAACTCTTTTTCTGAGGTCCTCAGAAATCTCCTTTGTTCGTGCCATGATACACTTCCACAAACGTGTTGTGAAGAGCAGACTTTATAGATCCCTGTTCTTTAAATAAAACAGGGTGCCCACTCACACCTGATTGTCATGATAATAAATTAATAATACATATGTATTATAATTTGTTATTATTGTCCTGCAATATTACATTTACCGCATTTAGCAGACACCCTTATCCAGAGTGACTTACAATTGATACAATCTTACAATTGAAAACACCTGACTCTAATGTCACCTTCAAATTAACTGTTAATCCCAGAGGTTCACATAATTTTGCCACTCACCAATATGTAATATTGGACCATTTTCCTCAATTAATAAAATACCAATTATAATATTTTTGTCTCATTTATTTAACTGGGGTTTCTATCGACTTTTAGGACTTGTGTGAAAATCTGATGTTTTAGGTCATACTTACGCAGAAATATAGAAAATTCTAAAGGGTTCACAAACTTTCAAGCACCACTGTATGTCCTCTCTTGTGTGCTCTGCTCTTTAGCTCATCCCATTGTTTTCTGTGGGGTACAGATCTGGGAATGGCTATGACAGAAACAGTGTTGATCTGCACATATGTTTGTGATCAGTGTCCTGCTGGAAGGTTCGATGGCAACCCATTTTTATTTTCTTGGAGTAAATGATGCCATGTAACCTAAAGAGGTGCCCGGGCCATTTGGAGGGAAAAACAGCCCCACGACTTTACAGACCCTTCACCATACAACACTCTCCTTAACAGTGGGAAGGTTATAGTCATCCTTCTTTCCAAACCCACCTACTGTTTGTTTCAAAAAGCTCATTTAATCTGACCATGGAACTTGATTCCAGTAAAGTCCCAGTAGCTTTTGGCAAACCCCAGATGCTTACATTTGTGGTTAGATGACAGGCAAGGCTTTTTCGAAGCAAGCCTTCCAAATAATCGCTTGGCATGGAGTTGGCATCTCATGGTAGTTGTGGAGACTTTGAACCCAAGATCATCCCTGGTGGAGGGTTATGGGAAAAAGTAGCATCTTGAGGTCAACATGTCTAAACTTGGGCCATCATCCAGGCAAGTTTGTAACAGTTCATGCATTTTCAGTGGAATGGCTTTTGGTGTACAATAACTGGCAACTTTATTTGGTACACCTTGTTAGTACAGGGTTTGACCAACTTTTGCCCTCGGAATTGCCTTAATAGATTGTGGCATAGCTTCAGCAAGGTGCTGGAAACATTCCTCAGAGATTTTGCTCTATATTGAGATGATAGTATCACACATTTGTTGCAGGTTTGTCAGAAGCACATCCTTGGTGTTATTCTCATTTTCCACCACATCACAAATATGCTCTTTTGGATTGAGATCTGGTGACTGTGGGGACCTTTTGAGTACAGTGGACTCCAGAAGACCAGTTTGAGATTATCTGAGCTTAGTGACATGGCATTATCCATCACACCACCATCACAGCCTAAATCTTTGAGTGAAGGCAAGATGGAGCCATGCTTTTGTGTTGTTTACGTCACTTAACATCCAAATGTTGCACCAGAAATCGTCTCATATATATATATATATATATTTATATATAATGTATGTATATATATATATATATATATACATATATATACATGTGTATATGTATATATATATATATATATATTATATATATATATATATATATAATATATATATATATATATATATATACACACATATATAGATATATACACAGTGGGGCAAAAAAGTATTTAGTCAGGTCACTGATTGTGCAAGTTCTCCGAATTACAAAGATGAGAGAGGTCTGTAATTTTCATCATAGGTACACTTCAGCTATGTGAGACAAAATGAGAAAAAAAATCCAGGTAATCAGATTGTAGGATGTTTAAAGAATTTAATTGTAAATCATGGTGTAAATTAAGTATTTGGTCACCCACAAACAAGCTAGATTTTCTGGCTCTCACAGACCTGTAACTTCTTCTTTAAGAAGCTCTTCTGTCCTCCACTCATTACCTGTATTAATGGCACCTGTTTGTCCTCGTTATCTGTATAAAAAACACCTGTCCACAGCCTCAAACAGTCAGACTCCAGACTCAACCATGGCCAAGACCAAAGAGCTGTCGAAGGACACCAGGAAGAAAATTGTAGACCTGCACCAGGCTAGGAAGAGTGAATCTACAATAGGGAAGCAGGTTGGTGTGAATAAATCAACTGTGGGAGCAATTGTAAGAAAATGGAAGACATACAAGACCATTGATAATCTCTCTCGGTCTGGGGCTCCACGCAAGATCTCATCCCGTGGGGTCAAAATGATCATGAGAACGATGGGCAAACATCCCAGAACTACACGGAGGGACCTGATGAATGACCTGCAGAGAGCTGGGACCAAAGTAAAAAGGCTACCATCAGTAACACACTATGCCGGGAGGGACTCGGATCTTGCAGTGCCAGGCGTGTCCCCCTGCTTCAGCCAGAAGAAAATGATCCAGAAGAAGATTGGGAGAATATCATGTGGTCAGATGAAACCAACATAGAACTTTTTGGTAAAAACTCAACTCGCCATGTTTGGAGGAAGAAGAATTCTGACCTCTAGGATTAGCAGTTAATTTGAAGGTGATATTAGAGTCAGGTGTTTTCAATCAATGGGATGACAATTAGGTGTGAGTGGGCACCCTGTTTTTTAAAGAACAGGGATCTATCAAAGTCTGCTCTTCACAACACGTTTGTGGAAGTTTGTCATGGCACGAACAAAGGAGATTTCTGATGAAAAAGAGTTGATGCTCATCAGGCTGGAAAAGGTTACAAATCCATCTCTAAAGAGTTTGGACTCCACCAATCCACAGTCAGACAGATTGTGTACAAATGGAGAAAATTCACGACCATTGTTACCCTCCCCAGGAGTGGTCGACCAACAACCAACAAAGATCAGTCCACGAGCAATGCGTGTAATAGTTGGCGAGGTCACAAAGGACCCCAGAGTAACTTCAACAAGCAACTGAAGGCCTCTCAGACATTGGCTAATGTTAATGTTCATGAGTCCACCATCAGAAGAACACTGAACAACAATGGTGTGCATGGCAGGGTTGCAAGGAGAAAGCCACTGCTCTCCAAAAAGAACATTGCTGCTTATCTGCAGTTTGCTAAAGATCACATGGACAAGCCAGAAGGTTATTGGATGAATGTTTTGAGAACAGATGAGACCAAAATAGAACTTTTTGGTTTAAAAGAAAATCATTATGTTTAGAGAAGGAAAACACTGCATTCCAGCAGAAGAACCTTATCCCATCTGTGAAACATGGTGGTGGTAGTATCATGGTTTGGGCCTGTTTAACTGTATCTGGGCCAGGACAGCTTGCCATCATTGATGGAACAATGAATTCTGAATTATATCAGAGAATTCTAAAGGAAAATGTCAGGACTTCTATCAGTGAACTGAATCTCAAGAGAAGGTGGATCATGCAGCAAGACAACGACCCTAAGCACACAAGTCGTTCTACCAAAGAATGGTTACAGAAGAATAAAGTTAATGTTTTGGAATGGCCAAGTCAAAGTCCTGACCATAATCCAATATATATTTATATACAATATATATTTATACACACACACACACCCCTGTTACAATATATACAACTGCTCTTTGACGCAAATATCTTATCTGTCTACAATACTACAATATCTACAATGTCTACAATATTCTAAGTTCCATCTGTTATGTAGATGTTTCTCTTTGCTGAAAAGCGAAGGGTCATAAACTTTGTGTTTTCTTGGTATATTAGATACTAATAAGCACTGTGAAAACTGACTGGTATTTTGGCTTTGCAGTAGGAGGCTTTTTAACAATGTAACCATTGTTCATATGTGAAATTCTTCAATCTGAAAACAAACAGAAAGATGGTTCTGAACAAATTTCTGCTGAATGTGTTATCACTGGTATGCAACTGATTATTCATCCTTTTTCAAAGCCAGCGATCAGTAGATTGTTTGAAACTGCTTCTGTTTGGAGAAATTCCTTGCTGGACAAGTCTCATTGGCTTATGGGAGCCTGATTCCTGTTTTCCCTGAGTATGCATCACAGCTTGCAAATCAGTGAGGGAAGTGAAAATTGAACGCTTTGTCAATACTGGGGAGGAAGGGTGCCTGTGCTTTGGAGATTGTAGGTGGTCCCTGCTTGTGTAAATATTAGAAGTGCTGAGACACAGTGTGTCAAAACACGCAGAGCTTCAAGTACCACACTAATGAATGGGGCCACATGTGAAGTGCTATTGCGGTTTGTTTAAGCAAATGAGCCCTGCTGACAGACATTTGCCTTAATGTGCAGGCTGAGACAGCTCTAGCTCAGGGCACACACACTCACTCCCTCACTTTAACTCTGTAAACACTTCTGCACGCTTCCCATCTCCTGTTCAAGCTTGTATTTCATGGAGAACATCAGGAACTGGCGAGTGACTGGCATTGGCTCCCTGGAGCTTTTCTTATTGGTGATGCACCAACTATACTGAGAAACAGATATTCAAGGTGTGGAAGAGGAAGGAGTGAATTATTGCAAGCCCACTCAGTACTTCCAGTGCCAGTCCTGACTCATCACTACATGATTAACAAGCAAGTTCAGTCCGTCATGGGAAAATCTACTGTTTATTTAGCATTCTTTGAGCTACTTAATTCCTCTGTCTTGTGTTCATTACTCTCCTGGAATCACATTTACAGAATTACAACATCTCATGTGTGGCAAGTTGATAGCAGCTCCGGTGACTCAGTGGGTAGAGCCAGCTGCTGGAAATGTCGGTGTCTGGGGGCTTGGTTCAAACCCGGGTGTGGCTTGTGAAGTGAAGACCAGGTGGTGTGTTTACGGAAAACCACAGCCGCTGGGGGTGCATTCCTTGTGTCTGTCCGAAGCCCAGGTAAAATTTTATGCCAAATCTGATATGCGGATGGACCGCTCTGGCGACCCCTAAGGGGAGCAACTGAAAGAGGATTTTATGTGGCATGTTGATAACGTTTGAGTGCTTGTGGTAATTGCAAACAAAATAAAAAATGGGGTTATGGTATACCAGCTATTCTATATTGTCAAATAATCTGTTAATATATCTGGTAGATGTAGTGGTTTCTTCTGGGTGGTGAAAAGGTTTTCCTAAAGAGAAATAAGATTCCATATAATATTACAGTTGAAGTAAACTTTTATCAGTTTCTTCTTGTTTGTGCCGTTGATTATCTGTTAGTGACGTGTTAGTAAAAACCTATCAAATGACACTCCTGTAATAATAAATAATGTGGTTCAACACGACTTGTGTAGGCTCCACACCTAGGTCACACCAAAGACAAAGCAATGTCATTGATCACCCCGAAGCATAACTTCTTTTGTGCAGAAGTGATGATGATTCCTTAGAAACTGAAAATATTATGCCTTATCATTTTCCAAAAGGATGAAAGGCACTTAGGCAGTCAATGTAGGACTGCACTGAGGTATTGTATGCTCTGCCAGGCAAGGGATTACTAATGTAAAAGAGCAGAGGGAGGTGTCAGGACAGGTGTCTCCCAGCATTGAGAAGCTCCGCTGGCAGAAATCCAGGCCCACTCACGCATCCACGGCTCCCCTCCCTTCCTCTTCGTGTCAGTGCATAATACCTGCAGGCTGTCTGACAATAGGAGCATCACTGGCAAACCAGGAGAACACCTCAAAAGCAAACACAGCCACCGGTCAGTCACAAAAGCAAACCGGGGACTGCTGCACCTTTGTGCCTCAGTGTGTCTAAATGCGAGCACAAAGAGCTGCAGTCCTGCACAGCAGGTGTCACATTAAAGTGCTGCTTTGATCTATTGTGTTCTTCTGTTGCTTTACTGAGCCATGTTTGTTTTCTCCCTGTCCGTTTCCAATCACAGGCAACACAACGTTGTTTTTTTGATCTGACAGGAAGGTGCTGTGCCCAGCTTTGTTACTAAGCGTATTTGTAAGGAGTGATGCAAACATATCCTATCCTTTTCTTTTGTTTGAGTTGAAAGTGGTGCCTACCAATGCATGTTTTTGGCCAAATGACATGTTTATCCTAGATGATGTAATAATTATAATCATAATAATTATGATCATATGAAGTATGTCATTTACTCATGCAACACTGCATGAAATCTTACTTCTGAATGGCAACCCTTTTTGTCGGGTTTTTTTATTATTAATGTGTATCATGAGAGTCTGTACTTGTGGCCAGAAGGTGTCAGTATACTCCAGAGTTAAATAAATATGTGCCCAGTGCACATTCTTATGAGAACCCAAAATCACTGCATTTATCAATAGTCCAAGTTCATTAATGGCAACGAACCTTTCAGACTACAGCTGTGTCTCTGTGACACTAATACGTCCTTTTTGATGATAAAAAGTAGTCCTGTGGCTGTTTGTCTCGTACACTGCTCCTAATATGTTTTTTCTGTAGTTCTAACACTGTAGTTCACACAAAAATATATAGAACCATCTTGTTCCATTTTATTCATTGACTTCCTAAAAAGCCTGTTGAGAACGGGGACCTTCAAAATTAGAACAAGTGATTATTAAGGAGTGATTTTAGCCGCTTATATTGTCATCTATTCCTCTGTCTCCTCGGTGTTTGACATTGTGCTGTTTAACTGGATTTTAGAGAGATGATGGATTGTTACACGAGGACAGAACATGTTGATAATTGTCATGTTGTAGATCTTGCAGCGCCAGGGAGCTGAGCATCTCTGTACAGCTTTGTTTGCCAGAGCGAGTTGGAGGCGCTAAAGCCGGCAATAATGACAAGGCAAACAGGATTATTGACTGAGATACAAAAGGAGCTTTAAGGGTGTCTTAACCAACTGTGAATGAAGCACCTACTCCCATCTCTGTGGGAGGTACACAGCAGCAACTCATAACCTGTGAACCTTTTAACCCTGTGCAGTACAGACAGATCCAGTTTGCTTATCCATCGATGGAACAGACAGCATGAGTGAATCACAGTAGTGCTGGTATCCTGTAGTATACTGAATGTTGAAATTGTGCAGAGTCAGATGACCCAGATCCTTCCACAAATCCCTCTTGGATTCAGTGAGAACTACATTTGAATATGTCATCATTAACTGTTTGGCCTTTATTTGTGACCCACTTTTGACCATGAGTTTTCCGCTTTCCTGTTGTATTCTTCTGGTCATGTGTCCATTTCTGCTATAAAGGAGACCCACAGGAGGAGACATGAGTTGCATATGCTGATTACATTTTGGCTCCACGCCTAATTACCCTCGTTTTCTGGAGCGCTGAGGTGTCAAGAACGCTCCCCAGAGCATTTCTGTCAGCTTCACTAATCATGTGTAGCCTCTCAATGCCATTTTACATTATTGGGACTTGGCAGATAGGGGGTGCTATCTACCAACACATCTGCCTGCATTTGTCCTCTGCTTGTGCCCCTTACACAAATGGAAATGACTGCTTGTTTACACACAGAAAGAGCCTTTCAAACATTTGCTTGATGGTGAGTACATGCCATTTTTACAAATAAGGTCCATTTCTTTTAGCACCAACTTTGCATAGCTGTTCAAACTTTTGTCTAGGTGCTAGCAATCAGGAATACAAATACAGGCAAAAATTCCTGTGTTGTGTTAGTCTGATTTTGCGCCCTTAGTGTCCCCAAGCTTTAATTGAAATGCATTGTTTAAGTGGATTATCCATTGTATTCATTTTGGAGGGATTTAGCATTTTTAAGTGTTGGAAAAGATTATGAAGATGTGTGTTCAGAAAGTGAAGGTAAGCACACACTTCAGGCTCTTGAAAACTAATGGAGTCCTTAAAAAAACACAGTCTCCTGGGAGACTAAGTAGTAGTCCCACAAGCAAATGAGAACCAACAGCACCCTGTCAACACACAATGATGTGCAAGTATGCTCGACTAGACCTGTGCAATCTTTTGAGGCCTAATTTCTCCCCCCCTGTTTGCTCTTGCATTAGGCTTTTGAGAATTCTGGCAAAATAATATCATACTAAGAATGACAAATTGCTACAGTGCTCATTTGTAATAGCCCAGGTGACACCGGTAGCAGCTGTTGTCACACAGTAACTCATGATAGCTTGTCTATATTTTTCTGCTGTCCTTGTGACAAAACAATCATTGTAAGTCACCCAATGCTGTGTTTAAGATACCAACTTCCTAGCCCTGTCTTATCAAAAGCTGTTGGACTGCTCTTGTATGGACATTAATGGATTATTAAAATGACCTTTTGTTAATATTTATCTGTCTGATACAAGCACATTGCTTCATATGAAGAGTCTGGTGGCACTTCTACAACCTGCCAGTAGAAGTATGGTCATTATCGCTGAGGTAGGACTGAAGCTCAGGGATTCCCCTCTCACACATGCTGTCACTTGAACAAATGAGCTCTGCTTTCTGTTGGCCTTATGAACACTGTGTGCACACCCAAACACCCAGTACACACAGACAAACACAGGCAGAAGCTATGAGAGTAATCTGAAGTGTAAACAAGGGAGGGGTACACAGAATTTAGAGTGCTGCATTGACTTGGCGAAATGGCTTATTAGGAAGGGTGAAGCTAAAGCATGGGTTTTTTTCCCCCTTCGTTTTTTACAATTGTATGCTTGAATTCTTAGATTAAGATACGTTTTCTTAACAATTCTTAGGTCGTTAACATGGCTTCAGTAGGCAAGGTAGTGTTCACATCAGTTGTCCCAATGTGAACAAAATTCAGTTTCTAACATTTATTTTGTTCGTGCATGTTTTGTCGTGATATGAAGTGTAGGGATGCAAATAATTAGAGATGGTCTGTGTAATTTCTCATAGTTTCATTGTGAGTTTAAGTTTACATTTACAGCATTTAGCAGATGCCCTTATCCAGAGCGACTTAGAATTGGTACAGTCTTACAATCCAAGCAACTGTGGGTTAAGAATCTTGCTCAAGGAGCCAACAGTGGCAGCTTGGCAGAGGTGGGATTTGAACCCTGGACCATCTGGTCCAGAGCCCAGTACCTTAACCACTAGGCTACCACAGTCTCAGTAAAGTTAACTAAACAGACTTTAATTTCTTGCGACACATTTTTAGCAACAGCTGATAATATAGACACCCATAGGGGTTGGACAAAATCATTGTAACCCATATGTTTAAAAGGTTTCCATATGGCAGCCTAACTACAATTCTAACTTTGTGAAAGTAATAACATTTTTTATTTATTTTCATTTACTGTCTGTAGTTTTGTATGAATGAAATTAATGAAATTAAATTAATGTATCTGGACAAACATCTCTGTCATTCATAATACTTTCTAATGACATTTAATTGTCACCTTTTACCAAGGAAAGCAAGGCAAAAGGCAAAAACAATGAGGAGGATTAATTAACAGAATCTGTTAACTGTTGCCAATACATTCTAACATTCAGTGTTGAGTGCTTAGCTTTTGTTGTCTTTGACTTTAAGTCCTTTTGTGTTCACAATTCCATTTCACTGCAGTAATGTATGAAATGAGTCTATTGCCAGTAAGATGTCTCTGTCACTACCTATCCTGTTTTTTCATACAATGGTATTGCTGTTTTAAACTGGTGACATCCCTTGACCTCTTGACATATTTAACTAGACAATTCCGCCTTCCGTTCTCACACTTGGTTCTTCTTAACAGTTGCTGCATTCTCTGTTTGATCAGCAAAAGTTTTTGATTCTTACACAGCGTGTCAGTTAATCCAGCTTTGATCACACTCTGCCCACTCAGTGTGTGGCAGGAGGTTGTTTGCTAACTGATGACTGTGGTGGCATAGTGGTTTTCCTGAAGATGTGTTCAAATCTGATCTCCACCAAGCTGTCACTGTTGGGTCCTTGAGCAAGACTATGTCAATTGTAAGTTGTATATCAGTTGTAAGCTCTGGATAAGATGTCTAAACGTCTAAATGTCTAAACTATTTCTCAATCCACAATTTGATGCTTCAGTATATTTTGTTAGGAAACGTAATTTTAGATGATATGGCAAACCTTAATCTTAATTCATTAGAAAAAAGTAATGTCTTGTAAATATCTCCTCTTGTTTACATTAGCACAGCATTTTCTAATAACAGTGACAGATTTTAACTCTAGTGCACTTTTGATTGCATTTTCAACATTGCAACCCGTATTTCTATCTAGCTTATCGGATTTAAAACCATTAATGGGTCATATACTCAGTGATGCATATTGGGAGCAAAGGCTAGCCCAGTGGCCTGGTCCAACCGATGAACTACTGTAACAAAAATGACTGAAAAAGGTAATCCTGGTTATGAAAGGTGTGAAAACACACAGCACATGCACATGCAGCTGGCTCTGTATGGCATTGCATAGCCACAAACTGGGCAGATTGTTGGTCCCTGTCCATTGCTGAAAGTGTCTACAATGGAGATAATTATTCAACCTGTTTCTAGTTTTAGTTCTAAAAATTAAAGTTAAAGCTAGAAATAGTTTTCTCATAATGAACGTTATTTGAGGTATTTACTGATTTAGTATTTACTGGAAAAGCTTTAGTCTGCTAAGAAAATTTGATTAAAAAATTTTTTTTGGCTAGTACTGCCAGTTTGGTTTATTCCCTTTTGTTGGGGTTTTACCAATATCCCTTTGTCCTTTTTGTTAATTTTCCGTCTGTGAAAGTAAATAACAATTTAATTGAAACTGTATTTCTGCTTTCAAATGTCACACTGTCCTAAAAAATCAGTTATCCAGATTATTAAACATGAATGCAGCTACAGACCAGATGCATGTTTGATTGTACCAGTCTTTATTCTCAGTATTTGAGTCGTGTATTTAGGACCTGCTACTGCCAGTAATATGCTTGAGTCTTTTGAGTCTTTGCCTGATCTGTACCTTTTGATAGTAGTTAAGTCATATAAGAGCTTTGCATAAAACAGATTTTGAATTATATGTTATATAAATTTGCTGCTATGAGGCTATTCTCCAAATAGTTGTATGCTTTAAATGTTATGCCAGTTTCATAATGCAGACCTTTTGGGTCATTTTTAAATTCTTCTATGGGACTTTCCTCTAGACCCCTCTAGTCAAAGTTTGGCCCCCCATTCATAATGGTGATGCCCCTGATCTGTAGGACTAACATGTCCAATCCATGGAAGCACCACCTCGCAACTTACAGGACTTGAATAATCTACTGCTAACGTCTCGGTGCCAGATACCACAGGATACCTTTAGAGTAGAATTGACAGCACAAGGGAGACCTATACAAAATTGAGCAGGTGGTTTCAATGTTATGACTGACTGGTGTAATGTCTGTTTTTCTCACCACCACTGGTATGTGACGTTTTGACACATCTCCACTGTAAAGAGTAATTATGTCTCCTTACTAGCAACTTTGCCTGACCTTAGTGAAACCTCCTGAAACCTTGTGCAGGTTGTGTACTAAGCCTTCATTAATTGCAAACTACTATTCTATTGTACTTATTTGTGGAGTGATTTTTAGACTTTTAAGCCATCAGCATGAACCTTCTGTGGAGCTGTCTATCAGGACAGTGGTTCTCAGTCCAGTGTCTTGTTCTTAATCACTTTATTCAATGTTTCAGTTAATTACCATGCCATTTAAAACCTGAAACAGCATGTCAGAGCATGCAAAACACCAAACTTTAGGTTACTGGGGCTTGTAAATGTTTGGTCTGCTCTGTCACCTTGCCAAATGCGAGTGTAATGTGAGTTTTCCCCTGCAAGTGGCACTCTAGACGGTGGGCTGCCTCATTGTAATAGGATGCTTAACTGCCCCAACGAGCTGTGCTGCTAAAGGAAAAGGTGAAAAGCTACGGCAGCTATATTGTCTTTTTGCAGGTCTGCATACGTTTCTGTCTGTTTTGTATGCAGTTATCTCATTTGTCATCAGCCAGACAGCAATCTTTGTCATCTTACAGTGGTCTGGAGCCAGTGGCGAAATCCCTCCTTGAAACTGCCTTTTCCTCTTATCATGGTACACTATTACACTCCGAATGCCTACGCACTGCAAAATAGACGTCCGCTGTCCTCATTTCCTGACTCTGTAATTTATACCACAGGCTTGTTTGTGTCATTTGAGGATTTGTTTCTATTGTCCGGGCCGTGTCTGCCCATGAATGTTTATGCTTGAGGCAAATTGATAGCAAGTCTGTCTTGGTGATTCCTTATCTAAGAGACTGGAGATTAGAGACATAATTACATACGAACTCGCGTACAAATTCACACGTACCCACTTGCACTCAGGCATATCTGTTATTATATGATGACCAATCCTGATGAAATGTTAGTTCTAAATGTAATTAGTGTCTGTAAAAATCTGTTCTGTATATACCCGAGTTGTGTTGTTTATCCGTCTCCTGCAGTTTCGTTCAGGAATTCTCATATTTTGCTTAAGCCAGTCACGGGTCAGTGAGGGTATCCTGACTATTAGTTGTAATTAAGAACAGAAACAGCTAGGGATGGGCTCCAATTAATGCTGCAGTTGGGTTGGTTGAAGGGGAAACTCTTAAGCTGTTTGGTCTGAGAATGCCCTTTCTGCATTAAATAACGACTTTCTCTATTTGGCTTCCTTTTTGGTGATGCTGCTAGCACTGGATTAAATTATACAATTAAAACACCCAGGTATCCTAAAGGGGCAATGCTTATCTTCATTCAAATACTAATTGAGCTGATCTCAACTGCTTTATGCCCTAGTGCTGTGTTTACGTAACATCTACACAATTACACAAGTAATGTGATTTTAAACTGCTAATGAACAACATGAAGACACACTAATGTAGCTGCCATGATGGAAGGTATTCTCGCTTCCTGATCTTGTGACTCATCAACATTATTGTAAATTCTCCAGACTGTTGGTGGTGCCCAAGTGAGACAGATAGAAGGTCTCCTACAGCTACAGCAGAAACGGAATAAGTAGCACTGTTTAAACAGGAGCTATTCAGCTGCTGTAAGTATCCCTGCATAGCTTGTAATAATCATTGCCATTCAGACCTCTTGGTTATATTCCCCCAGGATTTCATGTGCATATGTCATTTGGTGGCTTTTCACATACAGTCGTTCTGGAAAGTTTCTGAACCCTTTAGAATTTTCTGTATTTCTGCATAAATCTGAAATAAAACATCATCAGATTTTCATACAAGTCCTAAAAGTAGATAAAGAGAACCCAGTTAAACAAATGAGACAAAAATATTATACTAAGTCATTTATTTATTGAGGAAAATGATCCAATATTTTATATTAGTGAGTGGCAAAAGCTACCATTCTTTGGTAGAATGACTTGTGTGCTTAGGGTCGTTGTCTTGCTGCATGACCCACCTTCTCTTGTGATTCAGGTCATGGACAGATGTCCTGACATTTTGTTTTTGGAATTCTCTGATATCATTCAGAATTCATTGTTCCATCAATGATGGCAAACCGTCCTGGCCCAGATGCAGCAAAACAGGCCCAAACCATGATACTTCCACCACCATGTTTCACAGATGGGATAAGGTTCTGATGCTGGAATGCAGTGTTTTCCTTTCTCCAAACGCTTTCTTTTAAACCAGAAAGTTCTATTTTGGTCTCATCCATCCCCAAAACATTCTTCCAATAGCCTTCTGGCTTGTCCACGTGATCTTTAGCAACAAGTGCAGACGAGCAGCAATTTTTCTTTTTAGAGAGCAGTGGCTTTTCTCCTTGCAGGCCCTGCCATGCACACACCCCAATTGGGTTCATTGTCTTCTGTGGGTGGATTCATGAAAAACATTAACAATTAGCCAATGTGGAGAAGAAGGGGCCTTCTTAAGTTTGCTTAGTAAGGAAAAGTTGCTTAGAAGTTGCCCTGGTGTCCTTTGTGACCTCACCAACTATTACATGCTTTGCTCTTGGAGTGATCTTTGTTGGTCGACCACTCCTGGGACGGGTAACAATGGTCTTGAATTTCCTCCATTTGTACACAATCTGTCTGACTGTGGATTGGTGGAATCCAAACTCTTTAGAGATGGATTTGTAACCTTTTCCATCCTGATGAGCATCAACAGCTCTTTTTCTGAGGCCCTCAGAATTCTCCTTTGTTCATGCCACGATACACTTCCACAAACATGTTGTGAAGAGCAGACTTTGATAGAGCGCTGTTCTTTAAATAAAACAGAGTGCCCACTCACACCTGATTGTCATCCCATTGATTGAAAACACCTGACTCTAATGTCACCTTCAAATTAACTGCTTATCCTAGAGGTTCACATACTTTTGCCACTCACTAATATTTAATATTGGATCATTTTCTTCAAGAAATAAATGACTTAGTATAATATTTTTGTCTCATTTGTTTAACTGGGTTCTCTTTATCTACTTTTAGGACTTGTGTGAAAATCTGATGGTGTTTTAGACCATATTTATGCAGAAATATACAAAATTCTAAAGGGTTCAGAAACTTTCAAGCACCACTGTACGTCATTGAGAAGTAGAGCTCTGATCACACAGAGTGGCAAACACTACATCCAGCATCTTTAACACTTGCCTCATCCAGTGTCACTCATCACTTTCTCTGTCTACCATATGATGGTGTCCAAAGTTTTATGCTTCTGTGCTGTGTAATACCTTTCTGAACCTCCTGCAGAAGTTTCCTATGGCTTATTGACACCCTGAGTGAAAAACAAACAAACTAGTAATTACAAAAAAAGAAAAAAAAAAGCCAGGCACGATAAAGGAATTGCCATCTCATACCCATAGTATGTGACCCACCTGTTGCAACTCACCGACAGGTGTGAGAAAGCAGACTCCAGTTTCAGCCAAGAGACTTAGCTTTACATAAGCTCAAAGGGATGATCTACAGGTCAATTACAAAGACTTTCTGAGGCCTCAACTAACAGCCTGGATGCTTATGTTTTTCTTCATGGCATTGATGGTTGATATCTGTTTCATGGGAAGTCTTTCTAGACAGGTAGTCTAGAAAGTCTTTTATAATCATGTGCCATCAGTCAAATGCTGTGATAACGAGCTGTAATAATCAATGTAAACAAGGTCAGTGTGGGGAGGGGTTAGATTTGTATTACATTGGTAATTTCTATTAAATAAACATCATTGGGAATTTTGAAACAATTATTTTGTCCTAAGAATATTTTGGAGACCACGTTAGTGCAATCTTATTGCATTCCGTTGCACAGCAGACATATCAATTCTTCACAAAATTTGAAAACTGCATGCATTAAATTATGTGCAAAATTTTCTGGATTGGAGTGCAAATTAACCAAACCAAATGGTAATTGTGCAGATCCTCTGGCTCAGAAGCAATAGTCAGGCAGAAGGACCAGGGTTCAAACCAGGGCTGATCCAAGTGGTTCAGTTATGGGGCCCTGTGATGGGCTGGTGTCTCATTTGGGATGCACATTTTGTCTGGGCCTACCGACATGGTGACCTGAGTCCCAGCTGTGTTTGATGTCACATTCAGGTACGTTTGGCTGTCATCCCCTGTCAGCCCTGTGATGGACTGAACCCCCATGACCCTGACCTGGAAAAACTATAAGGGCTAATAGTTTAGGGACAACAAAATAGTCGGCAGAAATGCACTCCATGCGTTATGATTTCGTGCCTCTGACTAGTGTCTTTAGACTGAGTCATGCTCACGAATAAACACTAATAATCTCTATACTCTAAATATCGGGTTAGTGCAGGCTGGATTGGTTTTGTTACAAACAACTCTCTGTAAATAGAAGGCAGAATTCCCCGAATGCACACAACAGAACAGAACATGAGCTTTTTATTGCAGTCAGTTCATGCCAGGAAAATTCAGTCATCTGCTGTGTTTAAAAGGGTTTTTAGGGTTTTTAGAAATTATTATTATTGAATTTTGTCATGTTAAGGCTGCCTCTTTCCTTTACCTGCATTATCTCCATGTCATCTGTTTCAGTGTGTTCTTGTTTTTCTTATACTTATGCTCCTTGTGTAGTTTTTTATGTGACTAGTTAACCTTTATTGCTTAACAAGTTAAACTTATTTATGCAACCTTCTAAAGATGATCAATTCATATATGGGACATTTAATGACCTCATCACATTCTGTGAAACACACAGGACAGGCATGTACACTTATGAGCTTGTTAAAGATCAGTGCCCAAGTTGTTTGAATTCAAAGACAGATTTTTAAAAAAGATTATAGCTTTTAGACCTCGATTATTAAAATAAACTGATGTAAATCATGTGGTTGCAAAGTGGCACTTTACCCCATTTCATAAAATATTATTACTTGGTTTCCCCAATTCTCACCATGTGATTAAGAGATTAATAGTATGAACCTACATGAACACCTATTAGAGATTATAGTCTGACGTTTTTGGCCATCACTACCCCCATCATCGAAGGCCCTATGTGGAACAAGTATCTTTTAGAAGAGTGGTGTTCAGTCCTTCCTGAATATATACCGAGGTGCACTGAAGCTCTTCTGAAGGGCTGTATTGGCCCAACATCTTTGTAAAGCACGTTTTTTTTGTTTTTACCAGTCTGTGTTATAAGGATTTACTTCATCTCTATAACTTTCTGATTCTGATTCCTGCAGTGACAGATTTTAGCCAGTAGAGGGAAGTGACCCTGTAAATGGTGAAATCCAACAAAGCGCAGGCAACCAAGGTCGTCAAATGCAGACGTCCCTTTTCATTGAAAGTATTGATATCATTAATCCACTTCCGTTTTATTTTTTCTCATCTATAACGTGACGGTTTCTTTGTTAATTCGGTCAGAAAAGTGTTAGTCTATATATATATTCTATAAAGATAGTTCTGGTTCATGTGAGCTAGGCATAAACCCAGTCACAGGCTTAAACAAATCGATTTTCCACTTCCTTAAATGACTAATGCTTTTAATGGAGGCATGTGGCGTAAGAGAAATAAAAGAGTGGATGGGCAGCTTGAGGAATCTTCTGTTGTAAACACAATCACTCCATTCAGTTATACAATTGAAATGAGGGAGCAGGCAGAGAAGTCTTAGCTGTGTGAAAATGGTAAGCTATTTTAGAGTGCCTGAGGAGGTTGCTGGGGGTGTCAAGGCGCATTGTCTAGCAAGTCCTAGCTTTCGATGCAATAAAGAAACAGTAGGTTAGAATCTCACAAAAGGCTGATTTTCTCAACGTCTCTCATGAACATTTAAATGCCTGCCACTTTCCAAGCGACAATCACACACAAACATGCACATGCCGAACTAAGTGACTTACTTTTTATAAATACTAGCCATATAATGCAACATTGCAGTCACTTGTAGACCTAACATCTGCAGTAACTGGAGCCCACAAAACACTTCTGAAATGGTGTCATGTTTACACAAATTTGTACAAGTTTTATTGATTTGCTTGTTAGTCAGTAATTCAGACTGAGTAATTGTAGAGTTTTAGTCTGATTGGCTGAATAGATAATTACAGAAATCAAGCTAATCTGGAATTTTATTAGCTTTGTCCAACAGACTAGTTAGTACGTGTTTGTTGTACCGTTTCTTTGCCGTCACAAGACATAGTGTGCATCGCGTTCTGGGCCCTTATTTAAACTGATGGATAAAACTTAATCCGTCCACTGTTTTGTTAGCACACACTAATCTATGGTGCTCTCATAATGCAATTATTAATTTTTATTGCTGCTTTCATCCAGGGCCACTTAGTACCACTGGACCCCAGTTTTCTACAGTTGGGTTTATGTTTTATTGGAGTCAACCAGATGTATCTTTTGATCAAGGGGCACCACCACAGTTAAGTGTCCCAACACTGAAGTTGAACTTCTACCAGCAGGAGTTACCAGCCCTCCCCCTTTAGCCCACCCTTTAATTTGCCCATACACTCAACCTACCCATCTAAGCAACATGACTTGAAATATTCTTTTGTCATGAGGTGACGGTTTAGAACCTTTACAGTGATTGGCCTGGATAACGTTACAGTAATCAAATTGATGTGTTTACAGTCAGTCATGACAACATTTATGATGAAGTCCATGGACAAGTGAGGGCATAAGGATAAATAATGCTCTGTAAAGTGTCCCTCAGTCACCTCTGTATTGCACCCAAACTGCCTTGGTGGGGTGTTGAATACGCAAAGCCATCTGGTCGCCCCAGCATATCCGGCCGCATGTGGATTGAATCAAAATGATCCACTAATTGACTATTTACTGGGCTCCAAAAAGGCAGTAATGGACTTGATATTAAATCCCCTCTAAAGTATTTAAAGCGTGTTTGAGTGCTCCTTCGAGGAGCATGGCCCTGCTTTTATAAGGGAAAGAGACTTAAGCTCCCAGGTCATAGTGTGCCCAGCCAAAGCAGCTCTCAGACAGGATTTAGGGACGACAGTGGGAAGCAGCAGTGGAGGGGCAAGGTAGAGCAAGGTAGAGCACAGGAGAGACACAGCCAGATACACCCCAATGAGTTCCAGATGCCCCCTCCCGCCCCGCCCCCCCAAGTCCAACCTAGCACAAAAAGATACCGCGAGCTATAGAGTTCTATAAGGGGCTTAAACCTGACTTATCTTTAATGGAGATAGAGTACTTTGTATGTGGGAAGTTAACTCATATAAATCTTTAGGGTCTAGCCTGTCTTCTCATATGCTACAAGAGCTTCACTTGAGAAGAAAGGAATCTATATCTAGATGACAGTGAGCTAAAGTGATTTTAGATTTATCAGAGCTGGGCTTAACCATGGAAGAGTGACTTGCTTTTAAAAAGCAGATTAAAAACCATATGACACTTTCTTCATGTAATCACTGAAGATATGCATTGCAACCATCTGTCCTAACAGAGATAATCATGCCAAGCTCATTTTCTCTGTCATAACAATGTATCAACAGTTAATGCGACTCCTAAAAATGCATGGCTATAATGCATGACTGTATAAGTACATTGTTTACTTCTTGGACCTTTTCAGAGCCAGTTGTTGTTCTCTTCCCTCAGATCTGGTTGGTTCCCTCAGCAGTCCGCTTCTGCTCTACGATTAGCACACTCTCACCAGGTCAGGGGAGTGAACTGTGAGTTAAAAATTCACTTTCATGTCATACACACGCATGTGATGTACAAGTCAGTCATTTTAGGATTGAAGCCACTTTATTTTTTTAACTAAACTGACACACAAACACCTGCATTTCTACATTAGTGCATATGTTGCAAAATAAAAGTCTGTATTAAACTTTGCGTGTGGCTTATGGGTATTTTTGATAGTGTCTTCTGCTGAAAAATATTTATTTTGAAAATTATTTGAATATTATACTATGTAAAACTAGCTTTACTGGTGGGCCGCACATTGGTTGCACACATGTTGGAGGAAAGACTATAAATACTCTGTGCCTAAATGAGCATTAGAAATGTACAATGATTTGCTCATTCTTTTCGTTTAAGTGGAGTTCCCTCATAAATGTTTGAAAGAATTACTTATACCAATTACTGTAGGGCATAAATACTGTTTTCAGAACTATTTATGAGAATGACATCTGCCCAATTATACCTGACTTTGATATCATCTCAGAGGACTAGATCTTTCTTAAACTATTTACTCTTAAACCCCTGTATCTAAAACAAAACAAAAACAAAACCCAGGTATGTCTAGGTCAGTAGGTCGTCTGCACTTTTTTCAACCTTTTTATTATTCTAGTAGGCTTGACACCTTTGCCACTTTCCTGTTCTCTAGAGGATGCCATTCATTAGTCCCTTTCACATTTTCAAATCTGTCACATTACCAGGTTACCTTCACAAATACTCTCTTGGCTTTCAGTTGTGTCAGTGATTGTGGACCGTTTGCATAAACGCCTCAAATGCGGTGCTAATTTGTGAATTGAGTAGGACAAAAAAGGTGTACCATTTTTATTATTTGGCAGGTGTGCAAAAAGCTTGGAATCTTTATGGAGACCATTTATAAAAGCTCAGTCCAAAACAAGTTCATGGAGGTTACTGGATCAGCATATGCTTTTCAGATACATCCCTTTTTGCTATATGAGTAGGCTTACCAAGTTCTGATTAATCCTTTTTGCCTTTGTGTTATGGCCGTTTGCCTGCTGTTTTACATTTTCAGTCTTGTAAGGTTTTTTTCCAGCTCAGTCATTTGGGCCTTGGACTTCTCAACATTTCTGTTCTTCCCTCTTCTTAGCCTAATGATCACTCTTAAAGCCTCCATCTGGTTACAAGGAACCTCTCTGAAGTCTCATTACTTTAAGTCCATGTTGGACCGAGTTTGATGCCATAATCACAACCGAATTTCTCTGCTCTCTGCACACACTGTTGTGCAGATCTCAAGTTCTGTCTGAACACATTTCATGGTCCAGAATAGAGCCCATTTATGGTCACCACAAAATATTGAGATCATACAAGACCAAATACATAAAAACGGCCCATGAATAAATAAACATGTTTAAGATTCTACTACAGACTTTAAATTCATTAATGCAATTAAATCTTCTTCCACAGCATATTCCACAACATGTTTTTATTTTTTTGCATAGGTTCTGGTTTTTGTAACTAGACATCAGCAAATATTTTAGCAAGAGTGTAATAATCATGTGGTTACAAAAATCCATCCAGACTTTTTTTTTAATATTTGTTTTTGTATTTAACTTGACCCTGTTAAGATGAAACATATTACATAGATTAGACATTTTCCTTTTTAATTTTGTCATTTTGTTAGGTTGAATACTGAACAATACCTTCTTTATCAGAGCAAAAGGCCTGGCTCCTGTCACTGGGCTACTGATAGCTCCTCACATTTAATGACATTTAATTGTGTTCCAGGGAATTTTGGTATAGAGTAACTAAGAACACATTTGCACCAGGGGTTAAAATTATTTACTTCAATATGATTCTTACAAATATATTGACATCATACAGCATAAACAAATATTGTGCTTTCACACACTCTTGGCACTAAGAGTTTGAGCATCATTATACCACAATAACCATGTTTTTATTTTAGCACAATGCCTTTATGTGGTTCCATTCAATGTAATTACAAGTGCAACTATAAACATACACCAGACTGAAATAAATATGACAAAGTGTCATATACCACTGTAAATGAATGGTGTATGAGCTGTACACATTGCCCTTCAAATATTCTCACTGCTTAGAGGTTTGGAATTAAGGCTCTCAGTAATGTATTGTTGACACTGTACGGTATATATTATGTTCACTGTGCATTTGTAGGAGGGTGTAAAAATAAAATACATTTGAGATATATCCAGAATGATATCCAGTGGTGCAGATGATTGAATAAAATTACTGAATAACTTATCAATAATTGATAAAACATGAATGCCTTGTTTTTCTAAAGCAGTGATACAGTTGGAAATGTTAAATGTATTGCAAATACATTGTCATTTTCACGTAATTTGTTACGTAATCATTATTTTGCACTCTAAATAAACCAATAGTATTATTTTGATCGACATTTTCATGCTTTTAGAGAGTAAACAATGAGTGATAAATAAAATACCATTGGTAAAACCAAACTTATGAAATGTATTGTTGATTAGAAAACTAGGCACTTATTGCTGCAGGGTACATTTACTTGGCTGTTTATCACCATGGCTGTATAGAAAAATAATTTCTTTAGTATTCATAGACACAATGTGAGGCTCTAAGGTAATAGTCAAACATCAGGTTAAACAACAATGCTATATTATTATGTTCTTTATGGTTATTTTTAGCTTTCAGTCCAGTGGGATCCTATGCTGCTCACGCCCACCTGATACTGATAGACTGACTCTCTTGATGATGGTGGACTTTGGGTGGGGTAGGCTGAGAAATCCCTGTGAATTCTCAGAGGTGACCCAGATTTCCTGTGGTACACAGCCGGATGGGCCGCTCTGTCATATGAAGAAGTGACAGAAGGAGAGGGGGAAGAGGACGTAGAAGAAGAGGGTGCTGGTGGCAGAGCCCGCTGTGTAGTGAAAGACATGAGGTCTGAAACTGGAGGCGCTGGCTGGGGCAGTTGCATAGATGGAGTGGTGGCTGTGCTGGTGAAGTGGGCACTGAAGGGCTGATAGGGCACAGCCTCAACAGTCTGCATGCCATATCGTGGGTACGGTGGCATTGAAGCCCACATGTTACAGTTCAGGGAGGGCGAGGGCAAGTCCTCAGTACCAGCTGCACCGCCTGTTCCTGCCTCCACATCCATTCCTCCATACATGCAGGCATCTCTAGAACTCAGTGTCTCAGCGCAGTAGGGGTGAGACAGTAAAGAGGGCTCATAGGAGGGAGGGGAGCGGAAGTAGTGCTCTTCTGAAATGGCTGAGGATGCTGCATCGAGATAGGGACGTTTGCAACCAAGCTCCAAGTGCCTGTTGTTATCTGTAGAAATAAAGCAGGCATTCAGTTACTGCTCTTCTGAAGTATAAATCTGGAAAAAGCTACAAGAGCATTTCTGAAGACCTGCCTGTACATTTATACTATGTCAGCCATGTACAAGTACACATTTACAATTCAGTTTGAGTTGCACTTCATAGGATTTCTCATCCTGCAAAATCACATCAAGAGCTGTGGACTGAACTGGAAAGAGTGGTGAAATAAGCAATATGACATGAGGCTGCATTAGTTCCTGAACCACTTGCTGTAATTGAGAGATCACAGCTTCCTTCATTCATTCATATTTGTATAAAAACTATACAGGAGAATGTCAGAGTAGCGGTTCATTGCCTGAAGCTTACTAGATGTCATAAAATGCAAAACATAGAAATAAAACTTCAACAGAATGGTTTAAAAAGTAAAATCTGCACTGCTGGGCAAAAGATGAGGCAAATCTAAAATATTTGGTTTTTAATGGTCCTTACAACAAATGGTTATAGATCAAAAAATTATCAAGAAGTAAGAAAATGGAAACAGGGAAACACTGATGGAGTCTTCTTCTCCACAAAGGTAAAATCATGAAAAGGTTTAAATGCTTGATCGAAAACCCAAACAAGCGCATGGATGGGTGTGCAAAATCTTCCAAAATATCTTCTATCTTGTTTTTTATCTTAAAAGATTAGTCATTAGTTGGTAATCTTCCACAGTCCACCAAGTTTTGCCCTGGCCAGAGTCCAGATCTGAACTCTGCAGAGAATATTTGGTCTCACATTAAACACAAACTAAACGGGGAAACATTTTTCAATCTATTCACCGACTGCTTAAAGCCATTACCTCTGAGTGAAACAACACTGATTACTGATTTTGCGATTTTGGGTTTGCCCCATTCTTCGCCCAGGATTGTAGGCTTATAATAGATTATATTGGTTATTATGGTTATATGTGTTTAGAGTAAGGTGTATGGCCATTATAGGTTTTATACATAAAACTCCTGGGCAAAAAAATGGGCCAAACCCAAAACTGCAAAATCAATATAGAAGATATTTTGAACACCCAGACATGTTTGTTTGAGTTTTAGATCAAACATTGAAATCTTTTCATGATTTTCCCATTTGTGTACATGAAGACTAAAGTGAATTTCCCTGTCTCCAACATCTTCTTCCCAACAGTTCACCAACGACCAGTGACAAGCAATGGTGATAACAGGTCTTGGGAATGCATATTCTTAGTTGTTGCTAATTTTCTTAAAATTAAATTTAAATCTTAAAAAAATTCTTAAAATTGTAATAGTTTTGCATCTTTTTGTTCTTTTCTTTCTTTTTTGTTTGTTTATTAGCTTGATTTCCCCAGGAATGCAGTCCAGATTTTAAACAAATAAGATGAAGACATGACCACAGGGAACGAAAGTTGAAGAAATGGCAAAAATGTGAATTGAAGAACAGTTTATTGAAAATAATTTGAATAACACATTAATGAAAATACCTACTCTCCATCATTGTGAAAATCTGATTAGCAGCTGCAGAACGTATTTGGTAGAGGGTATTACTGTTAATGAAAGTCCTACTAGATAAATATAATGTTTACATTATTTTTCCTGCCTGTACTGTCAATGTTTAATATGGAATGGCAAACACTACTGGTTAGTGGTATTTCTTTGTGCATAATGTTTTTGTACTGTGTCTTGATTGTCTGTGACTTGAAGGTCTGACCACATTACATATGTATAGGTGCTTCCTGATTTACATTGGGGATATGTTCTGACAAATCCATGAATTTATTGTAAACTGAGTTTTATTTATATGTATACTCATCACTCCTGCCATGTGACTTCCTACATCACTCACTGCTGAGGGCAGGAGTTTCTCCTATATACATTAAACTACAGTTGTAATATCTCGTGCATTTTATTGAATAATACATTGAAAGTGAAAAAGAAAAAGGCATGATAAATTAAATTTTGC
Organism: Ancistrus triradiatus; assembly: GCA_025084515.1. Taxonomy (NCBI): domain Eukaryota; kingdom Metazoa; phylum Chordata; class Actinopteri; order Siluriformes; family Loricariidae; genus Ancistrus; species Ancistrus triradiatus. Next base: position 968,289 of record JAJAGP010000055.1, on the reverse strand, counting down.
ACCAACAGTGGTTAATTGCAAAATCACTTGGTGTATCTCATTGCCAGACAGCAGAGGGCATTTTACCTTATTATTAGCACTTAAGCTCTTACAGCAAGAAACTTTTACAAGGATGTAACCTGAGGAGAGACTGCAACACGGAATCCATGTGCCCTCACAATTTTTCATTTAGGTTTCTTCCTTATAAATGTTTCTTTCTTTAGACGCCATGCACACACACACAAGCACAACAGCACAAAACATAAGAGTGAGTTTGACAGTACAGTAATTAATTATTTACCTAATGGAGAAAGTCATGTTTACATTTTTTCTTTGCAGCTGTAGGTACACTTTGTAGGCTTACGTTGTTTCCTTTTCTATGCATGTTAACATCTCATGTCTCCAAGAATGGAAAGAGACTGCAACTAGGGACACAGCTGACCAGATATTACAGACATGGCAGCGAGTTGTTTTACTTTAGTTTAGTTATTATACAAAAATGATCCTCTTGTTTGTATGTTTGCAATTCACCTTTTCTATAGACAGTTTCAGGCAACAAGATGCCATTGAGTAGATATTTTGGTTGGAAGACGATTGCAAACCCTGCAGGGGCACCCAGAAACAATGCTGATGCACACTCCAGAACAGCACGCTACATGCTGCATGACATATTGCTGTCATTGCTGTACCTTGAATGATCCTATGCCATGATAGCAAAATGTCAGTAGTGGCTCTAGGTCAGTCTTTTTCAATCCTGGTCTTGGAGCCCCACTGCTCTGCACATTTTGGTGTTTTCCTTACTCCTTACACATCTGATCTAATTACTGAGCTCATTAACAAGCTCATTACTGAGTTACAGTGGATGTGTTTAAATGGGAAAAGCTCTAAAATGTGCAGAGCAGGGGGCTCCAGGACCAGGATTGAGAAACGCTGCTCTAAGTGATAAAGTTTCAAAGATGGAAGCATAGAGGGTGGCTGAATGTGGAAAACATGCTTACAAAGTGCACCAGATATACAGTACAATAATGACTAAGTACAAATACACCTAGTTGTTGTACCTAAACATTAGCAATGGACTATATATCTCCAGACTAATAAAGACAGGGTCATTACAATAACCCCTCTAATACAGTACCTCTGTGCTTAAAGCAGTGGTAAAGCAGACTGGACTCTCTACTCGATGAGAAGGGATAAGATAGTGGCTCCTGTGAATCGGAACTGGACAGGGGGACACCACTCTCATACTGATAATGAGAGTGGACCTGTGGGTGTCCACTCAGCATCCCTGCACTCAACTTCCCAGCCAAGTGAGTGTGTGATGTGATGAGTCGTTGCCGTACCATGTTCTTGGAAATCACTGGGTAGTCTTTCCTGGAAAGAGGTGCTCATGATTAGAAATGCCATTATATACCTTGTTTCTTGATTCAAAGGTTGTCACTTGGAATGTGTTACTTCTCTTATATTACCTACCCTTGAAGTCTGGACACCCGGAGGTCTCCCTCATCACTACCACGAAAACCCTTGGCAAACGGATTGTTCTCAATCTTTAATTGTGTTATCTACAAAAAGATGTCAGGCTTTTGTGTTAAGTATTGTGGGTGGTGCAGATGTATCAAGTAAACTTGCATTCTGATGCTCTCAGTTATCGCATGCGATTATTCGTGTGCTGAGAATTGAAAGCTGAAATAGTGTTACCTTATGATTCTGATAGGATGTCACAGAGATAAATGTGGTCTCATGGAACACATGGGTGCAGTAGGCAGTGTTCTTGGAACCAAAGCCATTGTTCTCATCAGCTTTTACAATGTGTAATCTTGGCTGGTATTTGTGCATCGAGTTCAGGATGATCTGGGAGGAGAAGAATGTGCATTATTCTTTTGTGGATACTGATTAATCACTAGATGGCAGGCCAGCAGGAATATCCATAGCAAAAGAATCTGACTGTTTAGATCTATTATTACTTAAAAGCAGAGATAAATCAGTCACGAGCTGCTCTTTACTTTGTTGCAGAAATTTAAATATACGAACAAGGTTCTGGAAAAGCAAGAGAATACATGTTTCGAGTAGCTGTGTGAAAGGATCAATAAATGAATGTCCAGAATCTTTTGCAGCAAGTTGCATCGTAAGTAATCCAATTACTTTGTGTGAATGATATCAAGCCATTCTGGCACCGCTCTGCTCAGAGGGTCAGTTTGGTGGTTGCTCACTGGAGCGTTAGTTCAGGGTCATCCACAGCACAGCTCTGTCAGGGCCAATGAGCATCAAGGACTTTTCTTTTACTATGCAGACGTCCTGAGCCTCTCATCCAGACAGGAGTGCTCTCCGCTGGCCTTTAGAAGAATCAGGAACGTTAAAACATGGAGGTTAACCTCAGGTCAAACTGAGCATCCCACTTCCCACCCACTCCTTAGAAGGATAGACTATAACCACAACCATGGGAATGGATCAAGCATGTCAGTGGTTGGGTAAAGACCTATGACTTTCTGCCAAATGTCTGACAGGCTTTTGATCTTATACCATGTGATATTAGTTGCATGTGTGATACAACTCCACTCACGGAATACTTACTATAATGTAAATTACTGTGCAAAAGTCGTGGGCTTTTAGATCAGAAATACCAGGGTTTTTTTTTTACCAATGGTGTAATGTCTAAATATAATTATTTCTCAGTCCCTTTATTAGAATACAACCAGAAAATACAGGACATTTGTATGCAGTATTAAAAAAAATGAGGAAATAAACAGCTTCTGTAGGCTAGAGTGGAAAGTATTTAGTGTGACATCCGCGAGCTTCATCGAGATGCCAAGTTGACCCTTCTACAGTCCGAAGAAACTTGATCAGGAAGGGTGTTTTTGGGAAGGGAACAGGGGGAAAAGGCTAAGCCCACAAAGACTGGAATCTGGTATAAGACTGGAAAAGAGTATTTTGGATTGACAAATCCACGTTTGAAATTTTTGGGTCCAATCATTGACAATATACTATCATTATACCGTTGCTAAAACAGCAAATCTAATGGTGGCCTAAGACTTTTGCACAGTAGTGTGTATGCTGCTTACTTCTCCTTATTATGCAACATAATATAGGCAACTGTTTCCAGTTAGAGCTATATCCTATTTTGCTATTTTGCCAGTTCCCATCTCTGATCCCACTAAGTGATGTGGCCTCTCTATACTAGTCAGACTACGGTGGCTCACCCTGGTATCCCTGCTGATATAGGGCGTCGGTGGAGCTTAGCAGCCTCTCACTGGCCTCATTACTCACCCTTATCACTTCCCAGGCACTAAACTAATACTGACAGACCAAGCCTATGCAGATCCAACAGGTTATGAACCTAATGAGCTCACCTCTGATGCTGTGACTTTAGTCAAGCCATCTCAAGGTCTCCAAGAGCAATGTTACCATGGTTAGACTCCTTACCTCCGCTCTGTTCTCTGTTTTATTTTATTTTTTAGATTGGTCCATTGTATGAGGTTTACAAGAAGTGCAATTATGTGGCCTTCCTCTGTAATTGCAAATGAAGGCCAAGTTGTATACTGTAGTTGTGAAACACATGCACTATACCTTGCTGCCAAAATGGTTAATTTCCCATATGCAGTGTTGACAAGAAACAGTTAAACGGTCATAGCTGTCTCTATGTTTAATTATAATTAAAATTGACTTATTCATTGCTTTTGGAAAAAACAAAACAAACAAAGAAAAAAGCAAACCTATCCACTGACTGTACTGTGTATGGGTATGGTGGATCGCAGGCAACTACACGAGAAGCAAGCCTTCCCATTCTATTTAATTAAAATGCTGCAATGAAATGTTTCCCAAGTGGCTAATAGTGGCTAATAGTGGCTAATCTTGGTGCTATTCAATATTATAGCGAATTAATAACTTGAATATCTCGTTGCACTACTGTGCTGAACAGCGTAGTCTATATGCCCTGACACATGCCTTTAGTCAAGCCATCTTAGACACTCGTAGAAACCTGTGTTTCTGTGGGTGTCTATGGCGAAAATGTGTATCCTTTAAAAAGATATGATGGGTGGGTGCAATTGGTTGATTGGTCAAAGTCTCAAATGGGAGGAACCTTGAAACCAGCTATCAGTCAGTAAATCGGACGTCAAGAACATGACTAACGTCTCAAACTTCTCAAATCTGCTCCGGTGAGAGGTACAATTTCGTTTCAGTTTTTACAATTTGCAAAATAAGATGTATTATCATGTAAAACAACTTTGTATTGGGAAATCCAACTAACTGCAGCTGTGTTTTGGATTCATATAGTTGCCATTAGTTACAGCTCTTTTTCCCTGCATTGTCATTAATTAATTAGGTTTAAGCTGAATTATTCTGATATAATGTCCTATAATTATTTAACATGATTGCATCCTATTTTATCCCCACTTTTCCTGTCACAGGATTCCATAAACACACCATCTGACATTCACTTTGCAAGCCACAGCTAGGATTTGAATCCAGTCTGACAGGAACTGCCATTCCCAGCAGCTGAGGCACCCAGAGCTACTGGGTGGACAAAAATTATTATAATGCAGTTTACAATAGTGTTTTTTATGAACCCTTTAGAATTTCATGTATTTCTTCATAAATATGACCTAAAACAATGCCAGAGATTTACACAAGTCCTAAATCTAAACATAACCTATTTAAAGGAAAGAGACAAAAATATTTTGCTTGGTCATTTAATTATTGAATGTTCCAATATCACATATCTGTGAGTGGCAAAACTATGTGAACCTTTGCTTTTGTTATCTGTTGTGACTACCTACTGCTGCAATTTCACCAGCTAAAGATTTCTGGTAACTGTTGATCAGTTCTGCACACCAGCTGGAGGAATGTAGGCCTGTATAGAACAGCTTTAACTGTAGCATGTTGGTGGGTTTCCTCACATGAACTGCGTGTTCAGGTCCTTTTACGATATTTCTATTGGATTAAGATCAGGACTTCACCTTGCTCTTGAAGTGATCTTTTTTGGCCGACCACTCCTGTGGAGGATAACGGTGGACTTGAACTTCCTCCATTTGTACAAACTCCAAACTGTTTAGATACTTTTTATGACCTGTTCCAACCAGATGAGTATCAGCAATTCTTTTTCTGACATCCACATAATCTTTTTTGTTCATGCAGTGACATTGTGAAGATCAGACTTTTATTGATTCACATTCTTTAAATACAACAGTGTTCCTGATTGTCATCCCATTGACAGAAATCCAGACTTTAATATCACCTTCAAATTAACTCTCAATCCTAGAGGTTCACATATTTTTACCACTCAGAGATATGTAATATTTGGATCATTTGCCCCAATAAATAAATGAAGTATAAATCTAATTTGTTTAACTGGGTTCTATTTTATAAACTGTTAGGACTTGTGTGAAAATCTGAGGATGTTTTAGGTCATTTTAATGCAGACGTTTATAAAATACTAAAGGGTTCGCAAACTTTCAAACACCACTGTATTCATTTATCTTCGGTATCCACTTCATCTTGCTCAGAGCCACAGTGGAGTTGGAGTTTGTCCTAGCAATAATGGATGCAAATGCATCACAGCACTGTGTTTTACAAATTGTGGAAAACACTTGTATTTGAGGATGCAACTTACATGTCCAAAGGGATCCAAGTGGTTGTTTGTTAGTTTTAATTTTTGAAAGGAGACCAGTTGTCTCATCCAGTGAGCGCCTGTTGCAGGAGAGTCAGGGTGTACATAGAGTCGCCCAGGCATTGCTGGTTCTGCTTTTCCAGCCACCATCCTGGGTAAAGGATAGATTATAACAGAATTTTAAGCAAAATAATATCACTTTTTTAGCATAAAAAAAAAAACATTAAAGTGGTTTTGGCAGTCCCTCACTGTCATGTTACAGTTGCACTGTGTCTGAAATAAAAGCTGTTTTTCAGTGTCTCGCGGCTGTAGACATCCCAAAGGAAACATGTTCCACAGAACATTTAGATACACAATGGTCATGCTTATATTCATTGCATTACAGGGATAATTCCACAAGACTGGTGGTGGTTGCACGGACTGTAACATCATTGCTAATTATATGCCTCCAAGGTGTCACTGAGAAACTCCAGAACCAACACTGGTAAAGCCTAAAATCCCAGTCTATCCAGCGGGTCGCCAAAAAGAGATCGTAAAATGTTGGGTCTCCTAAAGAAATGTGCAAGTTTTCATGTAAAAGTATGTTTTTGTTTTGAGTGTCCTTGATGCAGTTTTATTCTTTCATGGGGCCAATCGTTACTGCACCACATGGGTTGATGTGGTGGCACCACCACAGGCTGTGGATCAAATGGAGGACAACATATATCTCCCAGCTGTTTTTAGCCTGTTGATTTTGGCAGGCTGTTTGCCAGTAACGTAGAATAGTTAATTGTGTGCCAATGACAATCCACAGTCACAGTTAGGGTAAAGCAGCTGATTTGAGTTAATGAACATCTCATTACAGATTGATGCACTTGGTCTTTGATACAGAAACTTGTGTCGTGTAAGAACAGTTATAGAGATGTTAAGCAATATAATTAACTGTTAGGGACACTGGATATGACATAAGCCAGATGCACCAAGATCAATATGGTAGCTATAGAAAGATCTGGGTTTAAACTGAAGATACAGAAATGATTGTTGACTTACCATTTGTTATCACAGAACTTGTAGCGATGGTCATCAGCTGGAACAATGTCAATTAGGAGGATGTACTTAGTTTTTGGATTCATGCCTGTTACTTTTACCTTGTAGCTGGGGAACATCCGCCTAAGTACAGGGAAGGAGAAAATGGCATGGCTATTGCATACAGTCAGAGTAATTGGCTTTTTTTCTTATTTTAAAGACAGTGAAAATAAATAGCCATTTCTCTTAGCCTCTGATAAACACTAACAGAAGTATAGTGTTATTTTATAGGCTAGCGTTTTTCTGTAACTGAGTGGCTTGCCTCCCTCTGAACAACTTTTAAGACATTTAAACAGGAACTGTCACGTGTGGCTGTTTTTTAATAGCAGAAAATTCTATTACATGCCAGAGTTAAAAAAGTTTTGTTTTTTTTCACACTCAAACCATTCACAAGAAAGCTGGAGCATTGCTGAAACAATAAGGGTATGAGAATGTGTTTTCGAAAGGAACAAAGCATGTATGCTTACGCACGCACATGCACCTAAAGATATTAACATGTTTAAAAATGGGAAATCTTCAATAATGCAACAAATGCAAGATGACTTTTCTTCACATTCACACAAAGCCATCACTAGTAATGTGTGACCACACACACAACATTTTTCTTATATCGAAACATTTATAGTACTCTGAAGTTTTACTTTTAATTCTGTTAAAATCCTTGTGTGTGCTTGTATTAATTTGATTGACATAGATCTATATACACACTTCATCACTGGGCTGGAGATTGCAAAATGACTTCTAAATAGCCAAAAGGCGTGTTGCATATTTACATGGCAAATGCTATAAATCTTCTCCAAGGCTATTAATGAAATATTGCATTTCACTTTGGCTACTACGACACCTTTACAGCACCCCCTTCCAGTGCCCTTGCCCAAGAATCACTGCAGCAGCATGACAGCACAATGGCAGTCTGGGAAATAGAGGAAGTAATAAATTGTCGCAACTGTACTAAAACAGTCGAGCATCCCTAAAACTACCATAAAATGCCTTTAAGGTTAAAAGACCTTAAAATGCAAAGAAAGTTTGTAATAGAAGTCATTTTCACCTGTTCATAAAATCCTTTTAACCTAAAGAGCAGCTTTGAGAAATGTGGGAGCAACATTTTGCTCTTATACAGGAGAAGCTAGGTTGACAGACAGAATATGCTAATATATTAGACATCACCATAAAATACATCAATGGAGCTTCCATCCATGGCCACGTCCTGAAAGAAAGACTCTTTTTCATTCCATGTGCATAAAAGTAAGATGTGAAAGGAACTACTACCCATATAAACCTTAAGTGCTTTTTAATGGCGGCTAAGAATTGACAGCAGTTTATATAGCTAGCTTGTCACTGGCCTCCAAAGGTTTTACCACAGAACATCGCTTGATCTGGGTCTTCATTGGCAAAAGGTTCAACTAACAGTCATACATTTATAACTGTCTTGATTTTCTAAATAAATGACAGCAAAAGCGCAAACACTCAACTCCGTGTGCAGAAGTAAATCTTCAAAGACCCATGGATGAAGAGTGGCATGCGAAGGGCAGCCAAGATAACATTAGCTCTAATACTCAGTGGGGGAGCTGGGAATGCAGCAAGCTAAGATGTGAGGCTGGGTCTAGGCAGAGCTGAAATCCACCCAGATATCATGCTGGATCTTGTGTTCAGAAAGAGGTGCTATAAGCTGTAGGCAGATCGGAAACAGAGCCCCTCTTGAGGTTGTAGCTCTGAAGCTGGTCACGCTCATTCCTTTATGGCTGTCCATGATGCCTACATGTTTAAAAGTGAAACTGTTATTACAGTGGCTAAAATTCATTTTTAGTAGATGATGTAACTGAGAATTACTAATGAGCAATTCCTGTGTTTTTTTGTTTCAGCACCACTTACTTTGTATTATCACACTGTTCCAGTTCCTTTACAATGCTCACTGCGATAACACAGACAGGAACGATTTTATTTGACTAGATTGCAAGCAATATTACCTTTACCATGCTGATTATTTTGAATATAGCGGCGGTGCCTAACACTCAGTACATGAATGTGTTTGAGTGGAATGGTAAAGGATGAGGAGTGTGTCAGTATACACAGAGTGCCAGCTGTTTCTCTTAATGTGCTCCTTCTCTCTCGCACGTCGGCTCTGCCAGTGATTCATCCTCTCTGTAGAAAGCGGCAGAAGTGCAGAGATCAAAAGGATGGGGATGATAGAGCACTGGGGCCCGCTGGGGCCTGGGAGACGCCACCGATCATCAGCGCCACTGAGCACGCTTGCTGACGGCCTGTGTACAAAAAGACGGCTTGCACCGGCCGGCTGCTCTCACTGTCAACATCCAGGAACGTGCTCGGGCCTTGGATAAGTTCACACAATAATAAGCCACTCACAATCACTCTGAGGAGTTCCTCCAGAGTTCAGCTTCGTGTAGTACCCGCCCTAATGGTGCAACCTGTAGGCTCTCTCACTGATGCACAGCTAATCTATATTATCCACTTTCTCTGCACAGAGACATATCTCAGCACAGTTGTTGAGATGTTTACCCATTTGGCACTTGCTTTAATCCAAAGAGATTTGTGATGCAGATTTATGATGCTATCCAGAGATGTTACTGTTAAAGCAACCATTAGAAAAAGATAGTATATAACGTTATGGATATATATATTATAAATAATGTTAATAGTAATAGTTACATTCAAGCTTAATAGTATGCTTTACAGCCAAGCAGTTGGAAGTTTGCCCTTTAGTCAAATAAAAATATTATTTTTGAGCTTATGTAAATTCTACACTAGAACATTTTGTAACATCAATTTACAACCTTGTAAATGCAAGGCACAGTTATCGTCACCTGACTGCACTCATTTTGACTACAAAGACATTGGAGAATTTCTCTTCCAAAGACTAAAAGCAAATTTTCAGCATTGCATCACTGGTTTATAGAGTATTGCATTGGAAATATTTAGCTTGAACTACTTAACAGTCAGGTTTTATAGTGATTAAAATGTAATGGCTATTCCATTTTGGGCCTGCTGCTATTTACTTTCCTCATTTACAGAAAAAAGTGGATTTAACAAATATCCACGTCTATGGCTACACATCACTCATTGTGACTGTACTTTCTGGTGCAGCAAACCATACTGGTTCTCACAATACTCGTTCTGTTTGTTTAAGTGCAGGAACAGCCAGCATGTGCCAGTAAAGCAAAAGATTACACAGAGCAGACACAGCTTGACGCTCTCTGCAACATAACACTATGATGGGAACTACTGCATGAAATCGCCCTCCATTTAACGTAATAAGAGCAGTTACAGAGGTAAGGTGGTGATTTCTGTCAAAATTTATAGTTCATTAAATGAACAGCCATTATTCACCAAAAACAGCAAAAAAATATTGTTAGACTTCAGTATATTAAATAGCTTAGTGGCTCTTTAAGTGTGAAACTATGTAAGTGGAATTAGTCCGTAGAGTTTGGAATTGCTGTCTGAGAAGAAGACAGTAAAAAAAGAAGTCTCCCTTGCAGCTGTGTGCCAGAGCAGTACTTAGCTCTTCAAAGAGTTAAAAAAATTCTTTGTGCATTTTATCAGCTGGACAAGGGAAAGCTCATTCTTCACAGTGTAACAGCATTAAAGAAAAATTGTGGTGACCTTATTCATTTACCACAGACAAACCTTGAGAAATGGCAGGCTACAACTGGCAGAAAGCATGGACTCATTCTCTGTTTAATGTCCAGGGTCCTGCTGCTAATCCAGGTGGTGCATTAAATCTAACACATGGGGCAACCTTTTGTGTTTTCAGTTAAACATTCATGGACACAGGAATTCAAACTTGCTTTACATTTGTGAGCTTTGTAAATACAAAATGTAGTGATTTTGTTGAGCCTATGTGTAGTTTAGCTGGAATGATTCTTCTCATGTATAAAATATCATTGAATGATATTTTATGTGCTGTAACACACTAAGATTGCATGCATTTTAAAGTTGAAGGAATGTTCCTCTTCTCAGAATGTGAGTGAGAAATAACTCACTTACCTGCCTGCTTTAGTGATTATCATCTCTGTTCCTGCCTCATGGAACTTCTTCCACAGTTCCCTCTCATGAAGAACCACTTTAATGTTCTCTATATTCTACAGACAAGATAGTGAGAACACGTTTTGAGGAGTAGTACTATTCAGGTCTCACTTTGGTCTAAATATCAGGTTACTGAGTAAATATGTTACAGGCTTCAACAGTTGGCTCCAAGAAAACATTGCCAGAATGAGTAGTTTTGCTATAGATGGTCTAAAGTGTGTCACAGGTCAGACATAGGTTTACCTGGTCGACTTCATTGTTGTGAGTGATGCTGGGAGCCACAGGGAGACCCAGATGTGAGGAGTCAATGGTGAGCTCCGCAGTCTCACTGGACTGTGCCACAGTTACACCTTCTTCAGCCACAGCTGAGCCCTTTTCTTGGAGCATCTCTGAAAATGAAAACAAAGTTCTTATAATAATAATGCATTAAAAAATGATTGGTGGGACAAATGGGCCTCACACTCCCAGAGGTCCTGGGTTCCCTGGTTCGGACTCTGCCTGTGTGAGCATGTTCTTCCTGTGTCCATGTGGGTTTTCTTTGGGTGTTCCAGTTTTCTCCCACATTTCAAATATGTGCTAGGTCAAATGGTGTCTCTAATGTGTCCAAGTGTGAGTGAGTGAGTGTTTTGACTCTAAGACAGGAATTGACACCCTGTCTAGGGTTGGTTCCTGCCTTGTGCCCTGTGCTGCCATCTAGGCACAGGCACCCCATGACCCTTACATGAATTAAGATGTTATAGTAATGTCGCATTGATTTTTTTACATTTAACAGATCATAGACTTATCATATGTAGATGTGCGATTGCTTTGTATTTCTATCAATATCATATGGTATGTTAAATGGGTTAAAAAGATTAAACTGCCAAAAATCGGTTTGCCAGGATTTTTTCTTTTAGCTCTGGATTAAAAACAGTAAGTCAGGTCAAATAGCACTTTTTACATTGAAGCATTGTCTCAAAGCAGCTTTGTAAATATCTAGGCCCAAAGCCCTAACTGAGCAAGTCTAGTGGCAAGGTAAAACTCCCTAAATGTTACAAGGAAGAAACCTTAGGAGGACCCAACCTCCTAGGGCAGCATATATTTCATAAGTAAGAATTAAACTAAGTAACTTAATTAATAAGGTTATAGTAATAGTTCAAATAAGCAGAGGCTAAATGTTAAAGTTAAAGGACGGAACATATTTAAAGAGAATATAATAAATAAAATATACTATAATAATGTGTAGAATCTGATAAAATTCAAGAATAAATAAATGTAAGTAATACACAGATCATCACTGATGTTTTATGTAGTATTTGTTTCTGTGCTATTCAAAAAACAATATTGAATATTGTGTGTGAATATAAAGTGGCGCTTTCATTTTCCTGCATATTTGTTGTAATCACTTGCCTTTAATGTATGTGCTTAACTGTGCTGAACATTTAATACAGAAATCATTTTTTCTATCACCGTTTACTTCCAAAAGCCATTTCTAAAACCAATGGTATGCATTATTGTGTTACTTGCATATACAAAAAATACAGAACTAATGATGTATGGATGAGGAACCTTTGTTGTATGTCTGGTCAGTAAACATAACGAAGGCTCAAAATCCACTTATTAGCATTTCCCCTAAAGCCTGTCCTCATCTTATGGCCTAGTATTTGAATCCTGTTTAAAAAGGGTCAAAAGCAATTTATTCCTAAAGTATTGCCTGCTTAAATATTTATATTTTCAACATTACAGCAGAGTTTTATGAAAGGAGGTTTGAATGCTGCTGATTCCATTAACAGAGGTCACCATCTGAACTCCTTCTCTCGTGACCCTTCATGGTTCACACACAACCACCACATGAAAACTCTGGTTTACAGTGACGTTATCGTTGGTGTGTGCTGCCCTGCGTTCCCTATTTATTTTCAGAGTAATGCCAACTGCTCGTCTTCTGAAGCCCTGTGCCCATTTTTCCTCTCTAATCTCACACCTGTAAACAGTGGTGAGTGCACACCCTTCAGATAAAAGAAGAGGAGCAGGATTCCATGTAAACCTGGGCAGACATTTGCAAAGCTAATAAAGATAAGGCCTGACAGCCGCAGTGAAGCTGCAGCAAGTCACTCGCTGATTTTTCCAGTCCAAACTGTGCCTTTCACTTACTCTGTTTAACTAAGCCAACTGAGCAAGAGCTGTGTTTATATCTCTATCACTCCAGACACATAATCCGCTAAACTATTCTTGGCAGATCCTGCTCTTTGCACAATGGAGTTGGGAAGCAGTTTCCAGCAAACTACATAGTGCAAAAAACACTGAATAATAACCAAACCTAGACCTTCTTTTCTGAGGTGACAAAACTGTATGAGTATTAACGTCATTTTGATTTTGAGTTTTGCTGTAAACCGTTGCCCAATGTACTAGGTTCTCGTTTTGGAAAACTGAACTGATCTGTGCTTGTGTTTGACAGAAACAGTCACTGAATGTCAGGCAAGCTGAGGCTCTCTTTCCCAGCTCTGGCTTTGCCTGAGATGTACAGGAATGATGCATGTTATTAAGACAGCTCTTATAAATTTCCACCCAACCTGCCATATTGTACTGTAGTTCTCATATTGTGTAGTATGAATTTCACCCTGGAGGCCATTGATTTCAAGCAGGGCAGCTATCTTCTGTTGGCAGTAGAGAAATAGCTAAAAAAAAATTATCAAAGGACAAAGCAATACGGATGCGACATTTGCAATCACTTGCAAAGTCATCAGTGAGACAGTGAGCACATTTTGTCATATGACATTTTGTGGGAAGGAAAGCCCATATTCAGAAGTATAGTGTTTGTTTAGCCGTCATAGATCTATAGCAGTTTGTGTGTATTATGGATGTGACATTACGTAAGCGAATTGTAATCACATTTGCAGATAACATGTATGACTATTTCACATACTGAAGAAAGCTGTGTATTGAAGTGCTTTTGGAAGCTGTAGAAGTAGCATAAATATGAAATATAGATAAACAATGAGTAACCAAATTTAAGCATTCAGATTCATCATGGAATCCTCAAACACACACTCTGTGCATTTTAATTTTAAGGTTGACTTGCATGGATTTTGCACAGATATTCTTAGTGCATCTACATTTTATGGCTTTTGAAAAACTAAATAATTATTATTATATTATTATTATTATATAAATTATTATACAGTATTATTATTATTTATAATAATTAATAATTACTATTATTTTTATTAATTTGCTACTGTTGTTGTTTATTATTATTATTATTATTATTATTATTATTATTATTATTATTATTATTATCTATATAGGGGGAAAACAACTGGTACATTATTCTCCATACCTGTGGGCAACACTCTTTTAAGAGCTTTTTTGAGCTTTTTCCCCCCTGGATTAAAAGAAAAAAAAAGCTTTAAATTATTGAAATCAATTAAGAGATATGTTGAAAATATATGCATTTTATCCAAAAGTTGTGTTAAATCTTACAAGTAGGTTAAAGGTAATGGGAATCAGGTATACTGTGATATATGATTTCAAAGCCAGTGTTAGTAATTTTGTTGTTGTTAGTTGGTACATGTGACAGCTTATTATGGTCAAAAATATATTTATATAATGTGACTCTGATTAAAACACACAAGCTTTATTTTAAGAATGTTTATTGATCACTAAGTAGGTCATTGATAATTCTTATTTATATTATTTTCCATATGTATGAATAATGGATGGAATACGAATACAAATATCTTGCTAAAACAAATAATCCATTGCTATACGTTTTCATTTCGTCAGATTAGAAGTTCTAAAGATTTTTATTTCTTCAGTCTTTGAATCAGCTTTTAAGATGGTGCCAGCTGTCCACATAACTTGTTCCAATCATCCCGTATTGACCCTGGTTGGCACAAATGCGCAGTATAATAGTTATGGATAATAAAAATGTGCTTTGGCAGTTAAAAGCTAAGATGTTAAGATTTGCTGCTTAATATAAAGTGTGTCCGTGATAACAGAAAAGAATAAAAACTTTGCCATCCGACCGGCTCCCCCCGTTATAAAGTTTGTATTTAGAAGGAGGCCTATCCCATATCCCTTTGTTTTATTTTAATCTGGTAATTTTGGTGTGCAGCATAAAAGCAATTACACCTAATTTAAATACAAATGTAGGTACATTTTAAAGTATATTTAATTAATAAAAGACTTACTGTAGACGTGCCTTCACTCGAGTTGTGTAATTACCGTCACACAGTAACACATAGTAGCAGTAACAGGCCACATATCGGTCCTTGTTCTTTAGCACGTTTAGAATACCGCAAATAGTAAACTGAAAAATTCATTTATAATTCAATTGAACGAATAAAACGTCAATACTATTCAATATTAGCCTAAATATAAACACTAGGATTGGCATGTTACTGGACTGCCATTGATATTTCGCTCAATAACATGCTCTGCTGCAGGTCGTATTGTAGGTTACCTTCGTAGCCTATAAGCATTTTTGCGTACTGATTGAAATCCGTGTTACATAATAAGTCATGTACCTAATTTTTGCTATTGAAATATTTGATAATGATATATATTGAAAATACATGCTTACATTTATACAATCGCACCCATGAGTGTTTTGTATTCTGCTACATTGTGTAAGCATTTGACATGCAGATCTGCAGTTGCAGACTATAATTACATGGTAACCTAGATGTGCATAGCCTGTAAGGACCTTCATATACCAGGCATGCATATGTGGATGTTTTTCAAAAGAAATACAAAAAACTAGAAGACATTTAGAGCTGCAGCACCAACAACTTCGCAGGAAGTTAAGCAATGAACAGGCCCACAACTCTCATATCTCTTCAACCCCTTCCTGGTAGTTGTTTATTATATTTTCACACTTTTTATGGATAGAAGATAATCCTGATATAATGCTATTTGATCAGTGAGCGCCTTAAATGTGTACTTGGGTCAGTCAGAAACTTTCCCAAGCAGCCGCCTATGATTTGTGATCACACATCCAGTTATAAATATTACCTCATGAAATAGACGATTAGGTGCTGAAACCCTCCATCGCTTTCCAAAACGCAGTATCGAGTCCTCTCTGTGATATGCAGGAATGTACGGTCCGAGAGTTTAGCGGTTAGTGCGCTCACTGTCTGCTCAGCATCTCCTGCCTCCAGCTGTCACTAACGTAACGGTTTTTTGCGCGAGCGCTCAGTTCGCCAAAACACGGATTTAAAAAATCTAAAGGAAAAGAATCACAGCGCCTGCTTTGAAGAGGAGAACTCAGACGTGATGTTGTTTTGGAAATACAAAAAAGAGGCTTGATGAGCTTGATTTGTTAAGGGGTGAATTACTGGGCTCTCTCACAGGCGCTCCCCCTCCCTCTCAAGCCTCATCGCTGACGTCGAGCTCGATAACAACACCTACAGGCGAGCCAGAATGTGCTCCTCTAACACACACAACCAAGCGATACTCAGCTCCATGAAAAAGCACGTTATCGTTCAGGTGGAAGACACAAAGTCTTTTCATCTTTTCATCCCTCACCAGTTACGGTTAAATGAACACTCCATATCAATACATTAACTTCACTTTTTTTGGATGCCATTTTAGATCCATGTTCTTTTCCCTTAAATAACCTCGATGGATTGTTCTTTACTCATATTTACATATTCGTTTCCCGTCATAAATGTCCATGTCGTAGCTATATACATTTTTGTGGGAATATTGCGATCTTTACGGTACTGTGCAAAGGTCTTAAGCCACCATTAGATTAGATATACCATTGTTTTAGATATGGTCTAATGACGATATGTCATTATTTCTCAGTGTATACAACCTGAAAATACTGGACATCTGTATGCAGTATTAAAAAACAGCTTCCATATGCTATCTCCCCTTACACCTGAGCAACAGCAGCATCATCGGCATGTCAAGTTGACCCTTCTACAGTCCGAAGAACCTTGATCGGGAATGGTATTTTTGGAACGGTAGCAGTCAAGAAACCGCCATTTCTCAAGGGGAACATGGTGAAATGGCTAAGATATGATAACACTCACAAAGATTGGAATGAAGATCTGTGGAAAAGAGTATTGTGGTGTGCCGAATCAAAGTTAGAATTTTTTGTGGTCCAATCGTCGACAATGTGTATTATATACTTATATGGTCGTCAGACCATTGGTAAAACAATGAATCTAATGGTGGCCAAATACTTTTGCACAGTACGGCATATGCGTGGCTACAGCCCCTTTTTGGGTTGCTCAAGTTAAATTAAGTTCCAGCACCCCTTAAAATGGTAAAAAACATTGCTATGTTTTTTTAAAGGAAGTTTGCACGTGATACGCTGAAAAAATGTTAAAACCACAGAAAGTATGCTATAAAACATATTAATTTAACATTGAAAATGGGGCAGCGCGATCCCTGTGATGGCTTTGTGGCACACAGGCTAAGCGTTAATGGACGTTTTCTCAGATTTGTTGGTGTCTTTCCAGTCACAGTGTTTCCGCTGCCCAAAACGTCAGATGTTCTTCCTTTACAAGTGTGGGAATAACAGTCCAACATGACATTAAAATGTACAGGTTAAAATGTACATATAATCGCCCCTGCAGTAACGCATGTTCATTTTGGCACCAATAAAACGATTGTGGAAACGTTTTTTTAGTTAGACATGTCTTTATTTTAAGAGTATGGCCATTGCAGACATTGCATAAACAAAATAGATTAAGAATGCTCTACACACACTTCAGAGTCAGGTGTATGGTTTGACTGACTGGCAGTAAGGTTGAGAATCATGCAGTATGATATGCAGTAGGCCTAACCTAATGTGATTTGTCCTAAACGTCATGTCATGTGTTGCTGTGGTATTGTTCAAATTGCTTATTTGTATCGGTACACGCATGCTTTTATTTGAGAGATCTTGAGGTTAAGGATTTTTTTTTTCATTTCCAGTGAAATATGATTGCGGTTTTGGAGTAAATGACTCGAAGCATAACGCTGAAAGATCGATAAATCACCTGGAGCTGCCTGTAGGCCGGTGCGGCTTTGGCGTTGTTTCTGCAGCAGCTACGGCCGCCTCACCCCAAACCGCTTGTCAGTTTAGCGGATAATAGAAAAAAATATTGCCCCTAACCACCTTTCCGTGTCTTCCTCTTGGGCGAATCGAACCAGTTTTAGAACCAATCGGACATCACGTAGGCCATGGATAGTGATTTTCAGACCCGTTGCATCTTCTTGGATTAAAGCGAAATGTCAAATAGCTATACTTTTGCTTCTTAGACGTAGGTTAACTCGATCTATCTCGATTTATCTAGTAGCCTGAACGAGCCTACTGACACCTCCAAATGCTGAGATGGTCTGTATAGTAGGCCTAATTGAGATACAGTAACTAATAAGCGCACATGAACTTATCACCAGAACATTTTAAAAATATGATTTCATATTTCCCACATTTAAAATAAACTTTTTAAAAATACACGTAGACTGGACATCTTTCTTTGTATTAGAATTAAATAGGCTAATTAGAAATAAGCCATAACATGTTACTACACTCTTTTGTTATTGTCTATAATGCAGCTCATGAATTATTTTTATTGCTAAACAACGAGTAGATCTCATTTCACAACGAAAACAAGGATAATAAGCGAAAACCTAGTAAAGGTAGTCAGGTGTAGGCTACATTAGGCCTATATCCACGGAACTTTGTATCACGTCTACATTTAGCATAGCCTACCGTTATTTTCAAGACATGGGTATGTTATTACTTACATAACATAACTTTCAAAAATAAACTACATATACTAGCACATTATAATTCGATCTGGGGTATACAATGCCTTAATATGCTCAAATAAAGACCAAAGACAGAATAGCGTCAGAAATGTACTGAGATCTTTTTAGCCATATATTATCTTTAGACACGCACTTTTACATTACAGCCTTTGTACAACACACATAGAGTAGCAGGTGATTTATTTTTAACTTTAAAACCTTGGGAATTAAGCCATTCGAACCCACAACTACGATGTCAGCCTGTTGAAGCTGTGCCACCCTAATAACCCAACGATTCACTGACAAAAACACTGATTTTGTGTTAAATATTATGTCCCATACATTAATTGAAGAAGTAGCCTTTAATACAGCCCTAATCTGCAGTTATGACCAATGTTATGAAATGAATAGCTGGTGTATACTGAAGGCCTGACCTGGGTTAACGCAGCCATCTTCATGTAGACATCAGACAGACATCACCTTTTTGTGTTTAATCACTTAAAGCTCTCCGTTTGAAATGCTCATTTGTTCTGGTTTAAAAAAAAACTTTTGCTCTTACCTTTGATTTTGTTGACTCGGATACAAAACCCCTGGGCTCCTTAGTAGAGGATTCTCAAAAACAGGCCCGTTATACCGTATCGTGCTACAGAAGTGTCTCTATAAAGGGGATGATTTTTTTATAGGGGCTGAATTGAGTTGGCCTTCTAAAAGGGAATTTAAACTTTACTCACTCCCACCGTCACGTGGTCTAAAAATTAAGAGCAGGACACACGCTAGCTTGTGTGTGTGTGTGTGTGTGTGTGTGTGTGTGTGTGTGTGTGTGTGTGTGTGTGTGTGTGTGTGTGTGTGTGTGTGTGTGTGTGTCAGAGTGAGTGAGTGAGTGAGAGGAGAGAGAGAACGAACAGAACAGAACAGATACAGAGCTTTAAGAAACTCATTCCGTAGCACCACCCGTCTAAAAAAAAACAACAACAACAATTTATTGATACCTGCATTACTTTACTTTTTAATTATTTATTATGAGTTGTCGAAGCATACGTCCTATTTTAAACCTGGATCTTAAACCTAGAACTTATCGATATGTCATTAATGTATTGTACTGTATGCAACGTAGCCTACAAATAAATACGGGGACACTTGCTTAAGCGTTGACTTTCAAACTTTCAAAATGTGAAACTGTGAACAAGTTTTAGCTAATTTTGTAATTATATATGCTATTTAAATATATGAAAACCAATGATTGTAGCATTATTAGTCAGATTATTAATGGCATATCAATAATTTAGGCAGTACAATAATAACCAAATAAATAGCCTATAGATAATTCATTAAAATAATCATAATCTCTATCTAATATATATATATATAGTCAGGTATTTACTGTATGGTGCAATCATGTGGAACTGAAAGGAGTATTACAAAAGAAATATATAGGCCTACATTTTTGTTTTATTAAGTTTAGAGTAATCCAGTCCTTTTATTTATAAAGTATTCTCAAACAAAGCAATGTAATTTGCCATTTTAAATTGATCTAGATGACTTTGTGTAACAGGTATAAATTTATTTTTGTAACAGTTTTTAAAAATTCTGACCACTGATTTACTTACAAAGGACAATTTTCCTTGGAAACAAATATTTGCATATCAATTTGATGAAATAACCAAGAACGAAAAATCCCTGACATGGCCTGCATGGGGACTTTTGTCTCTCTCTCTTTCCCTTTTTTCTCACTTTCGCACTTTTAATCACTTATTCCCTTTTATCCTTCTCCCTAAACATTTAGATTTTCTTCATGATGGTGTGTTTAGGGGCTGTCTAGCTTTAGTTATGTCCATCTGCTTGACAGTATGCATGTTAAACACATTTATCTCATATATTTCCTCATGCATTGACTCAGTCCATCTGTATGTGCGGTTTACACCATTGGCTGGCCAGTGTACCTTCACATTACTGGAGCTCAGTTCTGTGCCTACACCAGGCTTAGTGCTTTCTGCCTTACCCACAATCTCCCTGGCTTTGTTAGGGATTATGTCAAAATAAGTTATGTGTATGTTAATAATTTATGCATATCTGTTGTGATTTGAACTACTAGATGTGATTTTTTTAAATCTTTGTTATACAATCAAGAATTTTTAAGCCTTTGTATTAACATCTATAATTACAGTAATAGCTTACACACAGACGCACACATGGTTTAGGGCCCAAAATCTGGAACAACTAGTTAAAATGCTTGTTTGTGTTGAAAGATTCATACTGTAGCAGGAGAATGACTTAAAACACACCTTAAAGCATTGCTACAACTTGAAGACCAAAGAAGATCTGACTGACGGTTTGCTGACTGTTATGGACTTTCCACCACAGTCACCTGACATAAATCTCATCTTTTATGGGGCACTTGAAGCCAGAGAAAACCGATTAAATAACATCACAAGATGCTATTTGGAATATTGTGAAATGATGCTGGGATAACACGGATCATCAGATTTTACTCAAACTTGTGGAACGTGAATGCATGTTAGGGTATGGCCCCTGTTTTTTGCTTATTTCCTTCAAAGAATGATGCCTAGTTTGGACTCATAAATTGTTCGAAGTGAAGAAAAGATGGAACAACAAATACTAAGAAATTCTGAAGTTTGTCATAAGATTCAATGTGTAACTCTAATTGCCATGCTGAGTATTGTAAAGAAAACACTATTACATTTAGAAAAATGCAACATAGCCTTTTCACTCAGATGTTTGTTTTGTTGTTTTATGATATATGTATATGAACAATTACAGTGTAGATAAGCAAAAGCTTACTTACTCACAAGACCTTACTCACAAGATTTTAAAAACTTTCCAATGCTGTTAATTTGATGATTTACACAAATTACATGCTGTTTCATTATATTTTAAATGTATTAATATTTTGTTGTTGCTTTAATAGATTTACACACTTCTGTGACTACCAGAAACATTTGAATAAACATCAGTTATTTTGTATATCTTGTGTTCAGAAGCATTCATTTCAGGCTGGACTTCTTAAACATGAATTGATTGCATCTCTGTCTTTCAGGTATCCAGTGCTGCCCCTGAAAGTGAACCACATTACCCTTTGCCAGGTGCATTTGTAGGTGTGATCAAGGACATGGCTGAATTATTTCAATTGCTGACAGCTTGTTTAAGCAGGGAAATTGGTGATATATGCTCATGCCTGTGCAGTTACACTGTTAAATTTTGGTTTATAAATTAGCTAAATAAAATATTTACATTAAATATTTTGATTTAATAACATTTTGGACATATAGCAAAATCTTCAGTATAAACTGTGTTGTTATTATTCTGAAGCAGTTCTTCAATGTATGTAAAATATACCAGGGATTTTTGTGGCACAATGTTTCTTAGCACCCCTTTCTGTCTCTTTGAGACTCTGCTGCTGCAATAGAAACCAAGAAATGTTCCTAATTTTTATTGGGAAATCATCATGGATGCCTTACTGCATGTTTTATGAACAATGTTAGTTAAGACTGGTCGATTTGGACCTTTTTATTTCAGCATTTTCACCTCAACACTGGTTACACAAATATAGACAAGGTCCAATATACTTTCATACTTTAGAATTTCCTTTGAATATGAAGTGATAAGTTTCACTGACATAGTTACACTATTTACATAGTGCAGAACTAATCGTGTAAATGCCAGAGAATGGCATTGTGAAGTGGTTTTGTTATGGAGCTTACTAAGAATTTATAATCTGCTGCAAGTCAGTGGTTGAATGAAATGATTCTTACAATATGAAGACAAAGCATATCAGGAGGCTTGAAAGAAGAGATAGCTGTGTGGACATCTTATTAGCGGGCATACTGGTATCACTGTGGGATGGTAATACAGCCATTTTGGTTTAATAAGACATAGTTATCCAAGTGATTATTTAATTAAACCGTTGTGTAGAACAGGTTGATATCAATGCTCACGCCATCTACTTGACCAGCTCTAGTGAATCAGTGTTGCTCCTGTTGCTATTGTGTTTCCAAGGATTGCTGTTCGTTCAGTTAATGGTATGAGTGTGTTTGTATGAATTATTCTGAGTGCCACAGGCATATAGGCCAGATGGAGAAGGTTGAATGATCAGGCTCAGAAAAGTTGTATGAAGAAAGCTTATCTAGTGTAAGTAAAAATGATGGTGGAATGGTGCACTGAAGAGAGAGATCAGACAGTGTTTTGGAAATGGCTAGACTGTGATTGAAATACTGTCTAAATTGTTTTCCCACCATCTAATTTATATTCACAGCTGATTTGATGCATTGTACAGCCCATGCTCTCAGAGAGCCCTCTATATGTTTGGACTAGAGTTACAGCTACAGTTCGCTGTCCTCTGTGGTCTGTTCCAGAGTTTTCACACTACACTAGTCCTGGGTTTTGAGGAAAAAACATCAGTGGATGCTAACTAACAGAATAGACTAGTTAGCTAGTTAGTTTTTGCTATATTAGTAAAAGGACAAGAAAAAGTTTTACAGAGTGTTTTGGAGTGTTACTATAACTCATAACAAAAGCTCTAATGCGTTATGAAAATTTTGAATGTATTAGTAAACTTTTCAAGCTATTTCACATAAAACCCTAACACAGGTCCACTGCCATTTAGGATTTTTCAAATAGGTATAAAAGTGATACGGTACCTACGTTGCCAGTGTTTCCACCATGCATGGGTTGTGCAGTAGAGTGAACTTCAAAAGGATTTTCATCTTTTTGTAAAAATCTCACTGTTACTAAAGTATATGTATATGAAATATATGTATAAAGTACAAAAACTGTTGATTTAAATAAAATCCTATAAGTGGCAAGTATCATACCAGTGAGACTTCTCCTATAAAGTTTGGCGAAATTGGATATTACAGAGCAATGAATCTACACTCATTACAAAACAAAATATCTATAGATCTCTAGATCTCACAGGAACCTGGCCTGTCTTATGATCTCTCGTCTCCAGCTGACCCCACAGATTTTGAATCAGGTTCATCAGGAGACCAGGATAGCCATGTCAAAAGGTCCTCTCTGAGGTTATTGAGCCATTTTGTGTGATTTCTACTGTCTCCCTGTTGTAGCTTCTTGACAGATGGAATCAGATTTTCATTTACAATTCCTACAAAGTCATGGAGTCCATAATGTAGTTTTATGTATCCTAACGAGGATTCAATGGATTTTAGAGGAAAAACAGCCCCGCAACACCACAGCTCCTCCACCATATTTTTGCATATAGCTGTAGTGGTTCAGTGGTAAGAGCCAATTGCTGGAAACAGCAGTTCCTTTTGGCCTGGGTTCAAATCTTGGGTGGTGCTTGAAACATGAAGGTCAGGTACAGAACTCTGAGATGGACTGGCACAGTGTCCAGGGTGAACATCTGCCGGCACCCAGGGAATTCTGGATTAGGTTCTAGACCCTCCCCTGTGACCCTGTCCAGAATAAGTGGATGCTGTGCTATATTTCTGGTATACTTGACTCAAATTTGAGGTCTGTTGCCAAAAATGTATAGATTTGAACAAGTTATTTGTCATTTAATAGAATCTAATTATTCCTCTAACAGTGGATATGGGTTTATATCAATGTAGTTTATACATTGCCTGATTTTTGTAGAGCAACACTTCTTCTCATTTCACGTATAAATAATGTATCTCTAATGTATCCATGCTTGAGAATGACTAAGACAATTTGGCCTCTGTATCATCTCATATTTATATCCCAGTGAAACAGGAAGCAATATATGGGCACTTACTAAAAATAAAATTTAAATGGGAAAATGCTTTACTTTTTTCTTCATAAAAATCTTTGGGGATTTAAACCCAATAATAAATAATAATTAAACTAATTAACCAAAGCTTATTTCATACTTTCACCACATATTTTACCCAACTTTACCAAGGGGTCAGAGTAATTGTGGAGCTGTATGTGCCATCACAGTATCCCATGTTCCCCAATAACTTAAACACTGAGTATTTCAGTGTACCTTACATACTAAGTGCCAGGTATAAAATATATAAAATACTCATCCTGAACACAAAGACACAAATGCAACAGACAGAAAGGCATCGATACGTTTTCTGGGGCTAAAAGTTCTTAACATAATAATAACAAGCACATACCTACATAAGTGGAAATGTGTAAAATGAAAAACCTCAGGGAATTCAAACCATAATACATTTGTGAATCATGGGGTATGCAATATTGCGAAAGCATGCCTATACAACTAAGGTAAGGTATTGAACTCTGGACCAAAAGATTCAGGGTTCAAATAGCACCTCAGCCAAGCTGCCACTGTTGGGTCCTTGAGCAAGTCCGTTAACCTACAGTTGCTTGGATTGTATCAGTTGTAAGTCTCTCTGGAAAGGGTGTCTGCTAAATGACTAAATTTACGAAGACAGGGTGATGACTGGTAGTGTGCAGAAACATATTTATTGTTTAAGAACTCAGAATTCTTAGAGAATATATGGCATTTTATTTTTAACCCAGGACACATAGCACATTGCTGTGGTATCAATTCTCTGTTTTGGCTAATATATGTATCTTCACCTTAGCTTTCTTTTTTCAAGTATTTCTGACTTGTTCCTTTATTGAGCATTTTATTTACTTCTTAACTTGTTCCTCAGGGTCATCCCCTGCTGCTGCAACAGCGAAACATACCCAACATTATGATTATAACTAAAGGTGGAAAAACCTTTTGCATTTTTTAAATGTATGAATTAAAAGCTGAAGAAATTGTTCATATTTAAAGTTATTTCCTGCAAAAGGTTGGATTAGCTTCTTTAAATAATGTCAAGAAAATGTGTGCATTCGTCTGTAAAAACAAGACCGAATATTTCTACACTCCTCGCTAAACTACTGAACACTGACTGTTAACACGGAAATACTGACTTGCATGAAACGTGGGCCTATAAAAATGTTTTAAATTACATTTATTTTTGATTATTTCAGTAGCGTTTGAAGGACAAATGCTACAATGGATTGTAATGACCATGTTTAATTTTTAAATTTGTGTAGTTACGTTTAATATAATTGTATTTATCTTCACTGTGTAACAGGCGTGTTTGTGTGAAAGCGGCAATAGAAACAAAATGACGAAGTTTACAACCAGGCGGGAAACGGTTAAATAGGAGCAAAACATTTCTGCATAATCCTGACTTCACTACAAAGTGTATCATGACGCAGAATAAGGTAAGATGCAATAGGCAAAAATAACATACATTCAGCTCCAAAATTTTGGTCCCCATTGGTAAAGATGGGTAAATAATTTATGTAAAAAAATGTGTTGGTTAATTAGCTTAATCTCATCTTGAAAATACTGTACAAATAAATATTTTAATTAAAATCAAACTATAGAAAATGTAACGTAAGCTATGTACAGTTATTCTAAGAATTTAACCATGAATTCTTAGAAAGTCTTCTTTGATGTTTCAATTACATAGGAGGTGACAGAGGCTAAATTCCCTGCCTTTGCGCCATGCTCCGGTTGGGCCGTGTGGGAGTGGTTTCCAATTCATGTACTAGCGGCGCAGATACGTGTTTGTACATAGGCAAGGTATAAATTAGCAGGAAAAAGATCCGCTGACACCACATTTGAACGAGTTTTACTTCCCGTTAAGTAAAAATGGCATACCAACACGTGATAATGGCGCGCACCCAATCGAAAATGAATTGAGACGGTGTGGTAGGCCCAACCCTCATAAATCATGACTGTAACATGGCTGTATATGTACACGTGAGAACTGTACATACTGTTGGTTGTAATTTTTAAACATGAAGACCCCACTGTATGTTATCCCCATGTACAAAAACGAGGACAGGTCAGATGATGTTTAGGTTTAGTCAATAGGCTACTGTTGGCAATTTTAAGTGGAACTGTGTGTTATGGTCAGGTGAGTAATAATGGATCGTTTTTCATATCAACAGGCCCTGGAGGATCTGTGGAGATTTGATATTAACTTTATTAAGCACCACAGGAGAACACTCAGCTATGTTGGCAAAGGGAGATGCCACAACTTAGTAAATGCAGAAGTGGCAGTAATTGTAATGTATTTGGTTTGATTGCCTTAAAAGTGCATATGTAGCTTTTTATGGCTTTTGCATGTATTCTAAATTTCATTCATGCATTTTGTATAAATATCTCCCCCATATTGATGAATGACTAAGGGAATTTGGCTTCTGTGTCCCCTGATATTTAACAGGGAGCCATGGATGATCATCAAGATTTCCTAAACATTCAGTCTACTTAAAAAGTAAGATATGTTAAAGTTACACGTGTTTTGTATTTGTAGGAATTCCAATAACTGTGCCATATATGATTTTGTTGAAACACTATAAAAGTTTGTTTTATTTATTTTGGAAAATAAATGTACTTTAATTAATTCAGAGTTTGACTGTATGAATCTTGAATATAAGACCAAATTAGCACAAGTAAGAGTCTGTGTACACACCATACCCTTAGAAGGGTGATAGAATTGTATGTTTGGAGAATGCCATGCTGGTTAATTCTCATACCCTCAGTGACCTAACTCTTCGTCCATCATGACTTCGATTGTTAGTCTTTGATAATCTCTTCAGTTCATCAGTATGACAGGGCTTGAGCAGATAAATGGGTGATGGGGGCTTGTGATCTTGGGACCAGACATGAATATCTCTCTCTATCTGTGCCCTGAGGCCTTACAGAAGCAACCATAAGTCAGTGTGAAGCAGCAGCAAGGCACCTGCAAGTTTAATAGAATTATCTGGATTATTGAAATGAATACTAAATACTAAATACTAAATTGATTTACTAGTAGCCTACACAACGTGAAGAGCCAATTTAATTGTTTCCCCTCCACCTAAGTTTACAGTTTACTTGCATTATTACACACATTCAGAAATGTGTAATATACATTTTATAATTGCTTCACTTAGTACAAAGTACAGTACAAAGGAGTCTGTTAAAAATCCATTATATAGGCATAGAATTCTGAACGTGCCATACAAAGATGTTGTATGTAAATAAAGGGAAATACTGTGACACCTAGTGGTAGTTGAAAGTACTTCACTTTTCGCCAGCTCCAAAATGTACTTTGAAGAAGTCGCATTACAAACGATACTGTTTTAATTATAGTATAAAGAATAGCAGCATATATTTGTATTTAACTTATATGCTTCTATTATATGACGAATTCGGGTAAATCGGGCCATCACACATAATTGGGTTGGATGAAACTGACAAATTCTTGCATTCTTTGAATTTCCAAAGCCAAATATTATACAATATTTTACATGCAACAAATGATTTGATTCTTCCTAGGTTGGTAAGGTGGACATTGTTAGTGTTTGGCTGTTTATGTTTTTAATATTTCGGCAAATAAAGTCTATGCCCTACGATGGATTGGTGCCCTGCCTACTGTGGTTCCAGCGTTGCGCACTTTGCCGCCAGCTAGGCACCAGCTCTCCCGCGACCCAGTCCAAGATAAGAAAATGAATGAGTGAGCGAATGAATGAATGAATGAAATATAAACAAATTATCATTAGAATTGGTAATTCACGGTTGTTACCATTATTGTTTCTATTAAATACAGCAGTGGAAAACAAATCATTTTAATTTGAGCTAAACTGGTTAGTTGTAAACTGGCAATAAACATTATTAAAACTTTAGTGTTGAAAGACTGGAATGTCTTACTTAATAATCATACTGCATATTAAGAAACATTAATGTGCAAACACTCATACTCTAATGCACACCAACCACACACACACACACACACACACACACAGGATGGAACATGTATAGCTCAACTGAACTCCTACCTACAGGCAATGTGTGTCAGAGCTGTGATTCAAACAATGTTTTTAGTTTGATTTTTAGTTTAGATTTTTTCGTAGTTGAGACAGTAGTTTCCACACTCCTGAACTGATTCAGCGACTAATGATTAATCAGGTAGGTTAAATGATTAAAAAGCTATTTTCTAAAGTGGAATTTAATTTAGAATTTGAAAAAAAACCCAACATTAAAGTAATTGTTTTATTGTTTCAAAATCCAGAGTGACATCTTACACCAGATAGCATAGCAACTTACTGATGGGGCAACTTGTCACAAGTGCACAACCACTAGTTTAATGCTTGAAGCCTATATTTTGAAGTTTGTAATAAAAGACTATTGTATCACACGAGTTCTAAAAGTAGATAAGGAGAACACAATCAAACAACTGAGACAAAAATATCATACTTGGCCATTTATTTATAGATGAAAATCATCCAATACTACAAATATGTAAACCTTTGTCTTCAGTATCTGGTGTGATCCCCTTGTGCAGTAAAATCTTCAGCTATATACCTATATCCGGTTGTTGATCAGTTCTGCACGTTGACTTGGAACACCTCTGGAATGTTCGTGGGTTTACTCACATTAACTGTTCACTTCAGGTCCAACCACAACATCTTGACTGGAATAAGGTCAGAACTTTGACTTGACCATTCCAATACAATACATGTATTCTTCTTTAACCATTTATTTTGTAAAACAACTTGTTTTACAAAAACAAAAAGCTGTTGTAGCATTTTCCTTTAGAATGTTCTGGTATAAATGAGTTCATTACTTCATCAAACCATGATACTACCACCATCATGTTTCACAGATGGAGTAAGGTTCTTATCCTCTTGAGACCTCATTACCCTCCTCAGAGCTCTGATTTTTTATGCATAAAAACTGAGCACCATCTTTGAACAGGAGGTATTTTTGTTCAAGAGTGTCTACAAATGAGGACTGAGTTAAACACCTATCACTGAAATCCAAAAAGTTCTATTTTGATCTTTTCCATTCACAGAACGTTTTTTCCGACATTTTTGCAACTCTGTCATGCGCAGCGTTCTCCTATTGTTGGACTTATAAACATTAACATTAGCCAAAGTGAGAGAGGCCTTTATTTGATTAGAACTTCCAGACCTCAAAGACTATTACACAGCTCACACACACTCCAGTACGATGAACATCAACAACTCATTTTCTGAGGTCTTCAGAAATTTCATTTGTTCATGCCATGACACCCTTCCAAAAATGTGTTATGAATGTCAGACTCTGATATATCTGTATTCTAGCAGTGCATGATAAATACAATAATCTTAAAAAAACACACACACACACACACACACACACACACACACACACACACACACACACACACACACACACACACACGTCACTTCACACATTCATACCTGTAAACAGTTAGCATGTGTGATTCACATTATGGGTTAGATCTGTAGTGTTCAATTGTTCATTAGCACAATGGAGTATGGATAAAAGCTTCTTTGTAGCCTGATTGTTCTCTTCTGGCCTATGTGGTCTATATATACAGTGGGGCAAAAAAGTATTTAGTCAGCCACTGATTGTGCAAGTTCTCCTACATAGAAAGATGAGAGAGGTCTGTAATTTTCATCATAGGTACACTTCAACTATGAGAGACAAATGAGAAAAAAAAATCCAGGAAATCACATTGTAGGATTTTAAAATAATTTAATTGTAAATTATGGTGGAAAAAAGTATTTGGTCAATAAATTTGGTTCAACTCAATACCTTCGTAATCTTTGTTGGCAATAACAGAGATCAAAAGTTTCCTGTAAGTCTTCACCAGGTTGGCACACACACTCTAGCTGGTATTTGGCCCATTCCTCCATGCAGATCTCCTCTAGAGCAGTGATGTTTTGGGGCAAACACGGACCTTCAACTCCCTCCACCAAATTTTCTATGGAGTTGAGGTCTGGAGACTGGCTAGGCCACTCCAGTACCTTGAAAATGCTTTTTATGGAGCCACTCCTTTGTTGCCCGAGCGATGTGTTTGAGATCATTGTCATGCTGGAAGACCCAGCCACGTTCCATCCACGTTCCAATGCTCTCACTGATGGAAGGAGGTTTTGGCTTAAAATCTCACGATACATGGCCCCGTTCATTCTTCCCTTAACACGGATCATTCGTCCTGTCCCCTATGCAGAAAAACATCCCCAAAGCATGATGTTTCCACACCCATGCTTCACAGTAGGTATGGTGCAACTCAGAATTCTTCTTCCTACAAACATGACAAGTTGAGCTTTTACCAAAAAGTTTTCTTTTGGTTTCATCTGACCACATGATATTCTCCCAATCCTCTTCTGGATCATCCATATGCTCTCTGGCAAACTTCAGACAGGCCTGGACATATACTGGCACTGCAAGATCTGAGTCTCTCTCGGCGTAGTGTGTTACTGATGGTAGCCTTGTTACGTTGGTTCCAACTCTGTGCAAGTCATTCATCAGGTCCCTATGTGTAGGTCTGGGATTTTTGCTCACCGTTCTCATGATCATTTTGACCCCATGGGATGAGATCTTGTGTGGAGCCCCAGATCGAGTGAGATTATCAATGGTCTTGTACGTCTTACAATTGCTACCACAGTTGATTTATTTACACCAACCTGCTTGCCTATTGTAGATTCACTCTTCCCAGCCTGGTGCAGGTTTACAATTTTTCTGGATTTTTTTTTTTCATTTTGTCCCTCATAGTTGAAGTGTACCTATGATGAAAATTCCAGATTTCTCTCATCTTTCTAATTAGGAGAACTTGCACAATCAGTGGCTGACTAAATACTTTTTTTGCCCCACTGTATATATATGTATGTTCCACTACAGCCCTATAAAATGGCTCTTGGAGGCTACTTTTGAAGACATTTTGCCCTTTACAGACTTTGAGCAGGTGCGCATTAGGTTGAAAGGATGGTCGAATAGCCTCCTATCTAGGCCATTCTGGCCTGCCTGTTAGGAGATGTTGGGAGCAGTGGTTCTGTGAGGGCATGCACACACAAACAGGTTCTGGATGGCCCAGACAGATCAACAGTAGAGAGGACTATTTGATCTGCCGACAAGCACAAGCAGCTCCCACAGTTTTGTTGTCCACCATCCAGACACAGATGGCACCTTTAGTACACATCCCTGTCTCTGCCCTGACCATTTCCAAGTGCTTACCAGAAGGAAATTTACTGTCACAGCACCCATTATGTGTCCTGCAATTGACAGACAGCCACTGTTGCCCTCCTTTGGAGTGGTGTCATGAACAGGAAACCTGGACTGCTATTGACTGGAATTACATCGTCTTTAGGGATGAATCCAGGTTCTGTTTTTGATCTGACAATGGTCAGGTTCAAGTATAGAGACCTCGTGATGAGTACTTTAATATTGCCTTTGTTGTGGAGTGACACACTGCCCCAGCTGCTGGTGTGATGATCTGGAGAGCCACTGCAAATGACAGTCGATCACTACAGATGAGGGACACTAACAGATCAGCATTATGTGAAGGACATCCTGCAGCCACATGTTGCTTTCCATGGCATTGCTTTCAACTGGCAGTTTTCAGCAGGAAAATTCTGGTCCACATACAGCAAGGGTTTCCCAGGAATGTCTCCACCAGGTTGCAACAGCTCCTTGGCCTACCTGGTTGCCAGATTTCGAGCATGTATGGGACCAACTGGGAAGCCAGCCAGCTTCAGCATCGTGCGAGTGTGCAGGATCTACAGATGTATATACAATACTGGGCAAAGGTCTTAGGCATTCTATAGGGTTTAGTATATATTCTGCTTATTCTTCATTTTAGTTTTAGTGGTCACTGCACTTACAGTTCTACAGTTACGGACCGTAGTCCACCTAAAGTCAGAGACAGTAGCTCATCTGTTGTTGGACAGTTTGTGTTAATCATTGTCTAATCCTTCATCAGTGCTCACAGGATAATGGGTTATGGACTATTTTCAGTCCAGACACTGAGGTGGTTTATTACTCCAGCAGCACTGTAATATATACATATATATATATATATATATATATATATATATATATATATATATATATATATGTATATATAAAACTTGGCATGGCAGTTACGTTGCAGGCAGATATGTGAATGATTACAGGTGTGGTCTGACTAGACACTGGAGGACGCCGCAAGAGGGCATTAAAATGCTTTCCCCACTGCTCTATAAAAAGGCTTTTGGAGGCTACTTTTGGGTAATGTACCTCTTGGTGAGAGATCATTGACTGTTACACATGCCTCTATGGGCCTGTAGATCTTCCACACAGTTTGCTGAAGCTGGTTTCCCAGCTGGTCCCATGAATGAAATGAAATGAGCTCTGCCATAAGAGTCAACACATTTGGACACAGGATGTCCTTTACATATTGCTGAGTTGTCACTGTCCTGTCCCTCGTATCATTACTAGGGCAGGCTGACTGCTTTGACTCCCCAAGTCATCACACCAGCAGTTGGGGGAATATATTACACCAAGGCAGGATTGAAGCGCTCACCAACAATGACTCCATACTCAAACCTGACCATCAACGGATCCCAAACAGAACCTGGATTTGTTGCTAAAGAAGATACTGTTCCAGTCCATAGCAATCCAGTCACAACACCACTGCTAATGAAGATGATGGTGGCTGGCTGACAGGGGCAGGACACGGGTGCCGTGACAACAAATTTCCTTCTGCTAAGGGTCTGGAAATTGTCCAGGCAGAGACAGGGATGAGTAGTAAAGGTGCCACCTGTGTCTTGATGGTGGACAACAAAACTGTGGAAGCTGTTCGTGCTTGTTGGTGGATCAAACAATCCTCTGTTCTGGTGGTCTGTGTAGGCCATCCGGAGCCTGTTCAACATATGTGCATGCCCTCATGGATCCACTGCTTCCAAAACCTCCTAACAGCTAGTTCAAAAAGGCCTAGATAGCGAGTATTTCGCCATCATGCTTCTCTCAGTCCAATTATGTGCCCCTTCTCAAAGTCAGTCAACTGGGCAAAATGTTTTCAACAGTAGCCCCTGAGAGCCTTTTTATAGGGCAGAGGTGGAAGCAGTTTTAAATCAGACCATGCCTGTAATCATTTACATATTTGCCTGCAATGTAACTGCATTCTGAGTTTTGCAGCCATCCGATATTTCTGTCTAGGTCTTTAATTTTTTGGTCAGTGAGTGTATATATATATAAAATTTTGAAATTTTCTATATTGCTGCAATATATATGACGTAACATAATCAGACTTTCATATATATATATATATATATATATATATATATATATATATATATATATATATATGTATGTGCAGCAAAATAGACATTTTCTAAAGGGTTGGCAAATACGACTGTATAGCCTAAATTATTTCAAATAAGCCCTGAATATACAACGATAATGTACATCAATGTGGCCAGGAGGTGGCAGTGACTGCTTATGTTATCCTGCAGTTTGGCCAAATCATTTTTCATTAAAAAAAATACCTCCTAACAGTTTGTAGCTTTTAAAGTTATATGGATATTTATAGAGTAAATAATGACAAGATTACAGTGTGTCACTATTTTGAGTATCTATATATCTATGCTGTTTTAGGCAGCTGTGTTGTATTTTCATGAGCGTTATCACAATTTAGTTTCAACAAAAATTTGCGTGTAGGCTACATGCCTATACACAAGCTTATAAATCTGGTAAATGTAGGATACTTCCCCCTGACTGGCCACTCAAGGTCCAGATTATTCATACCATAGACCCTGAGGCTGAGCATGTTTACCTCAAATCGTTTCACTCGTGTATGTAACAATGGTAACAATGGTACGCCTTGTTAAGAAAACAAGGCAAATTCTAACGTTAAAATATACTTTACTGTCCATGTGGTAAATGTGTTACCAAGGTTTCTGTAGGTCGTATGGTGAGAAAGGTTATATCTTGGACATCTCCTGTGCGTGATGTTGAAGCCTCACGATAAGACGCCTGTGTATGAATGGTCGAGTAAGGCTCGCATACAGAGCTTCCTCTCGTACATTGTTTTAGCACAGGCGTAAAGTATTTGGTTAGCTTCCAGTGTAGTTAGACTGTTTTAGTATACAAATCAGACCTCTCATTCCTAATTAACCTTATTTCAGGACAGAGCTATACATGTCTGTTTCTACTGACAAAGCTTATAAGAAACACACGTTATGTTTACAAATGCTAGAAGTAGCCTACTTTTTCATTCATTTGGTTACAGTAAAAAAAGTCATGTAGCATATGTGAAATATCGGGAAAGAACTGAGTTGACAAGTGTTAATTCAAAATTGATTTGCCTTGCCTTGCATTCTAAAGTTGTTACAGCATAGGTAGACCTTTTCGCCTGTCAGCTCATTTAGAAATCTAAAGCCTAATATTTGGCGTGAGATTAAATTCATTAAGATGGAATCATTTTAATATATAAAATTGGAGGTGGGTTACGTGGATATTATATTTTATAGGCCGTTAAATGTAATGATAATCAGCAATAAGTCATCTTTACAGGTTCACAGATTTTCAGACTCGGCGTTCCGTTATAGAAAATAAGAACTAATTGTAGTTGTGTAGTTCATTGTTGCATTTATCTGAGTTGTATACTCAGTATTTATATTCAAAAGGATCGATCTAGCATCTTAAGTATATAAACTTCGAGTAGTCCTACAGTAAATTACATAAATTCTAGTGTTAAAGGAAAACCCTTATGTGAAAATCCCCCTCTGTAAAAGCGAAATAACGTGTATAACAAGTTCTTCAAATAGAAACAAATTTCAAATTTAACTTTCGAATGTAGCTATCTAAAAGAAAAATACAAAACCGACTTCCTAATCAACCCCTCATCGCAGCATTATTGACTGGTCACTGACTGATTAGTTTGGACAAATAGGTTGAATTGTTCTCTCTGTTAACTGAAGAGACCATTATGCAGTTTAACAGTGGACGCTTAATGCAGAAGGGAGTTTGTGTTTGTTGCAAGGCAGAAAAATAAGGGACCCGTGAGGGGATCCCAAATTAGGGGCTGTAACTCTGGGTCTCAACAGTAGGAGTTGTTTGTGTGGTGGCACGGCGGCCAGCAGCTAGGCGGACAGGCGCCGAGGCAAGCTCATAGCACAAAGACCTGTCTGCTGCCATCCATCCTCTCCACTCTCATCCTTCCTTTATGACTCACTATGTAACTATGTCTTCATTACATGAAGTTAACACTTTAAAATGTATATTTTTAATATTTATTATTATCATTATTATTATTATAATTGTTATTTTTATTATCATTACAATCAGTAGCGCATAAAATGTAGACCATACATGTTTTAGACAGGCTACTTAAAAATGACGCAGCATTTGTTCTATGCCAGTTTTTGAATCCCAAATATTCCCATTTCTGTTAAAACAATTCGAAGAGTGGTCTTGTGAGATTTTTGGGACAGTATGTATGTGTCCGCCAGAGGGGGCAATAGCCTGCCTTACTTTTCACGTTTGGGCAGCGACATATTTGTGAGCCTTGATGACATATGGGAGTTTTCAAGGGTGACAATGTGGCACGTAACCGATGCTGGAACATAACTGATATCAATAGACATAAAATGGTGGTGT
This sequence comes from Ancistrus triradiatus, assembly GCA_025084515.1. Classification (NCBI taxonomy): domain Eukaryota; kingdom Metazoa; phylum Chordata; class Actinopteri; order Siluriformes; family Loricariidae; genus Ancistrus; species Ancistrus triradiatus. Next base: position 932,497 of record JAJAGP010000055.1, on the reverse strand, counting down.
TGTTTTTCTGCCTATAGCTGGTAATTCTTCTTACTTCAGTTATAGGCCTGTAATATTAAGGTAGCAATATGCTGGATGACTGTGTGGGAGTAGTGAGTTCAGTTTTCCTCTCTGTTAGGCACAATCCTTGGCAGTCTGGCTAAAATAAACTAAATGGAGTACCTTGTAACATTAAAGCATACTTACACAATCACTTCTGCAGATATTTTTATGTTAAACAATATTGCTCAACACACAATGTAGATAGTTTACCCTATACTATCTACATTGGTGTATTATTATTATTATTATGCATCTGCACTACGGTTTACACATAATAAAGTTTCTAAGGCAATAAGGGTATTAATTCAACACATTTTATTGAAACTGTGAGAGAATTCAACAACAAAAAATCTGGACAACCAGCAAATGCGACACGTTCATATTCCTATGTGAGCTTTACCCCAGTCCATGAAGACTAATGAGCGTCTCTCCTGAGGCCTTCTCCAAGGACCATACTACCATACAAAATATGTTAAATAGTATACCATTTGTGGTACTACGGTACACCTGTTTTACATACTATGTAGTATGTTTGTAGTATGCTGCTTTGGATGATAGCCTAAGTGTTCTTCAGCCACAACTAATTATGCAAGGGCAACACACGCTTTCATTACGTGTCACAGTCAGATTAAACAGCAATGCATCACAGAAATAATCTGCTTCAACCCAACAAGCGCTATGAAGTAGATTCATTTACAGTATACGTTCATGTAAAGTGAAAAGAGCACTGAGTTAAACTCTAAATAGTATGTACACAACATGTACAGCTTTGAATAAATTAATACCAATTTGCATATTTTGAATCCTTACAGCTTATTTACAGAATTACTTTTCTTTTAATTACATAAATAGGTCACACACAACTGTCGGTTTATAACAAACAGTCCACTGTCATTTAAATCCCTTTTGAAATACAATTATTTTTGGATTTAGCTTGGATGATTCAGTTTACAAGTGTCATTTCAGTCCTTATCTCCATGCCTATATGACCCGTGGTGATCTTTTCAGCTTCTTACAACATTTACCAAAACTGCCATTGTGATGCTTTTTTCTTCCATGGACTGAAGCAACTTTATAACACATTTGCATGGAGTCAGTTGGGCTATAGGCGATAGCAGATTGTCTTCGCAGCTTTTTTCTGTTCAAGTTTCCACCACGAGAGCACCAAGGTCTTATTCAACAAATTATTTTAGCATTCTTTCTCATTGACTCTTGTTTGTTATTGCCACTGTGGTCATCCATGCGTGGAAAGTACATGAACATCCTTCAGATACCACTTTTTTTAACATCCTCTGGCAGTTCAAGTCATGCCCTGGATAGGTTTGTTTATACTGGCTCATTTCGGAGAGTCTCTGGGTGAGGATGGCTCCCGCTGGCTTTCCAGGCCGCTTACTAGCCTCTGGATATTCTGCAGTTCATTGATGGACTCCTTTAAAGGGGCTTTAGGAGAACCGTTTCTCTGAGTTGACGCCACCTTGTGGTTGTGCTGGTCAGGCCCAGGACTAGCTTCCCTACTGCTGGATTTGGAAGTCTCAGATGAGGGATTGAGGCAACCTGACAATCCGGTAGTGAGCAGGTTTGTGCTTGGAGGGATGGCCACCGGGAGCTGATAGGGGTTGAAGCGCAGCCGCTGCCGGGAGCTGTTCAGGAATGGGTGCCGGGATAGTGAAGAGGAAGAGCTGCTGGCAGGGAGTGCAGATGCTGCTGCAGCTGCTGCAGCCATGTAGGTGTATGGATAAGGGAACAGGCCACCGAAGGGTGGCATAGGGATGCCCTGCAATGAGAAACATTTGTTATTCTACAGTCTACAAAAGAAAGAAAGGGGCATGTAGATACCCTGATCTGTTGTATATCTACTACTGACATCTAGTTGTACTTTTGAAAAAACTACAACAATTATCCCCACATCACACACTGAAACTGTTCTTTCCTGAGGTTAACCTAAGGTTAAGCCTATCAAAATAAATCTCTAACTTTGCGACTTAAATAGACGTGTACATACCTTTAACGTGAGCTTATATTTACTGAACTTTTAGCGTTTTTAAATTTTAAAACTCGTAAAGCCTGGTCATGTTGTAGATTAGTTTATAGATACAAATTTAGGGATAATGATTATTAATCAATAGTAGGCAACGGATTTATTGCACGTAAATGTAACGCAGTTGGTCTCTAACTCATTTCTGGCTTTAGCGCCAAACAAACTAACCATGTCAACTTTGAACCTTCAGTTCTCCTTTTTATGAATAGCTAATAGCTGCTCATTTCTTTCACTGGTTTGGAAATGTCATAAAAAGCCTGCACTGTGCGTTGCTAGTAATTCAGTCACGCTAAATGAATAGCGACAGAATATCTTACCTGAGAGGCTAGCATGTGCTGAGACAGGTGAAAGGGAAATGGGCTAGGACTACTTCCGGCTCCCTGTACCGTTAGACTTCCATTCTCCAAGCCATTTGTTCCTGATACTGAAGCCAGTAGATGTCCCATACCCATAGCCGAAAAAGCTCCGGGGGTCATCGCGAATTGTCCTGGGTGAAATAGTAGAGGTTGGCCGGTGTTCAGCGGGTTAAAGAACTGTTGACTTTGCAATCCAGAGAGAGCCAGACTTTGCAGGTGTCCTGCCCCGAAATGTGACGGACTCTCAGTCTGGACCATAAGGGGCGAAAAGCTCTCTTTACTTCCAGTAACGCCCCCATTGTCCACATCCCTCTTGGAGGACTCTGTAGTATCTTTCCTGGGCTTGTTTTCTAATTTGTCTTTGTCGAGGTTGCCTATGCTAAATATGGACTCGCTTGGCTTCCTCGAGTCCGAGTAGTCGTCCTTTTTCTCCGGACTGGGTCTCTCTCGCTGCCGCTCCTCACATCTCGGGCTGAATGGAGATGGCGGTTTATGTGCAGGACTGCTAGATTCGCCACACCAGTCGTCCTGCTGCTCTGCTTCATGCTCACTGTCAGTACAAGCTTTATCATCTACAAAAAAAAAATAAAACACAAACAGAAAAATATCTTAGTTCAACCAATACATACGCAATTTGTTATTATTAATTAATATAATGAATAATTCGTAGAATCCATTATCTAGAAGGACTGAACAATTTAAATGTAAAAGAGTGACATATGATATCGTTTTTGTATACCATTCAGCTGCTATACTGTACTATCTGTTACAGTAATTTATGCTTATAATAATATCTGCTTAATGAAGAGCCACCAAAAGCCCACCGACATAAGAAAGAAACTGTTATTTTTAATTAGACCAATATATCTGAATACGGTACAGGCAGATAAAAAATTACTGCCCAGTGAACAAAATTCTAGTTCACCACCAAATGCGCTAATAAGTGATTACCACACCCGCGTATTCCTTTGTGCAGGTATATAGCATACCTTATTGAAATATGCCTTGGATTAAGTTTAAACGTCGAGCCACTACTTAATTATCTCCATCAGGAAGTTATCGTTTAATTCATCACCTAAGTATCACTTAATGCTCTCAGAGCTTAAATACGTGATTTAGGCAGGATAAGCTAATGATAGAACTGTGTTAGAAATTATGAAGAGAACACTGTTCCTACAATATTCTGTCGTTTTGCCGTTTAAATAGGCTATAGCATTTTTTCTTACTTAGCTTACTATTTAAAAATCTAGTTAACTGACTGTGTACCTCTGTTGGCTCTGTTGAAAGAGACTGGACTGACTGCAGGTCCGAGAGGAGAGTGAGTATGGTCTCTGGCAGAGGCCTGTTCTCCTGAGGAAGCATCAGAGTCTCCCCCTTCCCGATCCAGTTTACATTGACCAACCTCATACATGTGTAGCGAAGGCAGGCTTAACTGCTTCCTGGTGCACAGATAACAAGAGAACGTAAGAAAAATACAATTCCAACTCAACCTACATGTGTTAAGAAGAAAAACAAAAACAGCTAATAGATCATTTCTTTTTTTACTAAAATTGTAGCATGGTGTAGGCTAACGAATTTAAACATAGAGGACAGGACACCTACCTTTTCTCCCTCCTTCCATTTCCCGTGTCTCTGAAGCCTTTGGCAAATGGATTATTGTCGATTTTTAGCTGTGTAATCTGAAGACAAAATATTATTATTATTATTATTATTATTATTATTATTATATTTCCAATAGGTATAATAATACAGGCTACTGAACACACAGTACGGGCCCCGTTGCAAGCTACAGCAGCCACCAGAAAACAGCATATGGCGATGCACGTTAATAATTAATGTGTTTCTATAGGCCTAGAATAAATTAAAACTTAGTTGATTACGCTATTTCTAGGAATAACATAAAACAAGTTAGGAAAGCTATAGACTAATAGAAGAAAAAGCATGATGCAGTCGCGTTGCTGTTTCCTGATTGTGGATTAGGGACTGACACACACTGATTGCACAAGCTCGAAGCGTGCAGCTCGCAGACATACTGGCGATCTTAAGTGCCTGCTAATCGATTGAGACTATACCATAAAATTTACGATAGCAACAAGCCCACCAGGCCTCTCACACACAGAGGCCAATTAATATCAGTACTGAGGTCGCTCTCTGTGCAGGTTAACGGTCCACTAGCACAAATGAACGTCAAAGATTAGTGCTTTTAGTGAGAATAGACAGTCTAAACAAATGAGGCATCTGAACAACAAAATGCAACCTCCAAAAATAACCAACATTTGAATCAAATTGTCAGCTCTTGCATGCAAAGTATAATTCACTTATTGCTTAAATATATTGTCAAGGAAAAAAAATAGATAGCCTATATTTAGAACGTACCTTGTCGTTTTGATACGCCGTGACGGCAATGAATTCGGTCTCGGGAAACACGTATGTCCTAAATGTACTGTAGGGAAGTTTCAGAATATCGTTGGCCCTCACAATATGGAACCGAGGCTGGTACTTATGCATTGAGTTCAGTATAGTCTGAGGACAAAACAAAAAGGGCGAACATGGAATCAACAAAACTGTACATTTTGTCGAAAGCAGTCTTAAACAAAACAAATATTAAACTGAGCAAAAAACAAAAACACATTACGCTATGTCAGAATGCTGTGATGGTTGAGGTAGCAGAACATGATTAGGTAGCCTATATGTTGTTCGTTACGGGTCACACAACAGTGGAACTATAAATCCATAACGATATTAATGTTATACAAATGTTAAAAGTAATGGATTGGGCAGATTGTATGTGTAAAGATGTCAAAAGCTGACAAAAACCGGCTAGGCCTCGATAGAACTTAAACACAAGTTTTCTTATTTGAGGTTAAAAGTATCGAATGGCTGTGCCATTTAAATGTATTTGTTTTGCAGACAAGTGTATAGGAGCACAGGACTTCAGGTTACATTCAAGTATATAAGTCTGACGTATTGGTGTAAGCCTTTACATCAAGCATCTTTTTTAAATTAAACTTTCCAGGAGCCTGGGGCCTTAATAAGTAGAGCAACGCAAAGCATTTCTCAAAGTTACATAGAGAATGGGGCATTCATTCATGATCTGCATCATGTTCTTGGTCTGATGTCTGTCTTTATCTGTCGTTCGAAACATTATTGTCTACAATATATTACAACAGTGGCCGAGGGAAAAAGTCCAGATACATTCCATTCAGGTTACATAACCCATCGTGAACACCGTTATTATTCATAACACAAAAATGACAATCGTTCTGTGGGAGAATACAAACGGAAGCCAGTTGTTACAATAACATTTAGGACGTTGGCCTGATATACGAGTGTAATCACATATAATACACAACGCTGTTGCTATCGGAAGTTAAAAAAAAATTCTGGCGACATTTCACCAAATGACGTACCCAGAGTGTAATATATTTTTAAAGTATGTCCCGGACACTGTTAGTCCATTAATAGGCAGAGTCAACCATTTGCTTGGAAAAGAACTGTAGCATGCAGTTCAAGGTTACTTACAAATCCATGCTTGTCTGAAATGTTGTTCGTCAGCTTGAGCTTATGGAAAGCGACAGGTTTGGCCATCCACTGCTCTCCTGTAGCTGGGCTGTCCGGGTGGATGTACATGCGCTTGGGCATCTCCGGGTCGGCCTTACCCGCCACCATCCAGCGGGAATTATGAAACTTATAGCGACAGTCATCCGCGGCCACGATATCCATCAACAAAATATACTTGGCTTTTTTGTCAAGTCCGTTTATTCGGACCTTAAATGGTGGGAACATTCTCCTGTAGGAAAAATGCAATTGCTTATTACCTAACATTCGGCAATAAATATACATTATGTTTGTTATTATTCAGGACATAGCCTAATGAAGAGTTACATTATGATGGCCGAATGAAGTAAATCACGTGCAGCCTTATCATTTGCACAACAGCGAGTATGCAAATATTCTATGTCTTAGCCTATTTATGTATGTAATGGAGTATATTGCCTGATTTTATCTTAGAGTTTAACTTGGATATCAACACGGGACATGCAGCAAAAATATGGAACACATTTCTGTCTGCAAAACGAGTTAAACTCTTTTCTCCAATATAGCCAAACACACGAACAGGTTTTTAATTTCACTGAAACTACGAATACGTATGTTATAAATATCTATACATATATGTGATAAGTTTCACAATAAATTTGTAAAAATTGTAAAAATCCACGTTTTCATACCATTATAAAGTCTATGTAATTTCCACATTATTTATAGGTAGACAGTGTACTTTACAAGTCATATATATGTATTCTGACATTCGTGCAAATAAGCATACGGTAAGTATGTTTACATAAAATCCTACATGTTGAAAAATTGAAACTAAACAAACGCAGGAAATGCAGTGTGACTCGTCAAACAAAAACGGACCCAGTATGTAGCCTGCCTCCAGTTAAACTACAGGGCAATTACAAATTCACGCAGAGTTTTTGAAACATATACGCGTCGGTAAAATCAGATATATTGACAGATAAAATATTTTTAGGAATTTAAGATTTTACTAAAAAACGTGGATTATTACCTTCCAGATTTTGTAATAACCATTTCTGTTCCTAATTTGTGGAACTGGTCCCATAGGTCCTTCGCTTCCAGATTGACTTTTGGATCATCTTCCACCTCCTCCTCCGGCTCGAGGCTCTTGAGGCTGCGGAGATGAGCGGCCTGGTGGTGGTGAGTGAGAGCTGGATGGAGAGCAGCCTCAGCGGCTCCGGCCAGACTGTGCTCCGGCAGCGGTTTAGTCAGAGCGGCGGGCGGCAGCGCCAGAGCCGGGAAGAACGAGGGCTGGGCGGCCGCCAGGAACGCTGACATCGGAAAGTCGGTGGGCCGGTGAGCGTGGAAAGGGTGATAAGCCATGGCAGTGCCTGAAAAAACTGGATCTCTCATCAGTGCATCCACAAAATCGAGGAGGAAATCTGATATTCAAGTGAGGTTTTTCCTCTCAAAGCGACGCGTATCCGACTGGAATCTGCCGTCGACAGTCTGAGGAGAGAAAAAAGCCGAGGTAATATTTACTGCAGTGCAAAGTTTCTGAAATTGGCTTTAAAAAGCGAGCAGAGGCAGGCTATGCCTACACGAAATAGTCACTTCAGTGTCCCTATAGCAGCTGATTCCGCGTACCGGTCAAAGTGAGCGCAACAACTCTTTTTCTTTCGAAAAGAAGACTCCTGCTTCCTGCGAGCGTTTTTCCTCATAAAATAAGATCACTCTCTCAGTACAGACGCCCATCCGAGTACGATCATATTCTAAGAGAGACGCGGAGGTAAAGCGGCTTAGCTCCTGCCCTGTCCACTGCACAACTGTAACTATCTCACACGTCCTTCCTGCTCCGCTCCCAACACTAATGAACCAAGCCCCCTTGATTGCTGATTTTACGCTTTCCGGACCAATTGTGAGCTTCCATAGGCGTGGTTTTGACAGCTCCGGCCAGGCCCAAGGAGAGGGGGTGGACAAGAAGGTGTCGGAAGCATTAGCAGTAAGAAAACATGTCAACAGAATAAAATATTAACCAATGACAGAAAAGCAGGGGAACTCCCTCCCCCACGTCGGAGCCGGGCGGGTAAGCGCTCATTCCTCAGCCGCTGCACGGACACATCATCTCGGTCAGCTTTGCGCTTTGTAATCATCATGAGACGATGCCAACTTTGTCTGGGCGACCAAACTCACCTCCGAGACACCGGAAAACCAGGAATTACGATATAGGCTACATGTTAGGGGTTAATAGTCGCGGGCACATTTATTCACTTACAATAAACAAAAAGCGACTCAAGATTACGCAAATACTGAGTGGATGAAACAACCGAGTTAGTATAAAATATACATTTTTCATTTTCCTTTCATTTTTCAGCCTGTGTTTGCCAACATGATAAACATTATGGACGGTACAGTTAAAGTAGCTGAGTCTGCATGTCGCGATATAACAGTCAGAACACTAAAATAATTCGTGCTACTACAGCTTGACGAGTGTATGGGATGAGAATACACTATTTAAAGTAGCCGTACAAATAAATGAACTATTACTACTGAATTATTATTCCTGTATTTTGTCTTATATCGTTGACATGGTGGAGGAACTGCAGCCTATTAAGAGGACGTTGCCACTTTAAATACATCCCGGGTCTTTGGAAAAGCTTAAACCCACATGCTGTACTAAAACAAGAAGATCGAAGGAATATGAAGACATTGTAAAGATCAGTTTGGTGAGTGGCTTTTACTTGTTGATGTTACCTTATTTTCCATCATTGAATGACAACTTTCATCGATGTTTAATATCACCATGGCACAACATCATAACCTTCTGTCTAAATTTTAAATACCTCTCTAACCCTTACTAACAGTCAACACACTTATGATATTCTGTTCCATACTCATTTATATTCATCACAGAATAAGCAATCAGATCATGTTTACTTGTCCGTTTTATATTTACCCTTACTATATGACGAGAAAGATCTTGAACATATCTTTCAGGTAAATACAGTAAAAATATATACCGTGCATTTTCATGTTATGGACAAAGTGTAATGTCAGTGTAATGCGAAATGCTCTGATGGTGGATATTGGATTTAATTGAATGTGGTGTGTTGAACAGTCACTTGGCGCCAATCTGCTGATGGTTTAATATCTTATTCACTTCATCTTCACTTAAAAGATCACGACGTAGCCTAATCAATAATACAGGTTGACTCGTTGGTTAACTGCTAGTGTTTTAAAACCTCCAACACCAGATGTCTACAATAAGATACCTTTCACACGTCTGAGCGGAGTAGCTGAAGTGGAGTGGCAATGTGTTGCGCTTCACTTTAACCCTTTACTTCACCAGTCACTACTAGCTCACAGACACAGGAACTCCAGTTGCATGGCTGTTTAATGTCACAGAGTCTTATAGTTTACATAATTTATGTCGTGCTCAAAGGTAAATCGTTTTTGATGTCTGATTTTACGTACACGATTAAAACAGTAAAAATAAAAAATAGGGGTCGTTTTACTTGAACAACGCAATAGAATACAAACTTAAATAATAATAAACAATGGATAAGTAAAAAATGAAAATGAAGTAACAATAAATAAAAGCACTCAATCTGTGCTGACATGAATACTATACTAAACAAATATATTTACAAATATAGTGTGAAAATAACATATGAATAATAAATATTTAGCATTTAGTAGTATCCAGTTAGTAAAGTGAAATATCTCACAAATGCAAAATACTTGTTGCTTAAATGAAGCACACGAATGGTGATATAAACTACAGTTGGGCATGGGTGTAAAATATGACAGTGGTACAGGCTTTCGCAGTTTATATTTATTGCAGTTAAATAAAGGCAGACTTACCAATTTTTTACAAACAAGAAAATCTGTGAGCTAGCCAGAACAATAGCGGTATTGTTAACAACACAAAACAACTCCTTATATGTTTTGACCTTAACTGATGAATGATAAAAGTTTGTCTTGACTGAAATAGTTGGGCACACATCATAGCTTAGCCTACTGTTATATTAATAGTAATCTAAAACCCAAGCAAGCGGTTAAATTAAATGAAGGTGTTTAATAAAGTGTATACTTTGTCATTTGTAATGTCAGGTTGTAAGAAAGCTCAAATGAAACGTATTCGACTGTATAAAAAGTTGTCTTCTGAGTCCTAAGCGCCTGTAAGACAATAAGAGCAAAAGAGCCAACTCTTAATCGTCTACACATACACATTATTAAGTAGTTCGGACATCCTGCATTTGCGCATAGTTTTGTAAATGAAGTTGGAAATTGCTATTTCATATAAATGGTTCTAAATTGAGCCTAGTTGTTTAGGTCTTACTAATAAAGTATCCTACATATTTTTCTTTAGTTTTTTCACACTATCGCTGGATTTGGTAGTGTTATTTGTTCATTAGACCATGCAAGCAATCTTCTCTGCTGAAGTGTTTATAGGCTAGACGGAGCCGCTGACTTGCCCTAATCAATAGTCTATGTTTGATCTGTGGGCTTAATCTGCGACACAGGAGGATTTCATGTGGAAAGAGATTAACCACACATGGGAATGGTAATGGTTTTCCATGTATATACTTAAGAGACTAATCACATCAACAGAGTCACTGCAATTACGTCCGATTTATTTTTCCTAGGGCCTCGATCCTCACTGACACACGTACAGCTCGACGAGAATGTAATCAAGCGCCGAGCCATTATCACACATGAGTTCAGAGTTGTTCATGCTGGAAACTTCGCAGAACCAAATGTGTACCGTTACACATATCCCCGGTATGAATTACAGGTTACAGTAGTTTGGAAATGATAGGCGTACCGACACGTTTGAGAGTATGTAAATATAGAGAAGATTGCTTTCACTAGATTGATGATGCGACATACTTTCTTAGTAAGGCTGTTTTATTAATAAGTACAATCAGAATGCATCAGCATTAAGGATTCTCCTTCACTTTTACATGGTTATTCGTCACGTTAATCTTTTCGCCATCTCTTGCCGAACCTCTGCATCATCTCTCTAGCTATATTTGGCCTCTAGACTGAAGCATTGGCGCCAGACCGTTTAAGACCTGTCAAAGTCCCTCATATTTCCCCATGTCACATGGATAGCACCGACCTGCAAGCGCCCACTCCTCTCTCTCATCCCCTCTCTCCTTTCCTGTCAACCTTGCCTCCACTTCATTCAACCCATCCATGCGTGTACTTCTCCAGATTTCTTTCTTCCTAAGGCGTTGCTTTTACCTGATTACTCATTTTCGAGATTCATTTAAATGTTTGAATGTTTGATTATTATCAGTGTGTATCAATAAATGTTTGCTCTTAAAATGAATGACATCTAAAAGAGCACCAATATAGGCCGATTTCCACTGTCCATCCTCCACACACACACACACACACACACACACACACACACACACACACACACACACACACACATTTCTATCGTTGTGGGTATTTTAAGACATAATCTTACTGTAGCTAATTAATGCTACACCTACATCTAATCCTAATCTGATTCTTTTGCAAAGAAAGTTGCTGTCTTTCTTCTGGGGACCCACAATATGTCACCACAAGGTTCAAAAAAATGTTTAGATCTTCTTATCCTTGTGTGGACATTTGGTCCTCACAATGACATATAACCATAGAAACACACACACGCACACGCACTCACACAACAAACAAACATTATCGCAACAATTATAAGTAACACAAGTTTTGTAATCTGCCTTAATTACCAAGAAACTCCGCATAAACATTTACGTACTACGTATTAAAACAAAATGTCTACATGCAGCTTGTGATTTTCTCTGGCTGAATATTGTTTGACCACCAATACACCAATGATTATTATAAACAACGCTTTTATAAAATAGGCCTAGATCTACAGAGCTCTCTTCATTATAAGTGCGTATTGGGAAACGTAAATAGAAGACAGAAGCAAAAGAATAGCTACATTAGGCTACTTTGTTTACCTGCTGACTCTAGCAAATGTTATTTGCCACCGGTTAAGTCATATTTTTGCGCAGGTAACAGATGAGGGCGCTCTACTGACCTCAGGAAATATGTGAAAGCTCACCCACCACAGTGCAACCATACAACTTCAAAATGACACAACTGAATCGCTGATCCCAATCAGGGACCTTTTCTCTGAGAACATAGCACATTTAGACTGAGACGCAGGACATAAGACGCTGAACTGGTATCACAATTCCTAGATTTTATGTATTATGTGACCCAATGCAGCTGCAATATATGATTTATAGTCACATTTCTAATTGGTTAAGAAAATTACTAATACATGAGCAGAAATGTCAGTGTTCACAAAAATGATAGAAACAAATTACATGACTATTGATCTGGATAATGCTTGATTTCATTAAACAGATCCATTAATGTGTTTACTAGGACGATAAAAAAGACATTGCTGCTATGAATAAACTGTGCCTTACTTTATTCATAATTATTTATAACAGAACTTAGAGCATACAAAAAATTTAGCATACAACAACTTAAATCAAGTCATATGATAACTGTGATATAGGCTACATAATTATTTGCTCGTTACCCCATAATCATCCCACCATGTTTTCCCAAACTAGTCTTTAGACTTAGATTTAAATGCGACAAGAGTTATGCTTTCTAAAAGCCACCATTTTCATTTGGCCAACATTTGATTATTTGCCACTTCCAGTGTGTTTCATTTTGAGACGTAAAAACTGAATGTTCAGTGAGCTTAAAACAAACAAAAAAAAAAATCAGGAATTTAGGTTAAGGTTAGTAGTAGGCTAACACTATTTCCTAACGTTTATACGAATAGGTAATTCGTTAATAGCTAGGATAGTTAATCTTTGTGTTTAATATTATGATGACAATGTGTAACGCGGTTTTTAAAAAATAAACTTTGTTATATTCTGCTAAAAATACGTGCAGGCTGAACAGAAGTCGATTCGTAGATCAGAATTTCCACATAACTGCAGCAGGATTTGAATTATTGTTTTTATTTATTTCTCATATACGATCAAGAAACGTAGCTTTTTGCTCATTTACTTTTGCAAGATGTGTTCTTTAAACAGACACATTTCGTTTCGGTTACACATCTGATGAGTTAAGCTTCACAGGTTGCTGCTGTGTGAAATTTTGTTAATCAAAATATAGTAAATTTGTTAATAAAAACAGTTGCAGGGTTCGGGTGTCAGAAACAACACTTTTTATTTGTATCAAGAGCAGCTCTACAATCCGCACTGTTTTAGGCTGAATGAATCTGGATTATATGTTAATCACCTGTAATCTTGGTTGACGCATGATAGATGTCACCACATATGGACTCCGTCTACTGTTGCGTTTTACTCAGTAATGTATTTGGGAGTAAGGTCATGTTCCCTTAGTGGCCGTGTATAAATTGTATAAATTAAGAGTTTTTTAACTGTTTATAGCTATATAGGTAGGCTAACTAAAAGTTAACGGATTCCAAATGATTGTTTTAAGTCATTGGTATATGGATCCATTCATTCAATCATTTTTATAGCCGCCTAATCAAGTTCATTGTCTCAGAGACAGGGCAGCACAGAGCGCAAGGAGGGCGCCAGAATCATCCGGTGCACACCCTCACTCGCTGACACTGGGACACTTTAGAGGTACAAACTGACCTAATGCATATCTTTGGTATCCAGATGAAACCCACGCATACAAGGGGAGAACATGCAAACTCTACGCAGGTGGAATCCGAGTCGTGATTCGACCGGGGATCTCTGGAGCTATGATGTGACAGAGCAGACAACCGCGTCACCATGTCAGTCGGGAATTAGTTAATTCAAATGAGTTCAAGGAACAAATTTTAACATACTCTCAGTATATGTTTAAAAATAAGCAGCCAAAACGAAAAAGGATACGCTATTTGTCACGACCGAATATTTTACTAATTTAGCTTCTATATTTTTGATTTTTTCCCTTTTAAATAGGCCTATAATAGAAAAAGTAAAACAAAAATTCCAAAACGCATTTTTAATAATAAATAATGTGCCTTCGTAACTGTTTTATGTTAATACAAACTCAAGTTTACTGTTTACCTGTTTCTGACTTTTTTATCAGTTGAGTGAAAGATTACCGTATACAACCGAAGATATTTCATCTGAGCATAATGGGAGTTTTCGTTCTAATTTACCCGGTAATTTATCAGATTTTGCGTCGTTTTTTTTAAGGATGTCAGTGCAGAAACCATTTTTAAAGCATGCAGTCGCGCACATGACCTGCACTAAAAACGGTTTAATAGTTTCTGAGGTACACTGGTTATTATAGAGAACAGAAGATTTTACTACAATTGTGTTTGTGCTTAGTTTAGTCAGCTGGTATTTGTTCGCTGCAGCCGAAGAATGTGTTACTATGGGACAGTAGGAGTAGCAGTGTTCAGCAAGCGTACATTTGATATTCTGCATAATTAAATAAAAATGAGTCTAACCTGCATTGCCCAGGCGCTTGGAATTCAGGAAGAGTGAAGTCCCCATCCTACTTTGGAAGATGAGGTGAATCCAACAAGGCTTACGACTGTGCAAACCACATAGCTTAATGTTCCAACTCTTACTTCATCCAAACTTTTGCAAACAGAGAGCTCTGACTGTGGACCGGTGAGAGAAGAGGGAAACTCTGCCACCTTTACGAACGGCCTGACACAAAGTTCCACAGAACTGCTGGTCATCACAGAGTTCAGCTAGCAGATGGTTTACAGTCCTGGCTGCAGAGAGAGAGTGCGTGTGGTTTCCTGCATGTCTGCCGCTCATCCATTCATCTGGACGAAGGTGAGACCAAACCGGTCCTTTTTTGCTCATCTATTTCAGCCTCTCAGTACTTTTTACTGTAGAATATTTTAGTGATGTATTGCTGATGTATACCAGAAGTACTTATCTTTCATATGCATATTCCATCTGTTGTCGGTCCGGAAGAGTCACCGAATCAACACCTTTATGAAAAAGAGACAGTGTCTCTTTGATCTACATTTTTGTGTATTATCGATCGGTGACAGGCAAACTTTCTTTTCATATGTTTCAAATGCCTGGTGGGTTTTTGATTCTATCAAATAAAGATGACTGTGATAATACAATAATGTCTTTGTCTCCGTTTTTGTCTGCCCTGAGGGCAATCAGGTAAGGTTACGACCGAGACAACTTGCTACATAGAAAGCCAGTATGAAGAAATGAGTTCTTCTGATCACTGCATTAACCACAATATTACTTTAATTCAGCAGTGTTATTAAACAAACTTTCATAATCCAATAAAACACATCAACCGGCTATTACATTAAAACCACCTGTCCATTTTTATCAGCTCCACTTACCATAGAGATGCACTTTGTAGTTCTACAATTACAGACTGAAGTCCATCTGCTGCTCTGCATACTTCTAACAGCCTCTTTTCTTTCAATTTTTCAAGGACTACCACAGATCAGGTATTTGGGTGATGGAGCAGTGACGCTAAAGTGGTGGCGTGTTAGTGTATATTGAGCTGGTACAAATAGATCGGACACGGCAGTGTCCACTCTGTTAGCCACAACTAGCTTGTTAGTTCACCAAGTAGATTTAAAGTCAGAGACAGTAGCTCTTCTGTTGCTGCAGTTTGTGTTAGTCATCATCTAATCCTTCATCAGTGGTCACAGGACTGACCACAGGATGATGCCGGCTAGATATGGCTAGACATGGCCACATGATGCTGTTGGTTGGTAAACTATTCTCAGCCCAGCAGTGCCACTGATTTATTAAATAATTCAGCATCACTGCCATGTCTGATCCACACACACCAGCACAACACACACAATGCCACCATGTCAGTCTTTCTAGTCTTCAGGTTTACAATAGTCTGCAGAATGTATTATTACTGCAATACCGGCCTTGCACTACTGATATTGTAATATGCTAATATATTCTTTAATAATGTAATCAGAAAGAACATACAAGCAATTGTGAAGAAAGTACTTTACAAACACACTGCTTAAAAGAATGCAGGACAATCTATACCCATACACACCAGGGGATCACCATTCTTTAATATAATGCATGACATATTGCAATTGTCATGTGTAGCAGTAGCAGTATGATGTCAATATGCTAGTTTTGTCAATAACATGCAGCAATATTGACATAACTGAAATGGTTATGAAGAACAGTTCATTTTTTCACATAAGTCGACACAAGGAAACATTTCAATTGCATGTTCAACACCTGGCATTATTACAGTTCATGAAAAGCATGTGCAATGCATACATGAAACTACAGTCATGTCTATATTGACCTTTGTAAATCACTCAGTAAGTGAAGGACATCATTTTCTCGTCACAAAGCACCTCAGTCTCACTGCATGGACTGTGCTGTCCGGTCCAGCTAGAATTGCTTTCTTAAGCTGCAAGCTGAGCTGAAAGCTATTAGAGCAAACCCTCATCAATATCACTGCACTATTTCTTTATGTTCTGTCATGTCCTGTCAGTCCACTTTAACAGAACATTACTTTTTTAAAACTGATATGTGGGCATGTGTTTGTTCTGAGATACATATTTCGCTACAGCTTAGCGCAGAAGCCTCATATACACAAAGTTGTTTGGTAAATACATTTCGGTAAATATCTCTTTTTAAAACATGAAAAGAAGACGAAAATGAGAGCCCCTTAGTAGAAAAGTCTTGCATTTATCAGTCATTCTAAAGAGCAAAACTAAGACATACATCCACCCACCACACAAAAACACACAAACTCACGCCATTTATTGATTTAATGATTACAAACTAAAATCATACAGAGTAATGCAGTAAACATGAAATGGCTGTGTAGCATTATGTGTGGGATCAGCAACAGCAATAATCTAAGCAAAACACGGTTCAACAATGAATGTAGACATATATTTAAATATACTAAAAGAGATTCAAAATACTGTTGTGTGATGAGATATAAACGTACGGTTTGTGATTATGTTTTTAACATATTCAACATGTACTGAAGAAATAATCACATGAACATTTACAGCATAGTGCAGATATCTAATGGTGCTTTCATATTAAAATGGGTATTTATGGGTCTGTATTAAAATATCCTACTGATTACAGATTGCTGAAAGAGAATGAAGGTAAAATGTAATCATTTATAACCCGCTGAAATGTAGCCAGGCACACATGATGCGTCGATTAAAAGATAGACGCATATTTGTCTCACAGTCCTGGTGGGGACTTTCCACTGACATAATGATTACTGTAGCTAATTAATGCTACACCTACACCTAACCCTAACCTTAACCTCAGTAACGGAAATCTTTTGAGTCTGGTTTTTCAAAAGAAAGTTGCAGTTCCTAAAAAAAAAGCAGTTTTCTCCATGGAGACCAGCAAAATGTCCTCAATAGGTAAGAAACGTCAGATCTTTCTAACCTTGTCGGGACATATGATCCCCAAAATGTAATATAAACATGACACACAGACACAGACATACACACGTCTTTGAAGAACTGAAAGTCACATCTGACAAAGGGTTAAATCATCAGCTCTGGCAACCTTTACGCACAACACATCAAGGTGAAAACTCGCCCTCCCTCCAAGAAATATTTGTTAAAACCAGGTGATGCGTCTAATGAATGCCTGCATGCAGGGTTCATCTCAGTTCCAAGCCTGATGTGAGACGATTTGCATTCTTTATCACTTGGACTGGGTGAACGGACCGATGATTAAACTTCATGGTCCTTTGCGTTTCTGTGAGGAGAAGAAGGTAAGACGTGTGGGAGGGACAGGTGCTTTAGGGGAAGCTGGTGGGGTACAGACTGAGTGGCTGGCTCTCGTTGGTGGGAAGAGGAGAGCGGTAACCTTCGAAGTTACGAGGAATGCTGCCACTGGTGGAGCCTGAGCTGTTGCTCAGCGTCTCTATGCTTCCTTCTCTCTGCAGCTCAGCTGAATCAAGCAACACAACAAATCAAACAAGGTAGAAACAAGACAAAATGAGAATGTGCATAAACAAACACACAGCAAGATTGTAATTGCTGTACATATTCATCTTAATAAAATCCAACCATATGTATGAGAGCCACATGATGTAAACATGCACTGCTTCAAATGTACATTACTGATAAGATCATTTATTGTCTTGTTTCAGTTGAGAATAACTCAACAATGTATGATGTTTGGATTAAAGAGCAGACTTACTAATAATAAGTCGGTTTTACTTATTTTTTCTACAAACCACTCATGATACAGAGAGAGACAGAGAGAGAGAGAGAGAGAGAGAGAGAGACAGAGAGAGAGAGAGAGAGAGAGAGACAGAGAGAGAGAGAGAAAATGTAAATAAAACTCAGAAGAGAAGAGACAACTTTACATTACATTTACATTTACAGCATTTAGCAGACGCCCTTATCCAGAGCGACTTACAATTGATACAATCTTACAATCCAAGCAATTGTGGGTTAAGGGCCTTGCTCAAGGACCCAACAGCGGCAGCTTGGCAGAGGTGGGATTTGAACCCTGGACCTTCTGGGCCAGAGTCCAGTAGGCCGCTAGGCCACCACAGTCCCAACTTAACAAAACTCAAAGTCAGTTTTTATGTATTTGCTTGTTATTTAATGTCGCTTTCGACACCAATGGCTATTTGCAACATGCACAAACTAGTCAAAACTAGTCATGCACAACTCACACCAAGCCAATTTAGCAGGATCAATTAACCTAATGACTGTGGCTGGAAACCAGAGCACCCGAAGTAAACCCACACAGACACGGGGAGGACATACAAACTCCACACAGCCGAAGACCAAGGTCAGTATTGAACCAGGGAAGCTGTGTGAAGCTGTGAGGCATGCAAACACTGCTCCACCGTGCTGCCCCAGTATTTATGTAAATGTAATGGTTGGAAAAAGACAGAAGAATGAAAATACTACAAGTTCAGAAACAAGCAACAGCATTTCTGTTACATGCAGCGAAATTTTTTTTCAATCTGTATTGTTTTACTATTAATTTCAGTTTCCAATGTTCAATATTGGCTGTGATCTATTACACAACATTAAAATTTCATAAATAAAACTGATCTCTGGTGCCTTTTAGTTTGATTAGATTATTTGTGTCATTAGAAACAGAACTACAGATTAATTCTATGTTAGTTTAAAGTACATTATTTCTCTGCTGAACATGCACTGTCAGTATGACATCGGAAATAATGACACAAGTTCTAAAGATCATTTCTTTCTGTAGGGAAAATAAATGACCTGATGAAAGCGAAACCTTGTTTATGTGGACAAAAATCAGAACCTCCATTTGTTATTCCATTCGATTTGTTTAGAGGCTCAGATTTATTCAAGGTCACACAACTGCTTCCATGGTGTGCTTTTCTTAGAGAGGTCTGTGTTTGATTGTGGTCTTCCTGCCTACTTTTGTCTTAATTGTACATCAAACACAAAAATAATTAGTCAAAGTACTAACATATACAGTAGTTCTTACTAGTGATCATCCCTTAAACACCAGTTAACAATTTGAAAATGCACATTACATATACAAACACTACAATGCAAAATCTATAAACCAAATAAACGTACCTTCTAGAAAAAGTAGCATACAGGCTTTTAAATACAGGCTAAGGATCTGTAATGAGTAAATGTAAATCAAAACCGTATTTTGAAGAAATACCTTTACCATTAATGCTGTATTAGGTCTTAAGTCTTATGTGCTTCATACCTGGCTAAACAGTGCTTCTGTTTACCCTGTGTTATTTTTCCTATGTACCATCGTAGACTATCTAAAAGGGGTTATTGCTTAATAGGTTCATTCCATTAACCACAAACATTATTTATCATATTTTTGGTAAAAGTAATTTCTGTTTACATACTACTGCTGAATACAAAAAGGCAAAGACCAAAGAAAAGGTACCTAAGACTTTTTGCACAGTACTGTATGTACTCACACCATAACCAAAAAGAATCAAATATTTATAATTGATGTAAAAAGGTTTTGTTTCTGTCATGTATCATATTGACACATGTAACACAGGAGAAAATGAAGCAGCAAATGAATTCTGGGATTCTAGAGAGAGCTTAAGGAATTTTTTTTATTATTTAGAAGAACTGTATGGAAATGTTTCAGTGTTTTAGTCTCACATGAATTCATTAAAGACAATAAAAATTCTTGTCCATTTTAAAAGAGAATACTCACAGTTCAGTTGGACTGCGCTTGCTCAAATTTGATTATATAGTAAGTATACTCAGCATACTCATGTGCTCTAACTTTGGGACTGTAGATTGGTATTAAAAAAATTATAGAACAGCAGTCAAATGTAGACTCACAGATACCATAGACTAATCATCACCATAAGCTCTCATAATGTGTAGCGTTGTGTTTTTATTTCATAACTGCATCACAAAATACGCTCAGTATAAATTCACTGAAAATCTTCTCTGATATGAGTTAAGAAAAAGACTGAACGTGGCCCCTTGTCCCAAGCCTGAGCTGAGAAAAAAGCAGGGCTTGGGGTGGCCACGTTCTCGGGGATGATCCATGCTCAGCAGGGAGGACAGTGGGGTGTGTGTTTGCTTTGGTGAGAGTGCACAGTGCACACAACCCCACGCCAGGAGCTCGTAAATCCTGAGCCGCGGCCTCAGACTGAAGGGAGTGTGCCAGTGAATTGACAGCGACATTGCTTTTCCTCACTCACAATGAGCAGACACCGTGCACGCCGTAAAAACAACACACTCGCACCTTCTGGCTAAAATAAGCACCAGCTCCAGAGTACCCTGCAACCTGAGCGCAATCAGACGAGGCCTGCAGCAGGTCCATGTGCACCATGTGCACCACACACGCAACATGCTGCATTAGGAGAGGATGCAGCAGTTCAAATAAACAATGCTGTCACAGATGCCTTCACAAATACTCACAGGGGCCACGGTGCAGCACACACTCATCTTAATATTACTTACTGTATTTGGTAATTAAACTGAGACAGATATAAGTAGCACAGGTGGCTAGAGTTCATTCAGACTACACCTGTCAAATATCTTAATGTATGAAAGGGCTACACGAATGCACATTGTAACCCACTAAAGCAAAAAAAACAGATTTTTAATTAAAAAAAATAAATATTAACCGGCAACATTGGCATATTCCCTGATTTTTTTTTGTATTCATTTATACAAAGTAAGCTTCATCCTTTTCTTGTCTTCACACCCGAATATAAAAAAAAAAACTTATCCACAGTAGGTAAAATCCTAATGCATTCTTAAGTATGCTCTTTTAACATAAGGGCACTGTAGAACCTGGCATAATACGGGCATAATAACTCCCCTTTCCCTCCTCCAGTTGACTGAGCATGCCATTCCACCAAAACTGAGGACTGGACTAAATAATGCTGATACTCACTCATACTCTACGTTATTATATTCATTCTTATTTTATTTATTGCCTTATATTCTACAGTTTGATATTCTCTGTTTTATTATAGACTTCATAATATTGTATTCTCTTTCATTTATTATATATAAATAATTATATTGAATTTAATTTATTAGATTTACTAGTTCTTTCTTTTAATTTTTATATTTAGTTTCTGTGTATTTAAACTATCACTATAAACTAATCAGCTAACTTTTAACTTAGAACCTACTTAAAATGTAATTCTTATAACTTTTAACCTGCCCAAAGGGTTCCTTTTTGAATCTTGGTCAAACTAGGCTTGCTCAGTAAGGGTTTTGGGCTTAGATATTTGTAAAGCTGCTTTGAGACAATGCTCTGTTGTAAAAACAAAACAAACAAAACAAAAAAAGCGCTATAGAGATAATTTACTTGACTTAGTTCACTAAGTTTACTTGACCTGACCAGGTAATATATGACCAGAAAAAGATTATTTGCAAAGTATCATGTAAAAGGGTGTAAGTACATTTTATATTTACATTTGACTACAAGTATAAAGTGATTGTTTATTCTTAATATGATTCTTCAAACATTACCCATACAAACTAGTTCATTAACTATATCCGTACAGGACTGTACACAAGGTTATTGCATACAACCTTTCTTTATTCTCTACTTAAAACCTGACACATCCAATCACCCTTCCCCAACAATCCAACAGAAACCTAAAATGTTTCCCAGTCTTCTTTTGAGGGTTAATACACAGACTCTGTCTGCATCTCAGCACTAGTATGCCGTTTGCTGATAAATAGTACGATATGATGGAAGTAACTATGAGATGTGTAATTAGAGATCAAACAGTCATCTATCATATGCAGTCTATAATTCAGCTTTGGAAATGTAGTTCAAGGTACTGGCTTATCTGTGCATGATTTTAGTTAATTAGCATGAACCCTGAAGTGTCTCATTTGTAAAACAAATGTCAGGAGACAGAAGGAACCCCCTCCTCCTGAGGCTGTTGGATTGTGCCAACGTGTTGTTCTAATATACAAACAGACTTCTGGCTGTTCATTGCTCTGGTCGTTAAATAGGTGTATATTTCATAATGTAGCTTTATTACAGGTGCTTTTACACAGTGTATGCAAATGTCATGGCCACGATGCAGCATGTGGTTACCTTGCTGCTGGAGTCTATTGTAATTCAATGAGACCAAGAATGCCTTGCGTATTCACTGCCCTGAACCCGTACTTTAGAGTATTTTAGGTTACACGCACAACAAATGTAGTAGTGACGTTGTTTCTGACTAACATTTCTCAGATGAGATGACCGGACACTTTGAATGTCGTGTAGAAGCAAATGGAAGATGAGAAGCCGACTGAGAGAGCCTACATGCAGTCCGTGTCTCCTCGACATGCTCCCTCCTGTTGTGGCTGGGGGCTTGTGGCGACCATGAAAGATTGAGCTGCGCATTAGGAAGAAACGAAACGGGGATCAAAGTAAACAAAAAGTCCTTAATCAGGCTGCTGGGTCTGAGCACATGGCAGGGAGAGAGTCGGCCTAATTTGTGCCCTTACTATCAAAGAGAGAGAGAGTTATTGCGAGTGAGCGAGAGAGAGGTGGAGAAAAGGATGAAGGCTATAACCCACACCAATACTATACTTATCCCATCTGATTGTTTTTTGTTTTGCACTTTAATCTCAGTGTGGCACCAGCTGGCACTGGTTAGAGCTCTCACGTCACTGTTGCTCAGGACAGTTCTGCCACTGCTTTTATGAGATAGGCGCAAACTCGTGTGCGCACACACACACACACACACACACACACACACCTACTTCTCCAACTCACCACAGCTTTAACCTGCTTCATTATTTTATTCCTCAACACAGAAATTACATACCTGCTATTTTGTTTTGAGATTATCCTGCAAATGAAAGGTGTGTATGTATGTGTGTTTGAGAGTCCCTGCAAACATTTAAGCAGAGGAATTATCTGGAATCAACCAGGGGTTATGCCAAAAAATACGAAAGCAATCAGCCACCGACACTCAGGGACTGTCTGCAATGCACAAGCCTTATTAATAAGAGCAGAGTCTCCATAATTCAACCTCATTAAAAAATGCTTTCAGAGCAGGACAGGTAAAGGTGGCAGGACCCTCACCGCACCCGATGTGGCCCGCTTTCAATTACACCTAATGAAAACCTAGTGTAACCTGCCGTACCCTAACGCGCTCCAGTCTGCAGCTCACAGGGCTGCCAAGGGCACATTTCTCATTTTCTCATTAGAAGGAGAGCCATGCTGACTGAGTGGAGATAATGCAGGAGCTGCAGGGCTTCTAAGATCTTTGCATCTAGACCTTGAGTGAGAAACATCCACATGTATGCAGGACTGGAGCCAGCTTCTGCTTTGGAGTATGCAAAAGGCCAGGAGGTCAACTCAAAGAGGAGAGAGTGACAGAAAATAAACAGAACTTCAATAAAAGCTAATACTGACAACACGCTGCACACACACACGTACACAAAAGATACAATAGGTGCAGACAGGACCTCTCTCTGTGTCTGACTGAAACACAACAGTGGGATAAGCTCCTTGCCCTTCTCAAGGGACTTGTGTGAAGTGAAAATACATTCATGTAATTTCCAAATTGAACTGGGCTGTGTTGAAGCATTATCACATGTTTGAGTAGCCAAGACCATCTCTGTCAGGACAAGACAAGTACTAGACCCAAACAGCCAGGACCCGTGTCAACACCGAGTCCAATTTGAGTGAAGACCCTAATCCTAATGAACTTATCCCTGTCTAAATGTCTCAAGTAAGGATATCTGCATGTAATATTATAATTGTAGTCAAAAATTATTTTAGAGGCTGCTATACAGATTCATGACTGTAAAATTGCATATACCCAGTGGTTCAGTAACTAGCATTTACATACAAATAACCTGAACAGAAAGCACACCTGTACTTTTCCACACGTGTGCTTCTCCGGGCATGTGAGTTTTGCCTGGTGTGTTGTGTTATACCATTCGGTTATACACTAGGAAATGTTTATTGCTGTAACATCCTGAGTGTAACTAAAATAGTTGTAATAAATTCCCCAAATAACCCAAAGTGTAACTTCTTCTGAGGGGAAACTTCTTCTGTGAAAGATGCAGGTAGAGACAAAATACCATTCAGAGGCATCATCTAAATGCACACTCAGGTTTAATTTTTAGCTGGTCTTTCATTATAGCAACTTAGTGGTTTGGAGAGCAGGGAGGGAGATTAAAATAACTCACACAATATAGTGGGAATTCAGATACTGGGAGGTATGAACATTAGATGCTTATTTGTAATGATCATAAGGCGATTGTAGGTAATAAAGGAAAGTAGACGTATGACTTTCTACTTTATAGTTATACAAACTGTAAGATAAAGAAACCATCACTAAGTACACAGGTATAAATCCCACCATCTCCTGATGAAGGGCATGCTGCATTATCCAAGATTCTGAGCTTAACATTACTCTCACCAGCAGTTTCTTTTTCCACACAGATTATGCGTTTATATTGTTTAAAAGCATATCACAAATCTGCTTGTACTACTAGGAACCAAATAACGATGAAATATTGCTAATCCCTGGAGACAGCACAGTTGGTTGTGTCTCAAATAGCAGTACTTCTTTATTAGCAGACCACAAAGTATGGCCCTGCTCATACACACTATTTCGTACATTAGTACGTGGATGGACACTCAACCAAAGATAAATAGAAATATATGCCTTTGTTTTATAAATTTTGTATATAAAATATGCAGCACACATAGGGTTTTTAATAAAGTAAATAAGTTAATAAATAAATTAAAGACAGAACTGCGGCATGTTCCAAATGAGACCATACCAGAATTATGAGACCAATGGCTGAGACCATGTAAATATTAATGAGCCAGAGACATCATAAAACATCTCAAGTCTGAACAATTCCAGGATTGGTCTCAAGTGCTGTAGCCCTAAAAACAACAGTCATAATTACTAATACAGTGGTACCTCGGTTCTCGACCACCTCTGAACTAGTTGAATTCGGTTCTCGATGCATTTTGTCTTGAACAATTTGTCTCGGCTCTCGCTATTTGTGCTGTACTTACACTTGCTTAAATTTTTATGAGTCGAGTTGCGCGATTCAGTGATTCATATTCACAATAGCCCTTGCTCAGTGTAGATTTCCCCTGAGTTTATTGTGTTTTTCTATATTTTTACATCTACAGTACTGTATTCTTAGTGCAAATAACTCCCCATGGGTCCTAAAAGGCTAGAAATGACAGCCAAACGAAGGAAAACAGGAACTCTTGGCTTTCAGGCCGGGCAGGTAGCATCAGCAACTAGTGCCCCGAGTTGAACGTGTTTTGCTTTTACTTTTCACTTTCAATCCATTACTCACTAAATTACATGATTTTTTTCCAACTCTTTATTATAAAACAAGCTTTGTGCTAATGATTTTGGCCAACTGTAGCTTGTGTTATTGTGTTAATGTTTAATAGGACCTGCTATGATACAGTATAGACTATATTAAATTCATTGATTCATGATACATTTAATTTATGAAGGATTTGTTGGCATATATTCCCACTGTAAATCAGGGAGCACCTGTGCAATACACCTCCATTAATGCATGTAATGATTTTAACCTAACGCATGTCTTTGGACTGTGGGAGGAACCGGACTAAACCCACACAAACACGGGGAGGACAGTGCATGTCTTGTAGCAAGTATTGTATCATGTATTAAACTGTATGAAGGCGTATTTATATGTGATGAATGTGTAAAAATTTGAAAATGAGCTGGTGGGCTCAAGACTCAATTAAATCAAAGACCAAATAAGATTTACAGTTACACACATGACAGATGACACTGATGCTTTAGATAAATTACCTCCAACACCAGTGTATACCCTGAACATTGAACTTCTCAAGCAAAAAAAATTAAACTGTACTGAAATAAAGAGTTATTATAACTGACAGTATGACCAGCTAAATAACCGCTTACAGTCAGAATCTCAAATTCAGTTTGGCAAGATGTAAAATTAATGCCATTTACAATTATAAATCCCTCTCGCCTCTGGCTTAAGTTGCGTTTCGATTCAATTAGCTGATCTGATTGTTATCCACGTGCCTAAATAGGCTTTTGATTAATGAGTGCAGTCAGCATGCTAGCTTTGGAGCTGAGCTGGGTGGCTTACAGTAAAAGTGAGAAGGTCCCCATCACACAGCCAGAGGTCTCTCACACTCCCATAGCCTGAGGAACATATGAAATCTGCACTCAGCTCCGCTCATGTTTTCACTTCTCACACTAACCCAGTCCACATTAGCCCTGCAGCTCGGCATCTCCCTTCACCATACACACAAGAGCTGCACTTTAATGACTGATGCAGTTAAGTCTGTTAGTCTGGAACACAGTCAGAAAAAACAATAATGCCTCAAACGAATACAATATGTGCAACTGTCACAGTTTGATTTTTCCAGTAATAAAACAAACATTTCATTTACTGCAAATGGTTTATTTCTCTGTGGGAATGGAGAGGAAGTAATGCATTAAAGGTTAAGTGAAAAAAGAAATCTGTTTGTTTACTAGGACTGATAAGTATGTTTTCCACAGTGTGAGGTCATTGGATCCTGCAGGGTTTTAAGTGAGAAAGAGGAGCAGCAGTAACACTCATTCACTCCATTTGTTTCCTCCTGCTTTTACCTTCCTAGAAAGACTTTTACACAGAAAAGTAAATGTATCCCTCTGCCAACGGCGGCAACAAATCTCTGAGCTACGCTGTTCCGATCCCTAATTTGTCTCTCATTTCATACAGTGATGCTTGACAGTTTGTAAACCCTTTAGAATCGTCTATATTCTTGCATATATACGACCTAAAGAATCATCAGTTTTTCACACATATCCTAAAAGTTATTAAACTTGATCCTGTTTTATTGAGAAAAATAATCCAATGTAACATATCTGTGAGTGTCAAACGTATGTGAACCTCTAGGATTAGCAGTGAATTGAAAGTGAAATTGGAGTCAGGTGTTTTGAATCAGTGTGATTACAATTAGGCATGAGTATTTAAAGAACAGGGATCTGACAAAGTCCAATCTTGACAACACGTTTGTGGAAGTGTATCATGGCATGACCAAAGGAGCTTTCTGTGGATCTCTGTGGAGTTGCTGATGCTCTGCTGGCTAGAAAAGGTTAGAAAACCACCTCTAACAAGTTTAAACCCCACCGATCCTAAACTGAGGATGTTCAAGACCATTGTTACTCAGTCATCCAACAAAGCTCACTCCAAGAGCAAGGTAAGTAATAGTCTGAGAGGACATAAAGAAACCCACGGTACCTTGTAAGCAACTAAAGACCTCTCTCACATTGGCTAAGGTTAATGTTCATGAGACTATCATCAGGAGAACACTGAACAACAATGTTCACTGCAGTTTTGCCAGGAGAAAGCCACTGCTCACCAAAATGACCATAGGTGCCCATAATGTGGAACATGGACAATCCAAAAAAACATGTTTAGACGGATGAGACCAAAACAGAATGAAAATACTGGTTTAAATGAGAAACAACGAAAAACACTGCATTTCAGCATAAGATCCTTATCACATCTGTGAAACATGGTGGTGGTAGTTTCATTGTTTGGGCCTGTTTTGCCACATCAGGACCAGGACGGCTTGTCATCATTGGTGGAACAATGAATTATGAATTAAACCATCAAATTCTAAAGGAAAATGTCATGACATCAATCTGTGAACTGAATTTTAAGAGAACGTGAGACATGATGCAAGACAGGGACTCTAAGAACTCAAGTCGTTCTACCAAAAATGGTTAAAGAAGAGTTTGATAATAAAGTTAATGTTTTGCAAGAAATGCAATTCAAATTAGCATGTCTTTGATCTCATGCACATGCACCCTTACCCACTGCTTTGTATAATCATTTCAACCAATGATTAGTTATTTTTAGAGTTAACCAGAGTTAACTAGAGTTGCATTTATTTACTTTTCAAAATTTCCATTACTATCTATCAGTCTGTCTATCTATACAAAAACCTGAATTGTAAGAGCGGATAAGATTATAACGTGAAGTATAAAAGTCTGAGAGCACTAGTAAAATGCTTCTATTTGTAGGTTTTCTTAATTTAATGCAACATTTAATGCAATGTATTCCACAAGTTTGCAAAATCTGATGGTCCATGTTATCCCAGCCTGATTTCACAGAACTCCAAAGAGCATCTTGTGATGTTACTGAATGCTCGGCTTTCTGTGACTTCAAGTGCCCCCTTAAATGCTTGATGGGGTTTAGACCATGGGGGACATACTAAACACAAATACATTCTGAAATGCAATTCAACTTGTTAGTAAACATCTCACTCAAATTATTATGGTTACTATATTATTTGTAATGAAAAACAATGTATTACATTTGACAAAAATAAGTATTTTTGTAAGTGGTCTGGCCCCCGCTGTAGATTTTCAGCATGAAAAAGTCTGCTGTAATATCTGCAAATAACACATAGAAGCTCTCAAGAGAATAAAGCACTAACTTTTCCAAAGCACATTGCATGTGCACATTGCACATGATTTATTGCAAATAAAAGTAGATAACATTTTCAGGTTATTTCAGGCTAATAGCAGTTTGCAAACACAAGCACTCCAAGCGATATGTTTCATTTATAGGTGTTTAAAAATGATGTTGGCTGTCATATTTAAATGCAGACTTCACCTACAAACAGTTCTACAAATTTCACTGCATTAATATTCTATTTGTTTTTGTAATATTTTCTTAATATCATTTTAGGCTGCCGTACATGCTTTGTTAGCATCAATAAAAATAAATCAAATTTCAACACAGCCTGGAGAACAGAGCAGGTGTAACTGTTCCTGTAAACTGTAAATGTTCATCCTCTTCAGCTTCACTCAAGCTGCTTCCGTCATAAGCTTCAGCCACATCATACCCAGGCCACACCGGAGGGCAGTAACCCTCACCTTCCTCCAGTTGGCTGGGGTCAAAGTGCCGCCAACGACTTTCCTGATTAGACTCCGGATCCTAGAGTGACTCTGTGTATCGGACTACTTAATGCCGATGTGCATATTTTACATTTTATTTGAAGTATGACTCCATGACTTTAGTTTCATTCTTAGATTTATCATCTACGTCACCCAAGGAGGGTGGGTTCCTTTTTGAGTCTTGGTCCTCCCAAGGTTTCTTACTCATAACACTGTCGCCCTAGGCTTGCTCAATTTGGGATTGGACGTAGATATTAGGAGATCTAAACTTGTAAAGTTGCTTTGAGACAGTGCTCCATTGTAAAAAGCACTATATAAATAAATCTGACTTGACTTGTCCTGACTGGACAGGACGCCAGTTCATTGCTGCCATATATATAAAAAAATTTAAAATACATACTAACATACAGACATACTTCTGCTAATTTTAATAAACACCAAGAAGTCAATTCATTCTGGAACTGCGTCGTCCAAACTTTTGCAAATGCCACATTTCATATTTCATGTTTCAATATTATGTTTAAAAATGTAAGCACATGTGTATATATGTGCAAGTTTGCCATTTGGTTTTCCTTTTGATAAACAACAAATTTGACCAGGGTGCCAAAAATTTTGCATAAGGCAAATCAAATCAATCCCACCCTGTCGATTTTGATTAAGTGTGTGTGTGTGTGTGTGTGTGTGTGGAGTTGTGGAATAAAGTGTGGTAGGTGTAAGGGTCTGTGATGCTCGTGGTACAATCAAAATTGTTTATCTTGATCGTTCTGCACACGATAATCAGATGACAAAAACTACATGATTGTCATGGTATTTCTCATTCTCCTGAACCTTTTTTGTTCCCTATGGTCCACTTGGATTTCTTGTCTACTAAATGTTCTTGGAATAAACCCTTCATTTGTCCTCTTTTACAGCATCCTGCTGGAGAGTTTTATGCTTTTTCTATCATATATGAAAACATATGGTGAGTATGAGTGCTATGCCAAAATAAAGTTTGAATACCACTGCCCTAGTTCAAATGCAGTGTAACAGCTATAATGGCGTGCACTGTAGCAAAACAATCATGGCAAGTCTCAGTAACGTCTGGACTCCAATGAACCCATTTCCAGAGTGCTCAAATACTTTTCAACGCATTTCATCTCCACTCTGTCTAGGCAACCTGAAACAGCACTGAAACACAGCAGACATCTTTTAAAGGTGCTTCTTTGCACACTCTCTGAAGTCCCCATTTCTGCTTGTTGCTCCCTTGAGCAAGCTGTTAAGTGCAGTGTCCAAAAAGCCCATAAAAACCTTCATCACTGCAGGTCGGTTACCCTCCCTCCCTCCCTCTCTTTTTCTCACTCTTTGGAGGTTGCAGTGTGGAGTGAGCTAACACGCTAGCAAGACTGAAACGATGACAAAAAGGCAAGGCTGAGATAACTGATATAATGACGCCAAGCCTGACAGAGGGAAATAGGGTAGGATGGAGAATAGGAGAAGTTATGGAGGCATCACTGAATACAGGAATCTTTTTTCAGCATCTCACATTGTCACTGCATGTTACTCTCAAGCTCTCGCCTACCCTGAAGAGAGAGATCCTAGAGTGAATGGGTGAGTGCTGAGGGAAAGAAATAATGATGGCACTTCCCTTTTCAGATTTCTTGCCACCACTGTCATCAGCCCACACCAACAGCAGCTCTCTTTTTATCTTTTCAGCCACTCCACTCTTTGACTCATGTAGAGTCAAAGTGACTATGGCCTGGGGTGCATGTGGCACATATTAAAATAATATTCCAGGGTTTCAATAGATTACACGCACACAGAGTGTGAATTATAGGTCAAGACATAAACTGGGTCAGCTTTGGGTTTAAGAGCTAAATCATTTTCACAACTCAGAGTCGTTGACTTAAAACTAAGGTGTATACATGTCTGGGTTTCTTGAGGCTTGGACAATGTATCAGATGCAAATAGCTTCCAAGAGTATTCTATGAAAATGAAACTGGAAATGTGCTGTCGCTTTAGCACTCCTTTTAAAAACAGAACTTCTACAACGCACATCAATATCCTTCTCAAAAAAGAAAACACAGTGTTCCTAAAGGCCATGTTGCTATTTGTTTACGACAAAACTCTTTTTTTTTGTGCTGTCACGCTCTAGTGGTATGGAGTACCGAGCCAATAGCATGCCTCATTGTACAATGTAAGTGAGGCACAGGTTCTCCAATTGTCCTCCTTCAAGACACATGGAAATTTGGATATACCACCATACTTAGGTAAGTGACTGTTTTCCCTATGCAAATGCATGGTGCACAACTCAACGCATAGTAAGTGCTGTGGGCTTGAACTTTCATGGTCTGTAGGAGCTCCTTCTCAACTCCAGTACTAGATTCAGCAGGAGGCTGAATGAAGCCAGATTAGCACCAAGTTTGTTTGTGTAATTTATCATTCTTATTGTGAAAGCAGACTCTGGATGATTGATTATCACTGTGCTAATTCCTAATGTGCTGGGCTGCCGCACTCTCAGCTGTGTTGTTGCTCTAGAGATGGCTATCTTTTGCTGTTAAAACGAGCCATGACATCAAGGCACGCAGTGTTCACCGAGATAATGGCCCTCCATTGCACAGATGTATAAGTGTGACTCAGGCCAATCCAAATACTAATAATACCTTCATCAACCAAATACGGCAAACAAAATGAATGTTTTGCAAGCCAGGCTTAGAAACTGCTCAGCTGTATGTCTGAGACTCCTACTTGGTTATTAGGAAATGACAATGACCTGCCCTTAGCTGAAAAAGAACATTCATTTCATAAAAGTGAAACCATCTTTTATGTTTAATTTATTGGCACTCTTGTAAAGAAATCATATTGAGATTCCATTTAAGATATAATCCAGTCTACCCAAGCTGACTCATAGGTTTTTCGGAATGATGAGCTAGAAAGCACACTAGCTGTGCATATTAGTGCACAACTGCCTGGGAATAATCCTCATTTATGCTTTCTTAAACGTCTAAAAGCCCACAGCAGTCATGGTTTAGAAGATCAGTGGGAGGATATTTGCTTTCTATCAAAATAGTAAGTAGTGAACATGAGGTTGGACTTGGTATAGGTGTGCATTTTAGAGACACTTTAAAAGCACATATAATCGTAAATTATTAAAACACACCAAAAATTCACTGCTCTGTGATAAAAGGGAGATCTAAAATCCGTAGCTTGACCGAATATATGTACATGAGTTAATACAATTATCTTACAAACAAACCGATTTATAAACAGAACAACACTAACACACTAATACTGTTTAGCACTACTGTGTCACTCTGTGCCATACAACATACTAAGTACTATATACAAATGGCAACGATACTACTGGCAGTGCAACAATTTGGCATACTACATAGTATTTTATAGCATTTTGAGTTTCAAAAAACTGCAGTCTGATCTCGTTAGTGCATTAGTCCCATCAGGGCAACAGGAAGCCCTGATTCCCTATGCTCCACCCACATACATTCACACCTCTCTTCTGGCCAATCACTGAGAAGGTGGGAGAAGAGGACAAATGTTTACACTTTGGAGAGTGACTTTCCCTAACTGCCTTGACCATGCCCATTCAAATTCCCCGATTGAAAGCCTGTTCAAATGGTAGCGTAAAACCAGGATTTATTCTGCTCCTTTGTGTGTCTGTGTGTTAAGAAATGTCTTTGCCTCTGTCAGTGAAAATTCATAAAAATGCATTTGAGAAGGAACTCCCAAAGCATTTCGGACAATCCTGGCATGGACATGCTCACTCCTCACCACCTTTTGTCTCCTTAGGCAACATAAAACACTGAAAAATTGGCAGTGTTAAACACAGCCAGGCTACAATAACAGTTCTATTTAGATACAAAATGACAATTTTATAAATAATTACAATAAGGCAGGATGGTCTGTGTAAGCCAGGATGACAAGGAGAGGCTAGGAAAATATACTGCTCCAAGTCTCATAGCAGTAACTTGGTAAAGCAACTAAAACATTGACTCTTAGTGATGAGCCATTTCCAGGTCCGGGTCCGGTACATATATATGTAATGGGTTTTATATATATATAAAACCCATTACACCAATCGATGGTTGCAGTGAGTGTGTGGTGGGTACTGTAGTATGTATTTGTGAGGGATGTGTTCTTTCTGCCTCCAGGCATGACTGACTGAGAGCCTTTCTATGGGTGTATGCATGTGTGACAGACTCTCAGTGTATCTGCGTATGCATGTGAGTGTTTGTGTTCATTTAAGTGTGACCATGCGTGTCTATTGGAGAGTCTTCATGTGTTTGTGTGTTGGCTGTGGGGAACTTTGTTGAATTCCGAGCTGAATACTCAGGGATGTTCTGGGAGAGGGAGTGGGTACTTGAATGCTGTCGTGACAATGCTCTTCATAAAGCAGCCATTGTGGCATGGCCTGCTACACCAGTGTGGGTGCTCTGTCAAGTGCACAAAAAGCTATCAGGTCTCATAAGTGTTAAATGATCACCCACAGTTTGCTCAGAAAATAGAAAAATGGTGTCGGGCTTCTCATACTTTTACACTGCCATCTACTGACAATTCAGTGTTGTCTTATTACAATACCTCATCGCAGCATAGATGTCCTCTGCAAATTATTAGGAGTTTAGATGTCCCATACTACAGCATTCTGACAGCATTCTGTTGGATGCTATTTTAAATGCCGCAGAAAAGAACTGCCATACAAACATTGTATCAGACTGGCAGTAAGGAGGATTTAAAGCTCCATACACTATAATCACTAGTGTTAAGGTGAATATTATGAAAACCCATTTTATTCCCTATACACAGAAAAGAATGGAAGACCCATGAACTTAGACTTCACTTATAACAGCTGAATTCAATCAATAAATATTTACGAAATATTATATATACTCACCAGCCACTTCATTAGGTACACCGCCTTGTTTCTACACTCTTTGTCCATTTAATCAGTTCCACTTGCCATATAAAAGCACTCTGTAGTTCTACAATTACACAATTATACAATTCTACAAAGAAACTGTCATTCACTGTTACATACTTTGTTAGTCCCCTTTACTCTCTTATTTAATGGAGAGGACCCCCACAGATCAGGTACTAGTTGGGTGGTGGATCATTGTCGGCACTGCAGTGACACTGATGTGATGGCGGTGTGTACGCAGTGTGTGTTGTGCTGGTGGTGAGTGGTCCAAAAACAGCAGTGCTGCTGGGGTTTTAAAACACTCTCTGTACTCTATTAGAAATACCTACCATATCGTTCCATCTTGTAGATGTAAAATCAGAGACAGCAGCTCATTTGTTGATGCACAGTTTGTGTTAGTCATCCTCCATGACTATGTGTTAGTCATCCTCTCAGGATGCTGCCTACAGCATGCTGGTGGCTGGACATTTTTGGCCAGCAGTGACACTGAGATGTTTAAAATCCAAAGCAACATCGCTGTGTCTGATGGACTCATACCAGCACAACACACACTAACATACCACCAACACATCAGTGTCACTGCAGTGCTGAAAATGATCCCAAATTGTACCTGATCTGTGGGGGGTCCTGATCATTAGGGAACGGAATAAGGGGGACTAAAAGTATGTAGAGAAACAGATGGACTACAGTCTGTACTATAGTTTGAACTGACTCAGTGCTCACTTTGAGTTGTTGTCCTCATTCCAAGCTCTTCTACCTTTACTCAGACCACAACAGAAGACCCTAACTCCCACTCCCTTCCTCTTGTTGACTGAGGATACCATGCCATCAAAACTGTTACCTGATGGAAGACACATGAACCTGTAGTGACCCTGTTTGCTAGACTAAATAATGCCAAGACACTGCCTCATATCCTCTATTTGATTAAATTCATTAGTTTATTTAGTATATATTCTATTGCATTATATTCTGTAGTTTTATACTCTCTATTTGATTATTTTCTCCATAATATTGTATTCTCTCTTCATTATAGTTGTTTATGTTGGAACCCTTTTTGAGTCTTGGTCCTCCCAAGGCTTTGTACCTCATCATATTTAGGAAGTTGTTCCATTGCCACTGTTGCTGTAGGCATGGTCCAAGATAGTTGTAAAGCTGCTCTGAGAAGATGCTCTGTTGTAAAAAGAGTTATAGAAATAAATTTGCCTTTGACTCAGTGGCTAAGGCTTTGAACTACTAATCATAAAACTGAGAGTGAGAATGCCTTTGTCTCAACCTGTGAAATAAATATGTTGTGTTGCCACCATTCATGACCACAGTGTTTTTTGCATATTTTGCAAATGACTGCTTTTGCTTGCAGTCTGAACTCGTGTAGCTGAACCACATCCATACTCCCAACCTAGCTTTACTTCTAGGAACCAAGTTGTCCAAGTCGTCCACTCTGCAGTCATTGTCATGTTAGTTTCTTCTTATGCATCATGAGCACAAATGACATGATTACGTACTTAAGCTACAAAAACATGCATGATTTGCATTTATGGACATTTATGGACTACCCGAAAGGCTGAGTCAGTAAATATAACTCTGTTGAAATTCTTCTTTGTGGCAATTACTCATATGCGTATGATGTGATAGATGAGAACTTAAATGTTGAAAAATGCATAATGCTCTTTTTAATTGGTCTATAGTTCTCAGTTTCTTTAAAGCAATAGGTCAAAGGGAGGGTTAGATATAAATGTGCTTTGTGTTCATTGGTCATTACAGAAAAAGTCTGAACTTTAATCGCAGGGTTTATCGTCAGCACACAGTGCCTTTGGTGGTCTGAGTAGGGGAAGTGCAGCATCTCATGGCACTAAGATTGCCCCAGTCTTATACTCTGCCATAGCTTCAAATGAATTTAGGTTGGTTTAATATCAAGAAGAAAAATCCAATTTGCAATGTTATGTCACTCAGTGAAATCTAATTTTAGGATGATCGCATTTCAGAAGTCTGTGCAAAACATCTTCTATGACCTGATGAATGTGGTGTAAGTCAGACTTCCTTCAACTGTGCTTCATGTCCATTTTGTAACTTCAAAGAGCTGAAAGAGGGACTTGTCGACTGCCTGTTGCCTCAGTGAGATATGACATGCAGAACTGATTGTGGGCGACATGATGCAATGATTCATAATCAGAAAGGAAAAGGCAAAGGAAAAGGAATATGTCTTGTCCCATGACAGCAGTTGAATCTTCTCCAGAAGGAGAGCACAGACATGTGTGAGAGCTGTTAAACGCATAACCATCTGCCTCTGCTTTTCAAAATGACTTCCTCCCTTAACCTGCTATCTCAAACCAAATGTGCTGCTACTACAAAGAGCCGATCGGTTATGATATACGCTAGTTCAGGTATGATATAACCCACCTAGCACCTCACACATTTCAGTTGCACAGTCGCCTAATCATCCGAAATCCCACCATGACCGCTCAAGTCACCGCTCATAATCAGGAGGAATAATAATGCTAAGTAGAGGGATATCAGTATTTACACATCTTAATTCTCTACCCTCATCCCATTATTAGATTTCTACTGTAGCTGGATTTCAACTGTAGTCATGGTGTCTAGCTAAGACACAGACCAAGGCTGATAAAATGATAGTCATATCTCATCAGAGGCTCCACGAGTATGTCCTCAGTCCCGAGTGGCTCATTTGGCTGTTTGTTCAACAATCCATTTTCTGAGCAATGTTAAGGGATGTCTAATACAAGAAAGGGTTAACTTTATGTTCATCTGCCTGGCTGGAGGGCTAAAAGTTGAGTGTAATGTGATCAGTAATGAATTTTGTGTTACATTAGGCTGTATAAATGGATGGACAAGCGCAGACTACAAGTGTCCGGGAGTCGGCCTTAATCTAATGATGCAAAAATAGAGACAGAACCAATTACGGAGAGGGCCAACTCGGTGCTGCTGCAGGGACTGCAAATGAATAGGTACAAATCAAATTAGTGCCTAATAGACGCACTACGAGAGAGGGCCAGTCGATGCTAAATGCATTAGGGCCTTGTGACCTTGCTGCTCCACACACTGGCGTGCAGGATTCAACCTCCATCTTCCTTCAGAAATCAAAGGGAGTCTTGTTTGGCGAGGGGGAGGACCACAGAACTGCAGCTTCCTAAATGAGTTAAACATTTGGATTGACCAAAGTGGCAATTTCCCCCTCCTTTAGCTCCCTTTCTCATCGCAGACAACCTAATTCAGTATTATAAAATGTGCCATTTCCAAGTTGATCTGTGCAAGAAATCACTTTAATACGCCAGGACACTGTCTCTTAAAGAAACTTCTCTACTTTCTAACTTGTATGAGCAGAAAAACAGGGGGTCAAACTAACTGTGCTGGTAGGAGAGACGGAGAACATGAAAACAGGGTTTACTATTTACTTTTTAAATGAAGAGCGATAAATCAGTAGAACTAACTGCAATGTCGAAGAATCAGATGACTGGGTGAACTAACACCTCATCTGGTAATAGGTGGTTAACAGAGGGGGGGCAGTTAATTACAATGAAGCTTTCAGTGCTGCCACATTATCCACAATGCTCAAACTCTATTCCATCCATAGCTGAAGCACTAACATATAACATAGCTATGCACGACTCTAAGTTCTTGTTAAGTGCCACAAAGACTAGTACTTTCAGTTAGAATGATATAAACAGACATTTGAGTATATATGCAGAGTTCAGTGAGTGATTCACCTGTTCCAGAGCCTACGATGTCTCTGCTGGGTGACTCAGACATGGCTTCAGCCAGCCTCTCTCTTAGGCCCTCATCTGTGGCGTCCACAGAGGACATGTGTCGCAGTCCAAAGTTCTCGGGCCAGCTGCCACACACCTCCAGCAAGGTCACGCTGTGGTCAAACGTGCCTGTCAGAAAGATAAACAATATATAAAAATATTGTAAAATACAGTGTGTATATACAGTGGGGCAAAAAAGTATTTAGTCAGCCACTGATTGTGCAAGTTCTCCTACTCAGAAAGACGAGAGAGGTCTGTAATTGTCATCATAGGTACACTTCAACTATGAGAGACAAAATGAGAAAAAAAATCCAGGAAATCACATTGTAGGATTTTTAAAGAATTTAATTGTAAATTATGGTGGAAAATAATTATTTTGTCAATAAATTTGGTTCAACTCAATACTTTGTAACATAACTTTTGTTGGCAATCACAGAGGTCAAACATTTCCTGTAAGTCTTCACCAGGTTTGCACACACTGTAGCTGGTATTTTGGCCCATTCCTCTATGCAGATCTCCTCTACAGCAGTGATGTTTTGAGGCAACATGGACTTTCAACTCCCTTCACAAATTTTCTATGGGTTGAGGTCTGGAGACTGGCTAGGCCACTCCAGGACCTTGAAATGCTTTTTACAGAGCCTCTCCTTCGTTGCCCGAGCGGTGTGTATGGGATTATTGTCACGCTGGAAGACCCAGCCACGTTCCATCTTTAATGCTCTCACTGATGGAAGGAGGTTTTGGCTTAAAAATCTCACGATACATGGCCTCGTTCATTCTTCTCTTAAACACGGATCAGTGTCCTGTCCCCTTGCAAAAACAAAAAAAAACAGCCCCAAAGATGAGGTTTCCACACCCATGCTTCACCAGTAGGTATGGTACAACTCAGCATCATCTTCCTCCAAACACAGCAAAGTTGAGCTTTTTACCAAAAAAGTTCTATTTTGGTTTCATCTGACCACATGATATTCTCCCAATCCTCTTCTAGATCATCCACTATGCTCTCTTGCAAACTTCAGAACGGGCCTGGACATGTACTGGCTTAAGTAGGGGGACACGCCTGCACTGCAGGATCTGAGTCCCTCTCGGCGTAGTGTGTTACTTATGGTAGCCTGTTGTTACTTTGGTCCCAGCTCTCTGCAGGTCATTCATAGGTCCCTCTGTGTAGTTCTGGGATTTTTGCTCACCGTTCTCATGATCATTTCGATCTTGAGATCATGAGATCTTGGTAGGGTCCCAGATCGAGAGAGAATATAAATGGTCTTGTGTGTCTTCCATTGTCTTACATTTGCTCCTCACAGTTGATTTATTACCACACCAACTGCCTTGCCTATTGTAGATTCACTCTTCCCAGCCTGGTGCCAGGTCTACAATTTTCTTCCTGGTGTCTTTCGACAGGCTCATTGGTCTTGGCCATGGTTGAGTTTGGAGTCTGACTGTTTGAGGCTGTGGACAGGTGTCTTTTATACAGATAACGAGGTCAAACAGGTGCCATTAATACAGGTAATGAGTGGAGGACAGAAGAGCTTCTTAAAGAAGAAGTTACAGGTCTGTGACAGTGTGTGTGTGTGTGTGTGTGTGTGTGGAACATTTCCGCTATTGAAACCAGGACCAATATTAGTTCACCCGTTAAACTGCTCCTTACTGCAAATATCTAATAGCCAATCACATGCCAGCAAATCAAGCATCGGAATAGGGAAGAAAGGTGATTTAAGTGACTTTGAATGTGGCATGGTTGTTGGTGGTAGATTGGCTGTCAGAAGGCCACACCGGCTGCGACTCCTGTCATCTAAGAACAGGCATCTGAGGCTACAGTTCATACAGGCTCACCAAAATTGGACAACAGAAAATTGGAAAACGTTGCCTGGTCTGATGAGTCTTGATTTCTGCTGTGACATTCAGTCAGAATTTGGTGTAAATAATCTTGCATTACCTTGCATGTGCCAAGTCACAAGCTCAAATGATCTCAAGCTGGTTTCTTGAACATGACAATGAGTTCACTGTACTCAAAAGTTGAATCTATGCCACAAAGAATCAAGGCAGTTCTGAAGACAAAAATGGGGCCCAACCCAGTACTAGCAAGGTGTACCCAATGAAGTGGCAGGTGAGTGTACATATATTTATATTAACAAGTTGTAACAAGTACCCTTAATCAACACCCAAAAGCTCACAGTCTTACTACACAGGTCAGAGGACAAAAAAGCCCATGTTTAATGACTGTACAACACCACTAAAAGGCAATCATTTACCAGTATCGGTCCAGGTAACTCTAAGAACTGGGCTAGGTACTTAAATGGCTAGAGGGGTACAGGGGGGGTTGGGGTGTGTGAAAAGAAAGACAGCAATGCTTACAGTCTCCTATAATGGTGCCTTTAAGATGTGCGAGACAGTAGCGTTTCTGGGGTGTCTCTACCCACACACTTTTGCCCTTTGTGAAGTACAGCAGGGTTATCAGAGACCCTCAAAAGGAGGCCCTTTGATCTTTGGGCCAATGGCTATCTACAGCAGCCCTGTACCTCCCTGTGCAGACTCAGCCACACTACAGGCCTCTGACAGGCCGTAATGACAGGCGAGAGGGAAGCGCGGCCGACCGGCAGCCCACTGCTGATAGGGGAGCAGGGGCCTTCTGCTATCTGCTGTAAAACACCACGCCGGCCAGACACACGGCAGATAACCACTTCATAAAAAGCTGCTTGTCCCATGTCTGCCTGCCACCGACTCTTCAAAAGAGCGTGCACCCCAGCACAGACAGCATCAAAGAAACAACCTCGGGTAGCGCTGGAGCTATCACAGTGCAGAGCTCTCACACAAACAGATCTGTGTGCCATAAGTAAATTGCATCATACAACTGAATGTCACACAGGGCATAAAGTGTGAATCGGATTTTCTGTGCTGCAGGGCGAGACGTGTAATTGTGGAGTGCAATGTAGCACAGGAAGTAGACTTAAGAATACTTGCATGTACACGGTGTGGAAAGTACACGCTTGAATATGTGAACATTAGTGGGGATTAGGTTGGATTTAATCTGGGAGTGTGTTTGTTTACAGAAAACAGGCCAAGAGTCATGCTTGCAATAAACCAGATTAAAGTAGAAGTAAGACTGTATCCTAACATAGAATAATTCCTCTGTGCCCACTGACAGATCCGGTGAAGAATACCGGTCATTTAAAATGCTTCAAATGTTGGTCACTAAAAATGCTTTAAAAGGTGTTCACTCAAAGCATCAATTAAGGTCATAGCAAGATGTTCAAGATACTGTGTTTATTAATCTAAGCCAGACACAGAGTGCTTCTCAACAAAGACAGAGAACACATGGGAGTGTGTTAGTGTTTTCCTTATTCTCCGTGCTATAGAGGGGCAGTCAGGCGGCAGAATGACACCGGCAGAAGGGAAGAGCAGGTCAAGAGTTCATGCCCGCCACTGGGGGAGATCTCTTCATCAGAGCGGCTGACAGCCTGCCGCAGCCTGCATTCCTCATTCTTCACACCCTACAACTTCAGACCTTGCTCAATTAAATAATAAATGCCTGCCACAGACCGATCAGGACGTACAACCGAAGATCGGAGACACACCACATGGTCCTTTCTCCTCCCAGATGTTTTGATCCTACAACTTTTGATTTTTCACTTTGCAATCTATACTAAACTTCTGCATCAAAAAAACGTAGATTGTATATGGTTTAACAACAAGAAGTGAGAATATTATTGTTGCTGGAAGAAACAGGCCTGCTTATCTAACACCACACTGTTTTAGGCAAGGGAATTAAGTCACCTTTACAGTCAAGTCAGATGGACGAATTTTATACAGGTACATAAGAGGCAACAGGATGCACATTACCAGGTGTCTGGGTTACCAGACTAAGACACAAAAATCCAAACACCTCAGTGAGCAGCAGTATGAAATGAGGTGGGATTAATCCAATTAGGTTTTATTAAGGGGCCATAAGTGAACTTAGGCTAATGAGTATTTATGACTGGAAAAGCACATTTAAGTTCTTAATGATGGCTGCTTTCATCTGCAAAACAACTGGTCTGTGGGTGGAAAATCCACAGTGTGTAAATCTAAATCAGACAGAAGGGGGAAAAAAAGGACAAAATGCACACACAAACCCAACCTGTATTGGCTCCATCAAGCAGAGATTTGTAAAATGACACCGAACTAGTCATTATAACACAAAAGGAAAATGGTTGGATAGGAAGCCATTTTAAGCAGCAGCACTGCCACTGTTTTGCTAAAGTGTGTACACGCACAAGGGACAAAGCCAGCGGTTATCAGCTGGCAGTGGTTCTGTTGGAGTGAGTGTCCTCTTTAAAGTGTGCATGCCAGCTAACACACTAGATAAGTAAAACACAGGGCACTTATGTTGGCTATATTTCTGCGACCTCTGGCTTTCCTGTATGGAGCCTGCTTTCAAAGCATCTCGTACAGAGCCTATTCTAATGCGCTGCCAACTCTCCCTTACATGCAAATACAGACACAGACATACAGTACATACATTCAAAGCCAACAATCCCTAAGACTCCAGCCTGGCAACACTGCACACACGAGTTTACAGACCTGAAAATTGCCACACGTGCTAGGCGGTGTTGTGTGAGTGTTAATGTATGTGTAAGCTCTAAGGATTAACAGCATGATATGCAGCTTTGAGGCAGTCTTTTCTTTGAGGACCCACCCTTTCATTACCTTACACGTTGCCTTTTAAATCATTTATGCCTCACATTTCTCTCCTGGCCTCTTTAGCTCTGATACAGTTAGTAATCCCATCAATACCCATGCTGGGCTTTTTACTCATGTGTCCTCACACACAATGGATTCCCACTCACTCACTTAGTCAGCACTGCAGTCTTTTAGCCTACTCTAAAATCCAGGTCTGCAATGTTAGAAAAACAGCACACTTTCTTGCAATTAGCCTTAAACCTTTAATAGCATATAGTGCAGCGTGCATCTGAAGCGGTGTGTGTGGCACATGCACCACCCCTATACAGTCCCATTCCATTCAGGCCTACACTGATGTGAGAACTCGCATTTCTTGAAATGGGTAGATAAAGGATCCATTAACTGTGGCTAAGCTAAATCCAGGTTCATGCCACTTCAGGTGATAATGACTTGTCATTTCACATTAAAAAGGTGTGCAGATACGAATGGGAGCCAGTCTTGTCATGTCACACCATTCAGCTCCTTAACACCCAGATTTCTCTCATGGATTAAGCAAGGCCTGGGATTTTTGATTCAGAGACTACAAGTCTGCATTCCTCTGGCTAGCTATGAAAGATCTCAAACTTATCCAGACCTCGAAGTATGAGACAACACAGAGGCATGACTCAACCATGAGTGCTGAGAGAGATGAGAAATCAGTCTGCCCACAACATAGCCAATACAACAAGGGTGTGAATGCCAAATATGATGTTGTATAATCAATAGCAATCCTTCAATTTGTAAGACACAGCAGGATATGGACAGAGGTTGAGAAATAAGACAAAAGTAAATATGGCTACATTTCCACACGGGGAGTAAATATTCAACTGTGGTGTGTTTTCTCAAACCAAGTTAACTTAAAAACAACATAACTTCCTCCTACTACGTCTTAATGTCTATGTAAACTCTCCACACCTATCTGAGTCAAATGCCAATATAATACGTGCCATGTGCCAATGTGTTACACTCAGCATGCGCTTAGGCTAATGGTGAGTACGTTGAATACACAATGACTGTACAGGTCTGTAGGCCTGGATCTTGCATGATTGTCATTATAAGGCAACACCAGAGTTGTTGTGCCCCTGTCATCAAACTTGTTTTGTGTCACCGGTCAAAGTGATGTAATCATGGGCGAGTCAACTAAAAGGACGCTCCCCCAAAGAGTAATTACTTGCTCGATAGTCGAATAATAAGCT
The DNA here is from genome assembly GCA_025084515.1 of Ancistrus triradiatus. NCBI lineage: Eukaryota > Metazoa > Chordata > Actinopteri > Siluriformes > Loricariidae > Ancistrus > Ancistrus triradiatus. The sequence goes on along the minus strand of JAJAGP010000055.1, from coordinate 888,620 downwards.
GGCTGCAATGACACTGAATGAAACTGGTGTGTAATAGTAATCTTGGCTTGTAATTACAAGTCAGTGAAAACTACCTCCAAGAAGATGAGGCTCGAGTCCAACATCAACTCACAACTTTCTGGTGGGGACACTGGTTAAAGCACACTCCTTACACTTACCGATCACTTTATTAGGTACACCTCCATGTTTCTACACTTACTGTCCCTTTTATCAGTTCCAGTTTCCATATAGGTGGTATTTGTAGTTCTACAATTACAGACTGCAGTACATCCCTTTCTCTACATACTTACATGTTAGTCCCCTTTACTCTGTTCTCTAATAGTCAGGACCACCACAGATCAGGTACTATTTTGGTGGTGGTGTGGGTTGTTCTGGTATGAGTGGATCAGACACAGTATTACCACTGGACTGAAAATAGTCCGTCAATGAAATGTGTCAAAAGGCTGAAAAGCTGCTTCCTGTGAGCACTGATGACAGATTAGAGGCTGACTAACGCAAACTGCAACAACAAGTGAGCTATTGTCTCTGACTTTACATCTACAAGATGGAGCAACAGGGTAGTGCACCATGAGTGAATACAGTGTTTAAAAACTCCAGCAGCACTGCTGTGTCTGATCCACTCATACCACCAGAATACTACACACACTAACACCACCACCACATCAGTGTCACTGCAGTGACTGAATGTTCCACCACCAAAATAGTACCTGGTTCATGGTGCTTCTTTCCATTAGAGAACAGGGGGGACTAACATGGTATGTAGAGAAACAGATAGACTACAGTCTGTAATTGTAGAATGACAAAGTGCTTCTTATGATATAGTTGTTGATGGTGCTGTTTCTGAGAAGATGCACAGCTTCTGTATTTCTCGGCGAAAAGGGGTTAAAGTTTATTGTTAATGAGCGCTTGTTGCTTAGATGAACAAGAGAATGCTGATTCATGTCAACAGCAAGAGAAATTCGACATTATGTGTCGAGTTTGTGTCTCAAGGTGTTAAGAAAGTACATCTAGAAAGTAAGCATTCATGCACTGCAAGTCGATTATGATGTAGCCTACCCAATGGAGAATTAAGATCCAGTCAGCTTTTCCAAGTTAAAACGTACATCATACGATCTCTGTTCCAGAAGCGTTTGTGTGCACTTGTCATTATGATCTTTCTCATGATAGCACCATAGATAACTTGGGTTATGGTTAGGGTTACAGAAAACAAAAAATCTATTCCAAATGATTTTTAAAAATTGATTTCAACTCTTAATAAGACAGAAGAAATACTTAATTTGCATCAAGATTAGGGAAATTACAGGAACTAAATAAACTGTCTACAGTACATTGGTAGAAGATGTGCCTTAAATTTGGTCTTGGAGGGACCAGCACTAAGACATAAGCTTATGAAATGCAAAACCACTGCTGCATTAGTTCCGCACAGAAACACAAAAATACCATGCTGTGTACTCTGATAACATGATTGTGGATTCACTACTGTAGCTGATCAAAGTAATAGGGGCCATGATTACTAGGGGTATCATCAGCGTGGATTTCTCCAGCCTCAAGTCATCAACCTTTGAATTAAAGCACAATTTTAGGCCGAGATGGGTTTCAAAGAGTGCTGTTTGCCAGAACCCTGTTGCATTAAAAGTCTTCAGAACCCTGCTGGACCCAACAATGTTACTAACACTATCAGCACTAACATAAAAAGTAAAATCAGCCTATTGCTGGTTTTTGAATGTGTTTAGAATAGTAAGGCACAGATCGTTAGCAAGATCAAGGGGAAATAAGAACAGCCTCACATTCACTGTAATACAGGGGGTCTAAAGTTGCTGTTCAGGTTTAGATTTGGGGGTGGGGTTTGACACCATTACAAAAAAAGGGAGCCTTGGCGTCAGTAACCATTAGAGTTTTGCACGACACAGAGCAGACACTGTCGAGTATAATTACTGACAAACTGAGAGCTCTGACAGCTCTGGTGAGGAGAGCACACCCGGTGCAAAAAGGTTCAGAAAAACAGACAGCCACCCCCAAAAGCCAATATTTTACCAAAAGTCTTTATATACTTGTACATGTTTGCTATGCTGTACATGTTCTATGACCTCGATCTAGGAACCTGTCCTATCCTTAAAGCTTCAGTGCTAAACATTTCCAAAGCTAACAGTGAATGAGTCTGTGCGTGTCCTTTAACATGAGTCATGCAGCACGTGTAAAAATGATGACGAACTAGAGCAGGTAGTGTTAATAATGGAGATGAGTGAAGTGGAGTATGTTGCAAGTCTAAGCAGCGGGACACTTAATTGGTGCTGAAGATAATTGCATTATGAGCCAGACGTCTTGTTTATGCTGAGCAGCTAATGTGTTTCACAGTGTATTTGAGTACATTCATTTTCCTAACAGACTGGAGCACAGTCAAACTGCTCAGTGCTGCAGACCCTTTAGTAAACACAGAACACATAATGATGTAAAATAACTGCTTGTATCAACACCCTGTAAAAAAACAAACCCAAAACCATTCAAACAGTCCTCACTATTTTTGGTATTCTGCACAGAAATGGTGACATTATAGTAATAAAAACCAGAAAACACTTAAGTTGACACAAATTGAATAGCAATACAAATATTTGATTAAACCACAAGGAAAAAACTGCTCACACATATCCACCGAGTCATCAGTTGAGTCTCAGACCTATGAGAGGTGCATTTTTATCCACGTTCTCATCAGTCACGCTGTCCCAGCACAGTACATCTGCCAGAACTATGTTGTTACTGAAAGTGGAGCTGTAGCTATCTAGCTCTCAGGTGATGACGTTTTCAGTATTTATATCCATCACTCAAACACCTGCAGTCACACAGTGTTGCTGCTTTACTGAGTTCAGCGCAAAATCACTAAACATATAACATTATGCTAAAATTCCCAGGTACACCTGCATAGAACTCTAAAGCATAACTAACTGGCATGGAAGGGGTTAATTTGCATAAGCATCAAATGTGTACAGTACAGATATGTTAGGAGAAGCTGTTCACCTTTGTGTCATTATCTGCTCAACCAATTGTGTGGCAGCAGTGCCATGCATAAAGTCTTGAATACACGTGGCAGCAGATTCAGGTAATGTTCACATCAAACATCAAAATGGCGGAAATGTGATCTCAGTGATTTTGACCATGGCATTATTGTTTGTGCCAAACTGACTAGTTTGAGTATTTCTATAACTGATGAGCTCTTTTGATTTTAATGCACAACAGTCACTAGAGTTGACTAAAAGAAAAAAGAAAAAACATCCAGTGAACGTCAGTTCTGTGAACAGAAATGCCTTGTCGATGAGGGAGTCCAAGGTCAGACTGGTTCCAACTAAAAGAAATGCTATGAACTTCAAACAAAACACTCTGTACAACTGATGTGAGGAGAAAAGGATCTCAGAATGCACAACACAATGAATCTTAAGGCAGATGGTCTACAACAGTGTTAGTATAGTGTTCTTAATAAAGTGCATGGTTAGTGTATAATATACATTTGCGTAAATAAGATATATGGTCACATATTACACTGTCATCTCTGGTTTGCTAATTTGAGGTCTAAACACGGCTTGTGTAAATCTGCTTTGAGACGATGAATATCAGAAAATGTGCTATACAAATACATTGAATTGAACTGAATTACATACATGCAATCTCAGGCCAGCACCAGCCTCTAGATAACTCCCTATAAGAAGCCAAGTCTTCTTGGCAGCCTCCTACAGTTGGTACTTGTCTTTCGGGACTCCCTGTTCAACAAGTAAAACACATGCTTAACTGAATTTAAATCAAGACTGACTGACTTGGCCAGTTTCAAAGTTTCCACTTGGTCAGATCTCTTTGCTTCAGGATTATTTTAAGACTGTTGTATTGTTGTATTATTTTTGCTCAATGAATTTCATGACACTGAACATTATGGAAGAATGTTTGTGTTAAAATCTAAATTTATTCTGCTGTTTCTATCAACAACAAAGTTCATTAAGACAGATCCAAGAAATGGCCATGAATGTCCAAGACATAACATTGCCTTTTCATTATTTGCAAGCAGTGGTATGCTTGCATATGCATATTTATTTCTGCATAAATATGACCTAAAACATCATCAGATTTTCACACAAATACTAAAAATAGATAAAGAGAACCCAGTTAAACAAATGAGACAAAAATATTATACTTGGTCATTTATTTATTGAGGAAAATGATCCAATATTACATATTAGTGAGTGGCAAAAGTATGTGAACCTTTGCTTTCAGTATCTGGTGTGACCCCCCTGTGCAGCAATAACTGCAACTAAACGTTTCCTGTAACTGTTGATCAGTCCTGCACCTTGGAGGAATTGTAGCCCATTCCTCCGTACAGAACAGCTTCAACTCTGGGATGTTGGTGGGTTTCCTCACATTAACTGCTCGCTTCAGGTCCTTCCACAACATTTCGACTGGATTAAGGTCAGGACTTTGATTTGGTCATTCCAAAACATTAACTTTATTCTTCTTTAACCATTCCTTTGTAGAACATTGAACATTAACATTAGCCAATGTGAGAGAGTCCTTCAGTTGCTTAAAAGTTACCCTGAGGTCCTTTGTGACCTCACCAACTATTACATGCCTTGCTCTTGGAGTGATCTTTGTTGGGCGACCACTCCTGGGAAAGATAACAATGGTCTTCAATTTCCATTTGTACACAATCTGTCTGACTGTGGATTGGTGGAGTCCAAGCTCTTTAGAGATGGTTTTGTAACCTTTTCCAGCCTGATGAGCATCAACAACTCTTTTTCTGAGGTCCTCAGAAATCTCCTTTTTTCGTGCCATGATACACTTCCACAAACGTGTTGTGAAGAGCAGATTTTGATAGATCCCTGTTCTTTAAATAAAACAGGGTGCCCACTCACACCTGATTGTCATCCCATTGATTGAAAACACTAATTCTCTTGACTCTAATTTTATCTTTATATTAACTGCTAACCCTAGAGGTTCACATACTTTTGCCACTCACTAATATGTGAGGGGTTAGTCCTCAATTAATAAATGACCAAGTATAATATTTCGGTCTCATTTGTTTAACTGGGTTCTCTTTATCTACTTTTAGAACTTGCTGTGAAAATCTAATGATGTTTTAGGTCATATTTATGCAGAAATGTAGAAAATTCTAAAGGGTTCACAACTTACCACTGTACATACAGTCCCCAACATAGTTAATGGGACCACTAGTAAAGATGAGGAAATATTGTCTTTTGGTGAATTCGCTTAATCTCACACTGAAAAATGGCAAAAAAAAAAAAATACAATCTAAATTTAATTTGAGAAAGAAATTCCCTCACCAAGAAATAACTACTTAAAAACACAATAACTGGCACCCGCTGGTAATTCTTAAAATCAACAAACAATTTTAGTCAGGGAATGGCTATAAAAAATAGAGACTCCCTGGAAAGTCCATATTTACAGTTAGGGCAATAATTAAAAAGTTCCAATCAACCGGAACTGTGACAAACTTGCCAAGGCAGGGAAAGTATTACTTTGGGCATCACACAGTTAGGAAGATGGTAAGAGTTCCCAAGGATCACTGGTGGAAAGTTAAAAAAAAGTAGCATCTTAGGGTCGCCAAGCCTTCAAAACTACCATCAGATGCCACGTCCATGCCAAGAGATTATTTGGAGGCCTGTCAGGAACACGCCCTTACTTAAGTTTGGACTTCATAGACCTGTGTTCTATGAACCGTGTTCAAAATTTGAGCTTTTTGGCAACAAACACCTGATGCTCACTGTTATGTGTGGTGAAGGGTCTGTGATATTATGGGTCTGTTGTTCCTCCAAAGCTCCAGGAACCTCATTAAGCATGGCATGAAATCAAAATCAGTATTCTTTTGTTAAGACATTAAAAATGTCATTGGATCATTGGATCCTCCAGTAGAACAATGATACACAACATATGTCCAGATCAAGAAAAAATTGTTTACTGAACACAAAATCAAGCTTGAGCCACCTCAGTCCCATGATCTAAAGCCATAAACCCGTGGGATGAGCTAAAGAGGAAGAGTACACAAAAAAGGAGCTGGGACCGTGGATGATCTGGAGAGATTCTGTAAAGAGGAATGGTCACAAATTTCCAGCTCTGCCTTCTCCAACCTTATGTGACATCATAGGACAAGACTAAATGCTGTTTTATTGGCCGAGGGAGGTAATACAAAGTATTAAATGCATGGGTGCAACATGGGTGCCACTGGGGCACAAGTGATTTTGTTAAAAATAATTATTTCATGATGAGGGATTCTGTTTCCCAGACTAAGATGAGCTCAATTAAAGGTTGCATTTTTCTCATTATTCAGTGTGAATATACAATAATACAGAGATTAAACTGGTAAAGGATGATGTTCTACAAACACAGGAGAACAAACTCCAAAATATTGTGTTATTCTAAGTGAGGATTAATTGCAGTAATATCATGATGTTCTTTCTCCCAGCACCTCTTGAGGACAGACACGCTGTTATAGACCACTGCCCTTAGACTAGCAGACTGCTCTGAATAACACAGAGATTTGCTTGACCCTTCAACTGAGAAAGAGTACTGGCTGTTGATACAACTGACCCAACATTCCCAGTCACACAGTCATCTAGGAACAGCTCTTTCATCCGCTCTCTAAAAGACACTGTATATTTATTTATTCGCTGTTTACTCCTCTGCAGGACTTCATAGTTCACACTACCATCCGGGAAATGACCCAGCAAAAACATAAACTCACACTGCATTCTGTTTACTGTTGCTCTAATGCATGCCAAATAAATAGCAACACATTATTTAGGCCTTCTCATGCAAGCAGAAAGGAAGGAAGTCCCAGAGTGTTGCAGAGGCTCTGGGCATATGATCTCATTTGTTGCACTGGAGAATGGGGTCGGAGGATGTTCAGACATACATGGCGACTATGATTCCTATGTCTGGCTGCTTAACCAAGTTAGGGCCGAGCAGGCAACAATTTGTTTCATGTCGGTCACCGGAAGAGTGAAAAAAAAATGAAGCCGTTTAGAGAATGCAGGTCTCAGCTGGTGGACAGACGCATTTGTCTGCTGGGCCCTGGCCTGTCAGGCAGCATTATTTATCAGGACAATGATGTTTGGCACAGAGCGCACACCATAGAAGAAGAAAGTGATCTGATTGACTGGACCTGGTGTTACACCTGACTGAAGTTTGCTCTTGAGCAAAAGCTTGCTGATCTGGTGCTGATCACATCCACAGTGGATACACTATCTGGCTAACTGGTCAATATACACATCCAAAGATTTGTGAAGTGTGCTATGTATACAACAATAAGGTTTATCTGTAATGAAATATACATTGATAGAGCTGGAAAAGGCATACATTCACAAGCTAACTCAGTGGGCTCCAGGAGGCTCACCCAATCCCATACTTTGGTAGCCTAGTACCCAAGGGTAAGTGATATTAATTAAAAAAATGTAATGATCTCCACAAATTAAATGACAATATGATATCCCATATACAGTACTTGTGTGGCATATGACGATATCCATGATGTGGTAAAATCTATATAATAGGATTTTGAAGTCTGAAATTCATTTTGGTCTTGTGAATTTCAGCTCAGTATGAAAATTGCAAAAAAAACCCCCAAAAAAACCAGCACAGTGCTTCAAACATATGCATTTTATTTCATTGCAGACAATATGAACCCAATATATTTCATGTTTTGTCTGGTCAACGTTATTTTATTTGTTAATCCATTCTTGCATTTCAGACCTGCAACACAAAAAAGTTGGGACAAGGCAATTTAGGACTAGTAATGAGGGTAAAAAAAACATACTGCCAAGGCAACATTTTTACCAGGTACACCCATGCATTTTTTTCAACAAGACAATGCAAAACCACATGCTGCATACATTACAAAGGCATGGCTGTAGAAGAAGAGGATGCGGGTACTGGACTGGCCTGCCTGTAATTCTTACTTGTTCCCAACAGAGAATGTTTTGAAACAAAAAAGTGACAATGCTCGCACAACTTAAGTTGTGTTTTCAAGAAGAATGGGACAAAATAATACCTGAAATAATTCACTGCTTGATATCCTCAATGACAAAAGGTCTTTTAAGTGCTATGAGAAAAAATGAAGCCATCACAAGGTGGTACATGCTTTACTGTCCCAGTAAAATTCAGGACTGGATACAAATTAACAAATGAAATGAAGCTGACCAGACAAAACACGAAATGTATTGGGTTCATACTGTCTGCAATGAAATAAAAGCACCATTCTAATGTTTCTGAGTTTGGGTTATATTTTCCTCATCTTGTAAAAAGTAATGCAGGTTTCGGTGACATCATCAAGGTGTAGACGTCTTATTTTGTAGTTCTCAATGGAACAGTGAAGTAAAAGCATTTTGACAGAATGACCCATTATTTGTGTGCAAATAATTAATTGGACAAATGTTGATGTTGGCAGGAAAGAGTAGCAAGCTACCGTCACAGCACTGAGGTGAGCCGACTGTCCAAGACATGAACTACTTAAAACTTGTTATATTTATTACAAGTTTTTAAATCATAACGGTTTGCCAGTGAAAGTCAGTAGGCAGCAGGAAAACACACTGGTAATCACCTTATCAGCAATCTCCTGTGCCACCACTGCTGAGGATTATGAATGGAAAACTGGTATCTGTAGTGCATACTCCACTTGTCCTGAGTGCACAGGGAAGTGATTTGTCCACCCCTCATTTAAATCAGCACAGCAGAAACGGTCAAAAACATGTCTGTTTTGTGGCTGATGGTTAACTTGTTACATAAATTATTCATTTAAAAAATGTTCCAAGATGTCATCCAAGCTGTACTTTATTTCTGTTCCATAAAATATATAGAGGACAAAATATGTATTAGTTGACTTTGAAAGTTAAGAACAACAAAACTAACCTGTTAAAGAAAACAAAGATGTTAAGGAGGGTTCGAATGGACATGTGAGCCCTGTATGGACATATGCAACAAACAACACAGTCAATCAGAGCTTACAAATGTAGATTTGCGAATACTGAAATCTGAACATCTATGCGCATTTGAGGCCTGTTGTACGAGTTATCAGGCTTGTTGTTTTTTTAATACTCAAAAGTGGACCTAAGTGTGTGGGTAAAGGGACTTTTCCTCCTCCTATCTCCTGGGACACGTTTGGGATACAAAGCCTCTTATCAGTGTTTTTCTATGAAACCTACCGTAACTCTGGCCCCAATAATCTTAACAAAGCCTGCCGCCTTTGCAAGGAGCTAGTGGAACTGAAGTAGAAAAACAAGATGTGGGTCTAATTAAAGGCCTAATTTGAAAAAAAAAAAAACAGAATTGCACACAATCACTTACAAATGCTTCTTGCACTGTGCTGAAAAGTTCAATTACAGGTTTAGTGGGAGGGAAGCGTGCTGGAGCTAGACCCGAGCTCACGGCAGCGGAGTCTGATGTGGCGGTGCATGGCGGAGTACCCACCATGTAATCACAACTCCTCTGAGCACCAATCCAGCCTGCTAACCTGGCAGAAGGGCAGACCAGGCGCATGGTGCAGATGGAGGTCATGCCTGCCTGAGCAGCAAGATGATGGTTGAGAGGATTTCGTCTCGGCTGTTCAAAATCTGCGAAAATCCCATGTGATAATGAGGGAATTCCACCTAATGTGTCTTTAATCTGAGTGCTCTAAACCCTCTTAAGGAGGAGTAATCTTATTGGATATGGAAAAGATGAGTCATGTTCAGAGGAGTTGACAGCCAGCTCCAAGTTCTTGCAGGCACTGACGAGCTTGCAGTACTGTTATCGGTGTCCAAATTGAGGCATCCTGAATGCAGTTCCTCATTAATTCCACCTGTTTATCCATTCATTTTTTAATCACAGATGAAGACAAGTTTAAAGGGGTATCCATAGTTCACAAGATCCCATTGGTCAGCTCTCCCATCCAGAGCCATAGCACTTTAAATCCTTCTATTTAAGACCCCAGCAGTCCCAGTGAGAGAGAATTATTATCCACAGTAGTTGCACCCTGCTCTATACCTACCCATGGGCTGCATCTCAAATGGTGTAGGTGACATATTGTTTAGACTATCTACTGTCCTAATAAATAATAAGCAGGTAAGTAGTAATACTTATCTGATGTTCTACACCCAACTATATATATATAGCACTCTGGGGCACAGTATACTACATTGCAGAAGCAGATTAAGAGCAAAAAGTTTGAAACAGATGATTGCTATTTTAGAGACTGTTCTGGCAACAATTAATGAACCATGGAATCACAAAATGCTAGTGTTTTGAAATGTAAGTACTGAATAAACATCCAGGTGTTTTATATACTCACTTTTCTCAGTTCCACCTACCATATACCTGTTCTCTAATGGTCAGGACCCCCACAGGACCAAAACAGATCAGGTACTATTTGGGTGGTGGATCATTCTCAGCTCTGCAGTGACACTGATGTGGTGGTGGTGTGTTAGTGTGTGTTGTGCTGGTACGAGTGGCTCAGACACAGCAGTGCTGCTGGAGTTTTTAAACACTGTATTCACTCTGTGCACTGTATTACACATCTACCATACTGCTCCACCTTGTAGATGTAAAGTCAGAGCTAGTAGCTTGTTTGTACGCATCTTTTGCTTTCAAACTCCACTTGAATTTATTTTAAACATTGTAATTCATACAAAATTGCAAATTCTTAGTGAACAAAAAATAAAGTGACAAATCACCCATATAGTGGAAGTATTACCGTATTTTCCGGGCTATAAAGCGCACCGGGTTATAAGACGCATGAAATGAAACAAAACTCTTAAGTTCCGTTGGAAGCTCAGTTTGGTCTTTACCTGGCGCAGGGCGTCTTCTTGCTTCCTCCGCTTCCGTACCATTGATTCGTTAATGTTGAATTCTCTCGCAGCTGCTCTATGTCCATGCTGTACTGCGTGACTGATAGCGTTGGGTTTGAAATCCGCTTCGAAAATAAATGAATGAATGCACGTACCCTAACGCTGAAGCACATACCGTATTACTCCGCGATGTTTCCTGACTACGGTGGCCGTGAGCTTCGTAACCTACCAAAACCGTGCTAAAACATTTTGACAGATTTATGAGCGCCGTGTACCATCTACAATCGGTTCTAGGTCAGAAAGAACAATTAGAATTAATTCATACATTAGACGCACCGCATTTCAAGGCGCACTGTCGATTTTTCAGAAAATTAAAGGATTTTAAGTGCGCCTTATGTTCCGAAAAATACGGTACAAGTGACATGCATTATGTATCTTAAATGTTTCATTATTTTTACCACTACAGAACAGAGTAAAGGGAACAAACAAAGCATGCAGAGAAACAGATGGACTACAGTCTGCAATTGTAGAACTACAAAGTGCATCTATATGGTAAGTGGAGCTGAAAAAATGGACACCGATTGTATAATGACAGTACAACGATCAAAGAGTGTATTTAGCACACTGTGTGTAAGCAGTGTACTCTAAAATGATTAATTGTATTTTGCAACGAGTGTAAATGTAACTGGTGTAAGTGTGAATGTGTTAGTGACCCAAGTGACAAAGAACTGTCACAGCCACACTGTGAGGTGTCACGAGTCCTCACTCCTGTTTACCTGCAGTAAAAGTGTCAAAGACCTATTTCTCTCTCTCTCTCACTCAGTCACTCACTCACACACACACACACACAGAGACAGATAATAAAAACAAGAACAACATGCATATTTGTATTACTTTTTTTCCCACCTAAAGCATTCAAACCAAACCTTATTTACATTGTCAGTGTGCTTTTAAAAACACAAGAGCTCCTTAACATTATTTGCACGTCGTGAAACTGACCACACACTAGCCTTGGCTGGAGCTGTAATGGTTTAGGCAAATGACCAGTTATTCCAGGTGGAAATATCTAAATTACGTTTTGCAAAAGCATGGTAACTCTTGCATAAAGCCCGTTGACTGCTGTTGTTAGGATGTCCTCTAATACTGAAATATGGCCCTTGTTAGGCTGCTTTGAGCATGTTTTTTGTCAAATCTGGCTCTTTAACAAGTATGTTGTAAGTGGCCAGAATAACTGCAACTTACTGTGTGCTGACGTTCGGCTTTATTGTGAGGAACTGTTGTGCACAGAACACCATTTATAGATATCTTTGGTATATTTTCTTGATAAGAGTGTCCATTAGTAAAAGGATGCCACGATCTGAAGGTCAGTAAAACAAACTAGAACTGTTGTGTCAATTACACTTTCTTTTATCACTACTAGTAGTGGTCAGGTTTGTGGGAGTCCATCTTAGAGAACACAGGGCAAAAGCATAAGCATGCCCTGGATGGGGTGCAAGTGCATCATAGGGCCAGACGTGGTCTCATTCCAGGACCTGGGAACAACCCACTGACCACACTCCCCTCACACAGACACAGCCTTGAGGTGACACCCGACCTGGGCAAAAGGCATCACAGAGACTCAAATCCGTGGCACCATGGTGGTAGCATGCATTATTATGCATTATTATGTTATTAACTGTGATGCAAGAAGAGCTAAATCACATAGAAATAGAATAGAATAGAAACAATAGAATAGAAACAATATCTGTGTATAAAATGCCAGTGGGACATCTTTTATGCCTCAGTGAACAGGATACCTACAAAAGTGGCTAATTAACCACATTTGGGGACTGGATACAACCCTTAAGTGAACCTTTATGGATAAAGGACCTTACGCACAAATTCAGTATGCAGACTACAAACGATCCCAGCTACACACGATTACAAAGTGCTTTTCATAGTATGGTCATTGTTGACCAGGGAGAGTGACACAAGCTTTAAGATTGAATAACAGTGCACATAGCAGAGCCCATTATGTAATTAAGAAAAAGACATGCCTCAATTTGAACAGTAAACTAATATTCCAGCAACAATAGAGATGTTGGGCAAGGTCTCTTCGGTGGAACAAAGGGTCAAGGACTACAGACAGGATCAATGCTAAAGAAGTTAGACCTAAATCCAAACATGAATGGAGTCACTTTTAAAGCTCCCCTGTCCTCACAAAGATCTGTAACTACAAAGCTACTGGATGTTTAGCAGCCAGAAGTAAGCAGAAGAGGAAAAGAAGCGCTCTTTCCAGAGAGTAACACACTGAGCAGTAATGTGTGCTGTGACATCTGGGACTGTAATCAGCCTGTTTCTTTCAAATGCTGCCAAACCAAACAAGGCAATAACAAATCCACTTTACAGATCATCGATCTGCCCCCTCTCTGGCCAAACTAAACATGAGAGGACAGAAGTCTGGCTTTTAAACCGAGCCCAAAGGTCACTCTTTCTCTCTGTGAGCCACATACTTCAGTTATCTCAATGTAATACCATCACAACTACTGTAACATGCGCATATATGCAGGAACACACATGGTGTGTGAACCTACCAAATCACATTAACGCCTAAAGCATCCACAGTATTAAAAACAACATTAAGATGCACAAAAAAGCCAAACCTCCACGAAAACCGGTACTATACACAATGAAAGTGGATCAGGAAGACGTAATTTAACAAAACTACATACGCTATGGTAAAGCCCTGTAGTCCTGGCTGATGTATCACCTGTTCCAGCAAAATTCTGCCTTTCATTTAGTTTCAGATGCAAAAAGAGATTAAACTAAAACAAATAAATAAATATTGCTTTTGGAACTATCAGACCATTTCAAAGGAATAAAGGACACTCTGTGTTAATACTGTGGGTTAAACCACTTCCAGATGGCGAGAAACAATAAGTGCAATGCAGGCCGGACGCGTCATTGATTTTCTCTGAGCAACAGTTTATGAGGTAATGAGGCTCTTGCACACTAGCAAGTTACACTGCATATTTGTACATGTGCACTCACGAGATGGGGTGGAAAATAAAGAAGACTGACTAATTTGACTTGAGAACAGCCAGACCAGCAGCCATGTGATGCTTTTGACTCGACACCAGGAGGCTCAACGAAAACGAGAGCTGTAAAACACGAGCAGTATAAAAAGGCACACGGAAGGGGACAGCCTCCATTGATAATGTAAATGATGTATACATCCTTCGAGATCATGCTGCAGTAAAAGAACCTCAACACCACAAGCTGAGGAAATGGCAGCTCTCCCACTGTGTCCTTGTTCTTCTACAAACTTTTCTTATGCCATTTTTCACAAGAAAAAAATACAACCGTAAATCTGAAAACGTTGGGACTGTATGGAAAATGCAAAGAAAAAAATAAACGCAGTGTTTCTTACTTTGCCTTTTATTTAATTGTAGACAGTATGAACCTGAGATATGTCATGTGTTAATATACAGTACATCCATTCCTGCATTTCATGTCTGCAACACATTCCAAAAAAGGTGGGGCAGATACCAATTTGTAATGTTGCCATTCCTTCTCACAACACTTAAAATACATTTTAGCGCTACGCATACCAAGCAATTTAGTGTTTCAGAAGGTATTGAGTCCCATTCTTCCTGAAAACACGTCTTTAAGGTGTGCAACAGTACAGAATTGTCTCCACACGTTCTCTATGGGGGACAGGTCAGGACTGCAGGCAGGCCAGTCCACTACCAGTGTCCTCTTCTTCCGCAGCCATGCCTTTGTAACGTGTGCAGCATGTGGTTTTGCATTGTCTTGTGGAAAAATGCATGATGTCCCTTGAAAAGATGTCGTCTTGAAGGCAGCTTATGTTGCTCTAAAATCTCAATCTACTTTTCTGCATTAATGCTGCCATCACAGAAGCGTACCTTAGTGCCAAAACATTATCACAGTTACACAATGACATCATCATTATTTAGTGGTTTTTTTTTTATTTACCTCATTACTAGCCCTAAATGGTCCCCATCCCAACTTTTTTGGAATGTGTTGCAGGCCTGAAATGCAAGGGATGTTTATGAACCAACTAAATGAAGTTGACCAGACTGAACAGGAAATATCTTGGGTTCTTACTGTCCACTGTGAAATAAAAGTCAAAGTAAATGTAAAGAGACACTACATTTTTATTTTTATTTTGCATTATCCATACCGTCCCAACTTTTTCTGATTTATGGTTTTATGAAAGACTTTTGGACAGCTGTGGTCCAGGATGGTATCAGTCTTTTTACTGTAGCAGTTGTGATGGATGAAAAGCAGTTGATATGTCCTGCTGGTAGAACTCAGCAGGTTTGACCTGGGACCAGAATGTGGAGAAAATCTTATGTCAGCAGGGCAATTGCATGCCTCGGGCTCTGGCTTTGGTGCTCTGGGCTGCTGGAATATCCTGCATTGTGCTGGGAAACCACTGCAATAAGTCATGCACTGAGGATCCAACAAACACTTAAGGCTGATCCCTTACTGCTGTTCTCACACACACACACACACACACACACACACACACACACACACACACACACAACACACACCACACCCCCACCCACCCACCCACCCACCCACAAGATCTATGGGAGAGTGTCAGGATTTAATCTGATTCATCACAAGACATCTAACCTCAGAGCAAAATGTCTTGTGATCATGGAAGCAGTTAAGTTTTTTTCTGTCCATGATGGACGAAGCAGTAGGCTACTATCACCAGTTGTTTAGGCTGCTCCTCATCATCAGGTGTGATCTTCTGTGTCACTATATGCCAAAGCACGATTATTATGGACAATACTTTCATTTCATTTTCATTTTATATTTAGTTTACCTTTACTGAGGAAGAATTTGACAATTCATTAACCAGAAACTCACTTAAGGCCAATAAACAAATGATTAAGAAAAAAAGTGGATTATTGTAGAATAGTTTCATGAATTTGTTGGTCTAAGCCTTATCTCACTAAGTAACTTATTAGTTAGGACATAGTGTCAAACCTTGCTAGCCGACAGTTAACCCACCATTCAAACGATTAACCCACTAAGATGATTGGTGATGGGAAAAATAACGTAAATAGATTTTCACGCTTCTTACCTCAACCTAGAACCTTCACTTTCGTTTTATTCACTGCACTACAATGTAATGACACTCCAAAATACAGGCTGGAAGTACGTCCAGATTGAGGGATGTATCCTCTGCAAGTGTGTGTTCTAACATTAAAATATTGTCAGTGCTAACATAACATTAACTGACTTCAAGAAGATATTACAGTCTACTCCTGTGGTGCTGTCATTCACAGTACAAGCATGTCCTGATGATGAACATCTATGACCAGGAGTCCAAGAACGCATGATCAGCTGTGATCCTCGGTTTGAATGATGATCTCCCTTGTCAATGTGAACAACACTAGGCAGTTACTGTGAGTTTATGAATACAGTATAGCTCAATTAGTGTTCTACCCCAAACATACTCATCAGCAGTAGAAAAAGATGAAGACCTCACTCTCCCAGATTTAAGGTTGTTACCTGATAGCAAAGACCGAGCTAGTGGGTTGGATTGAGCAGTGTTCACATGTAACAATCCTAAAACCTACAGTAGCCTCGTCTACAACACTAAATAGATGTTCAGAAGAAAAATAACATTCTGCGACCATTATAGAGATAGTGAACAGGATTGTTATAGATACAATTGTTAGTTCCCATCACAATTATTAACATACAGACATAAGAAGGACAATGAATGTTACGTGAACAGACGCTGTCAAGTCATAGCACAGATAAAGTTACGGTCAAAAAGCAACAGAGAACAAGACTGAGGTAGAACAGATATGAGCTAACCAAAAAGAGAAGAGACGCTACGCTAGGTCTGAGGAAAAAATCAGGCCATTTTCTCTGCCCACTGACTGCCTGAAATTCTGTGGCTTACCTCCCATTGCAGCACACACATCAAAGACCCCTAGGCTTAGCCCTGAGCTAGTGCCGCAGCAATGATGAAAAAACAACAACAGCATGCTCGGTCAGAGAAAATCACTGTCAGATTTGAGCCAGGCTTCCTTCAGCCCTCTCCCTTGTCATTTCCTGTATTAGCTGTGGTCTGGGTGCTGAAATCTTCCATTATGTGGGCAGAAATGCATGGGTGCCTAGTGCTTGTATCTGTGTGTGCAATATCTAAGTGATGCAGTGTGGTGGTATGCAGCTGGCACTGCGGTGAATTTGGCCGAAGATCTTTCCGGCTAAGGCGCTGATGAAACCGTGGCCTGTGACCTACAAACATCACACACACTCAGGCGTTACACATTCATCCAGGCCTGGCAGACCCATGATTAGAGTTGGACCTGCGTTCAGTGCTCGATTCCAGAGGGCAGACTCGCTGCAATTACTACACCATTTAATGCTGGCTCTCCCTCTCAACCTCAACAAACTCTATTTTCCACTTTTAGGTCTTCATCTGAGGCATACTAGTCTGACACGCCACAAATAACAGCACGGCTTTGAATAAAAACTCTACTTATATCTTCCAATATGACTAACTGTAAATACTGGACGGGCTATGGTTGAAAGAAATGTTCGCAGAAAGAGCTTTTGCAGAAGGGGTCCACTGTACAGGATACAAACTAGAAAAAATAAATAGAACAAGGATGTCTGTTACCACATCTGCTTTTGACAGAGCAAGGTAGATCTTACGCACCATTTGCCATCTTCTTCTGCGCCTGGGGCGGAAATGAGAGGAGGCCCTTAAGCAAACCAACTCCATCCTGTTCTTCACACTCTGCTGCTGGGGCTGCTGTGCATTATGGGACAGCTTGTTCACAAGCTTCGGGTCATTAGGAGTAATCGTGCAGACCTTCCTCAACTACAATGCCCCTGAAGGATGGAGTGCGTACCTCAGTGGTCCCACAACACTTGGTGAACAAACGCTTATCACAGCTGAGTCCAAATTTAACAACCAGGCATGGTAGAAATTACACCTAGTTGCACAGCACAACACTGATCACCGATTACTTCTAAACATGTAGTGCTAATTACATAGTCATTTAAAATTCATTATGTAGTCAGTGGACACTGATTAGTCTAAGGGTGGCATGCTGACACAGTGACCTCACAGCTCCAGAAACTTCAATTTGAGTCCCAGCCTGGCAACTGCCTGTTTAGATTTTGCATTTTCTCCCTGTGACCTGGTTTCTCCAGGTACACTGATTCCCTCTCACATTTCAAACAAATAGGTTAGGCCAATTAGCATTTCTGAAGGTTCCCTCTATGAGTGAACTGTCATAGTTGACATATTGTCAACAATTACACCCAAACATTTCAAACTTGGATTTGTAACTCCACAATACTCATTTCCACTGATCTTCATTCCAGTCTTTGTGAGCTTTAACATATCTTACCCTTTCACCCAGTTCACCTGAAAAAGTGGTTTCTTGGCTGCTACCCTTCCAAAAAACCCATCTCTGATCAAACTTCTTTGAACTTGGTATCCTGATGAAGCTGCCAAATGCTGCTATTGCTCAAGTATAAGGGGAGGTCACACTAAATACTTGCCACTGTAGCCTACAGAATCTGATTTATTCAGTTTTACTGCATACATATTTCCTTTATTTTCTAGCTGTATTCTAATAAAGACACTGAGCAACAGTATATCTAACCTAATGGTGGCCTAAGACTTTTGCACAGTACTGTGAACATTCCCATTTGTCAATCAGTGACGCACCAATCTGTAAGAAACAATTAAAAACAGTGCCACAACACAGGAGAACGCAACACGCATATAATCGGAAAGCAAGAATCCATTCTTTTGAGAAATGAACATTTGTATCCAGTCACTTAGCATTCAGTTCAGATTGTGCCAAAACTGATGACAGGAACAATGACAAAACTCCTACTTAAATGTCAATGGAAAGTTTTGCAAGCAAATTGCATTGACAAATAATATTACCAGAATGTCAATTCAACAATATAAACCCTTTTCCTTCTGACTACCAAGATTATTTATTCTTCCTCTGAGTGTGCTACAAAAGACAGAATGTCAGCTGCTCCCATTTGTAGCTTGCCTAGATTGTGGTGAACTTTTGTGAAAGATAATAGTGCGTGTACGTAGTTGACTAGCCTGGCCTAAGCTGGGCAGTTCAGTACCCATATATCAAGTCTCCTGCTGTACTGTGCCTCCTTCCCTGCTGTGCAAATTTGTCCAATTAGCCATGGCCCCACAGGGTGGAATTCAGTGTGAAATGGCCTGCCACTATCCAAACATTGAACAACAATAAAGAGAATTTCACAGACACGCCGTTCTGCTGCCCATCATCTGCAGGATTACAGAGGTGAAAGGCGAAGGTAATCCCCCTTATATCTCCATCACCTTGGCATCACAGAGCTCTGCCTACAGATATTGATGTCACAGCACTGAAAAAAAGAGCAGAAACTTGAATCTCTAGCTGCTGAGTACACCTGCACCTTCTCCCCTTCACCTGTGACACTGTGTTCACTTTATTTATTCAATAGTCTATTTATTTACACTACTGTCTTTTATGCTATAGTTTTATATTCTCAATTTTATTATGCTCTTCATAATATTACATTATCTCTAATTTATTAGTCTACATCTTACTATATTTTATTCTAATTATTATACATTTTAAAAATTAATAGTTAGTTAATAGTGAGTTAGTTTCTATTTATTGAAAGTACTGTTTTTTTTAAGCTTGGTTCTCCCAAGCTTTCCTTCTCACCACATGTCCTTGCCACTGTCGCCCTAGGCTTGCTCAATTTAGACTTTGGGCTTTGATAATAGAAGATAATGTTATCTAGTAAAGCTGCTTTAAAACAATGCTCCATTGTAAGAAAGCGCTATAGCCATAAATCTTTGATTTTTAACTTTGACTTATATATTAAACAAAGATAACAATCTTTAAAATAATAACACCATACCATTTATAGCTTGACCATATCAACAGGACTAATCAGCCATAACATTGAAATCAACTGCCTAATATTGTGTAGGTCCCTCTCGTGACGCTATGGCTCTGACTCAGAGGCATGTATCCCATAAGACCTGGGAAAGTATCTGGCCACTGAGCTGTGCCTTTGACCTTCAACTTTACGTCACTCTGGATAATGGTATGAATGGCCCAGTTGGGTGAGCTGTGCAATGTATGTACGTATGGTACTTTCTATCTAATTTATATTGTTTGAGGGATGGGGGTTTATTCAATTTTGTTGGAATACCAAAGTATTAGGACATGGGGCTGGAGTGAATATCATCAACATACTCATCCACTTCCATCACCTCTCACAACAGTTCAGTGAGTTACCACAGATATCTACAGACATACCTACAACCAACAGTGCTTCAAATGCCCTACATTAACCAAATTAACTTTACACCCACAAAAGTCTGATAACCTGAGATCTGGAATGGACCTTTTAAGTAATCATTTTCAAAGGTGGATAACAAATATTTGAACTGTTATGGAGTGAAATGTCAGTTCAGGACACTTCTTCAGAATACACTGCTTAAAATGTGTTGCATATTAAGTGGTTTCAATAAGCAACAGAAATGTTCACCAACATCAGCAGTTCTGTGCTGTGTTAAACAACTGTGCACAAATCATTTTTGACCGCTTAGACGGTCTAATGGATTAATGTTGGTGACACTAAGTCTAAGAACCGAGTTACAGTAATTACTGAGTCAACAACTGAGGACTGCATACAGAACACAAACATAGGAAAGGGGAGGAGTGGTGAGGAGCTCAGCCATTATAATCCGCTCTTTTGATGAATAAGGAATTTATGTCACTACAGGCCTTATGGCCATACAGACCTCACTGCCACTGACGGAGTTGATATTGATAAATCAATTTTGTATTGAGGAAAACAAAAATACATGCTTTTGGTATATAGGTAAATAAATATAAATAAATATCTAAATAATAATAAATATATAATAAATTATAACAGGAAATAAAAAATCTGCCTTTGCTTGACATTGTGGCTGTAAATAAACTCAAAATGGCAAATACACTGAAAAGCGCTGCCTGAGTTATGATGTTACAGTATGAAGTACCATACGGAACTCTACATAACTATACACAGCACCATACATAACTATCATAAGAGATTCCTCTGTTAATTGCTTATTTATGTACTGTTAGGTCACTAGATATGGTATCGCATTATTATTGTTTTGTTGGACTCTAGTGCGGTGGGGTTTGCATCTTCTTCCCTCCTTCTATAAAGTGATTTTGTCTATTCAAAAACAGCTGGTCACCTCAACAGATAATAAACGGTGTGGAAGCTGAAGAGCAGAAGTCCATCATTCACTCGAAAGTTCACTACCTTACCGGTCGTGTTCTCACTTGCTCGTTAGCTCACGTTTGGACTAGAGATAATTCTAACTCGGTTAATGTCTTTAGAGACATTTTTGTTCGTTACTCATGTGTGTAAGACTTTCGGCTTTTTATTTGTAAAAAGCTGTAAATGGCGATCGTTAGTTCATGTGCTGTCCTATTGTACATAGTACTACCTGTATATTCTCTCACCTATGACTATACTAACTGGGTCACATTCACTCACTGAGTCTCTGCTTCATCTGGCTGATGTTCTGTGTTGTTTGTAATAATGTCTATTAATGCATTTTTGGCTTCCATCAAACAAAAGTATCAGGTCCTTCATTCTATCCTCTTAAGTGTTAAGGCTTTCCCCTACACAGAGTAGTCACAATACATTACTGTATTTTCTATAGTTTTTGTGAATTTCCATGAATTAAAAAGATTTAGCAGGTGTATAACATTTTTGGTCTCAAAGCTTCGAGATCCCCGGTTCGATCCTGACCCTGGGCTCCACCAGAGTGAAGTTTGCATGTTCTCCTCGTGTTCGCATGAGTTTTCTCCGGGTACTCCGGTTTCCTCCCTCAGCCCAAAGACATGTGTGTTAAGTTAACTGGCGTTTCCAAAGTGCTCCTTAGAGTGTTAGTGTGTGTATGAGTGTGTGAGTATATGTGCCCTGCGATGGATTGGTGCCCTGTCTGGGGTTGTTCCCATCTTGCGCCATGTGTCGCCGGCTAGGCACCGGTTCTCCCGTGACCCTGACCAGGATAAGTGGATAAGGCAATGAGTGAATGAATTAATACATTTTTATTTTTATGAGGCATCTGTCATGCGCAGTTTTCTTGTGAAAATACCCTTTATACTATATTTACATTACAGTATCCTAAAAAGACTATGTGATGACCATAATGTCTGGTCAAATTCCATTTTCAATGTTCATAATGTGGTTACATGTTACAGGTACATGGTGCATACCTGTATTTCATATTTGCTATTAAATTCCACATATTTATTTGGATCAGAAAAAGAAAATATTTGCTCAGTGATGTTTTCCAAAAGGTTACACCTGAAAAGCTATTGGGTAATATTGAGTTTAATTGGATGTAAACAAAATTATAATAAAAGTTATCATTAGTAGGCAAACACAGACAGACGTAGAACAGAAAACAATACACTGTGTAAACCTTAGCATTTCTGTTTTTGTCTACACCATACCAAAGAACCAGTCTGTGATCTAGAAGTCCTTTTGTCATCTTAGAGCTCGGCACTGCCAGAACTCATAATACAAAAAAAAATCTTGCTTACAAGCCTTAGTACACAAATATAAACAGCCTCTTTGGTTTAGCTTCCTGCAGTTGGATTGAATCACAATCTCACCACAATCACACTGCACTAGTGTTCGTTTGGAAGCAGACCAGGACCACATACAATAAGCACCAGACCGGTTGTTTTGGTCTGTACCCATGTGATTGCGGCATTCTCACCTGCCTAAACAAACCGCACCAAAGAAGTAAACAGGGTTAAATGGACTAAATACGGCATGTGCAAATCTCTAATGGGAAATACTACAAGCAAGTTTGTGAAAAAGCGAGTGAAGGAGCAGCTGGTAATGACAAACAACCATATGCATGACATAAATTTGTGTTTGCAGGCAAACAGGAAATGGAACGAAATAGACGGAGCACTAACAGCCAGGTTATGTAGACAAATCTGTGCTAGCTGGTAAGCCCCATCTAAACTTTTGGGAGTGAAAGACATTAATGAGGAACTGCCTGAGAAGCTTTAGCATGGTTAAGATGCTTTACCCCTTTTAACCTCTCCTGGAGCACAATCAAATCATGATAGGAAAAAGCAACGTCTTTCCTCCACATGACAGCATGCATGACATTTATTATGTTCATCTAGTCAACATTGCTTTGGGTCAGTGTCACTACAGAAAAACACTAAAAGCATTAGACAGTGGAAAATACATTAAGCAATAAAATAAAGCAGTATAGACAATACAGACGTAAGCCATGAAGTTGATCACATATATCATGTATGACGCATGTTTTAATTAGAGCAGGCTTCATAATGGCTTCATTCTGTTCAGATAGGTCTCGGACTATATGCTGCTATAATCTTCCTGCTCCGGCACTATAGCTTTTTCTCTCTTTCTAGGTCACAGCCAATATCTGTAATCTAGTGCTAAAAGTGCAGAGTGAGGGCACTATGCTTCAGCATGGTGGCTTTTTTGATGTGGCCTGTGTGTTTTTGTTCCTGGAGAGCCGTACATAATGAAACATCAAAGGCCTGGCGTGAACCTTATGAAGGCCAGGCATAGAGGACACTTAAATCATGCGTGCCACTAAAGTCCACAGTCAGCATCAGCCCCTCACTAACCCTCTCTAATGAAGATCAGTCTACCTCTGTCTGTAACTACTCTGACCACTATCACCTCAGCGGCCCCCAGCCCTAAAACCTTCTTGCCTACTACTCCACATCTTCTCCAACTCCTCCAGAGAGAGGGTACAGAAGATACCTGAAAACATACTTAATTACACAAATCAGACCGGATGGGTCTATTTTTAATCTCACCCTATATCAAGCCTTTGCATATTAAAGACAAACAGTACATTTATGTGATCCAAAGTGGCTGAGATACTGGTGTGGTGCTGAAAAGAGCTCATTAGCATGATAAAGAACCCCATAAAACTGCTGCCTAGATTATCATAAACATTCCTCTGCAGCTTTTTTTATAATATGTTTTGCTGTGGCTGCAGGACTAGCGGTGCTTTGACAAAACCATTAAATGCAATCCGTCTGAGATAAGAAATAGTCTGTTAGCTTTATTTAATAACTTTGAAGAAATGATCTGGCAAGAATCGGTATATTGTCCTATTGAATATTATTCCAAAACGCTGTCACAGCAAACCTAATTCTCAACAATATTTCTAAGACAGGACAACATTTTTTCCTTTGCTTCATTAAAGCTGACTATTTATCTTAGTTCACTAAATTATTTTTGCTAATAATGTCGGCGTATATTATACACTGGAATGTGTGATGACAATGCAACACTATTAAGGCACTGGCTGAATGTTCTTCTCACAGATCAAGAGGGAAAACGACACACAAAATAATCATTTAATGATTTTGACAAGGGCATGATATGCAATCAAACAAGTATATCAGCAGCACTGAAATTATCCTGTTCTCCACCTCTTCAGTGACTAGTGTTGGTAGTAGTACTTCGAATGATCTGGCAACATGCTGACAACAATGGAAGTAAACAGTTTCTCTCTCTATGCCTGGCCACGGTTCTGCCGCCACCTTGACATGTACATGCATCAGGCTGGCTCTCTGGTTTAATATTTCCTTAATGTAATGGAGTTTGATCTGGGGTGTCGGATGTCCGATATTGTGCTGTGTTATTAGCGTAAAGAGCGCTGAGGGGCTCTCGGTTGACGCAGACAGGAGTTTCTGCCCTCTGCTCTAGCACTACACACTGTTGTTAAAGCTTGTCTGTACAGACCAATAACCAGAGACGAATCTCTACTGACAGAGTCTTCTGCAAACTGATACACTCCCACCGACCGGAGCTGACAGTGTCTCCGGACATTGGATACTGATGAAGAGCATCAGTCCCAGTCCCAGTAGACTACTATACCCAGTCCACCAATGCGCACACACAGAGCCAATGATATATATGAAACACAGTAATAAATCAAACCTATGGCTGAGAGACTACACACTAAAAAACACAGAACTGTGGAAATGTGTATAGAATAACCAGGTTAACAAACTCTGCAGTCCCTTTCACATCCCAAACCCGGAATATTATAACTATACATCCACAGCTAACGCTGTGGCTTTGCATCACTCGGGATACCAAATAGTAATTTGTCCAGAGACAGCCTTTCACACAGGCCATAAAAGATCTATCACACACAGCATGAATAACAACTCCTGCACAATGGATTAGGCACAATGGATTTGGTTGTATTTATTACCTCAGTCTTCCCTCTACTGTTTTCTCGGTGTGATTCACAGGTGATTGACTAATGTTTGAGCAAAGCCGTCACTGTAATTTATTTAATGAAGTATTTCATCCTAGACACAAATGAGCAAAGATATTTCTTTGGCTTCTCTTCCTAACTTTCCCCTTTTGTTTTCTCTTCACTATACTTCATTTTATTCTTCTCAAAAGCTGTCTGTACATCTTTCTCCAAGTTAGCTTCTGTCCACACAAAAAGAATAACTTTCCATTCTTTGTCCTAAGAAACGGCAGCGTCGATCTACTCAGGATTTTGATATGGACTTGCATTTAACCATAAACCAGTCCTAGTAAATTATTGCTAATTATGGTATAAAAGTTAAAACGTAAAAGGGACTTGATTCATATGAAGAATTACAGTAAGATGCTTGTTTCTCTCAAGAGAACAGAATCATTGCTTTTTTTTTTTTTCCTACAGCAGATCCTTCTTAAGCGTACAAGAGGAAAAATGACTTTGCTAGAGATTCCTGCCAAGACAGAGAAGATGTTTGGAGATGACGTGCCTCATAGCATGTAGAAAAAAATAACTACGTCAGTAATCAATTTGGTAAGTAAGCATCTGTGTGACATATCTCCATCCAAATATGTTTTCCAGTCGTAGTGCTCATGGCAGTTGTGGTCAATTGTGCAATTGTTACTACCTGATGTGTGCAATATCAAACATCCAACATTTCCCATGTGCCTGAGTGGTCTCCTCAGGCACAGGCACGCAAAATGGCCAAGGTTAAGTTGAAAATCAAAATTGATGTTCCTGCCAGGTTTTTTTTGTGTAATAGACAGTTGAGGCAAGACACTTCAACAAGATGATGAAATCCATTACAGTAAAGAATGTGCACAGAAGGTCTTTGTAAATCCTCTCAAAGTCAGCAATGAGAGGAACTGTTACAGATAAGAAAAACACTGAAAATCATTTGGAATTTGTACAATTGCTCATACAATTTTGGATCTCCGTCCTAATTACGAACAAACATCATTTGCTTAAAATAATGACAAACACTGATATCCTTTCTTGTAAATATTTAATACACCAACTAAGCATTCACAGTCTGGGCTTCTGTGGTAATAACTTTGCCAAACGCCAATTGGAGGTTTCTAAATAAATAACATGATATTGGCAGTTAGGATGAACAAAGTTTTGTTAGCAGGGGCACCATCAGACATCATCAGACCCAATTTACTTGGGCATGTGCCACTTATAACCATATAACCTACCAAAAGTCCATATTAAAGCACTAAAACAAAGGCATTCATTAAAGTAGTAACGGCATCAGTTATGCTAGCATAAACAAAATTGATGCAATTAATAAAACAAACCTTTAGTGTTAATTTGTTGCTCACTTTAATGTTAAATCACTTAAGCTATTCATTGTTTATCAAGCTTATTTTTTAAGCACAGTTATGGCCCTCTAAATTCTGCGTGTGCCCCAGTCATGCAAGTCATTAGAACCTAGAAAAACACTAGACTAGTAAGTATGACTCATGCTGAGGTCAAAACTAATTCTTGAGAACCTTAGAAGATTGTATGAGAAGATGCATAAGGATAGAAAAGGGTACAAAAGCATTTCTGAAGACCTGGTTGCTCCTTGATCCACAGTGAGACAAAGCGGAGGATATTCAGTACAACTACCTCCCTCCCTAGGAAGATCACACTAACATAAAAACGTACAAAAATCAAGACACTGAGTCATGGTGTGAATGGTTTATGTAAGGTATCGCAGAAAACTGGAATCCTAATTTTAAAATTCCTCCTCAGCGTTGTGCAGCTAAGTGAGGTTCTACCAGTAATGAGTAAATTGGTAGCACAGAAAAGTACATAATCCAAATGCATGTGTTATTAGTTCAGGTAGATTGTGTCTGTGTATAACTGCAACTTAGTTGAAGATAAAACCACAAACTATAAGCAATTAAAGCACACAAGAGGGTAGTTTCAGAGGCTTTGCTAACGTTTTCTTAAAATGTAACAAAAACTTACAGTGGGGCAAAAAAGTATTTAGTCAGTCACTGATTGTGCAAGTTCTCTGACTTAAAAAGATGAGAGAGGTCTGTAATTTTCATCATAGGTACACTTCAACTATGAGAGACAAAATGAGAAGAAAAAATCCAGGAAATCACATTGTAGGATTTTTAAAGAACTTAATTGTAAATTATGGTGGAAAATAAGTATTTGGTCAATAAATTTGATTCAACTCAATACTTTGTAACATAACCTTTACTGGCAATAACAGAGGTAAAGTCTTCACCAGGTTGGCACACACTCTAGCTGGTATTTTGGCCCATTCCTCCATGCAGATCTCCCTCTAGAGCATTGATGTTTTGGGGCAACACGGACTTTCAACTCCCTCCACAAATTTTCTATGGGTTTGAGGTCTGGAGACTGGCTAGGCCACTCCGGACCTTGAAATGCTGTTTAACGGAGCCACTCCTTTGTTGCCCAAGTGGTGTGTTTGAGATCATTGCCATGCTGGGAAGACACAGCCCACGTCCATCTTCAATGCTCTCACTGATGGAAGGAGGTGTTTGGCTTAAAATCTCACGATACATGGCCCCGTTCATTTCTTCCCTTAACACGGATCAGTCGTCCTGTTCCCTCTGCAGAAAAAACAAAGCATGATGTTTCCACCCCCATGCTTCACAATAGGTATGGCGCAACTCAGAATTCTTCTTCCTCCAACACGGCGAGTTGAGCTTTTACCCAAAAGTTCTATTTCAGTTTTTCATCTGACCACATGATTATTCTCCCAATCCTCTTCTGGATCATCCATATGCTCTCTGGCAAACTTCAGACGGGCCTGGACATGTACTGGCTTAAGCAGGGGGACACTGCAGGAATCTGAGTCCCTCTTGGCGTAGTGGTGTTACTGATAGGTAGCCTTTGTTACTTTTGGTCCCAGCTCTCTGCAGGTCATTCATCAGGTCTCTCCGTGTAGTTTCTGTGATTTTTGCTCACCGTTCTCATGACCATTTTGACGTCATGGGATGAGATCTTGCATGGAGCCCCAGATCGAGAGAGATTATCAATGGTCTTGTATGTCTTACAATTGCTCCCACAGTTGAATTATTCACACCAACCTGCTTGCTTACTGGAGATTCACTCTTTCCAGCCTGCTGCAGGTCTACAATTTTCTTCCTGGTGTCCTTCTTGCTTGTTTGTGGGTGACCAAATACTTATTGTCCACCATGATTTACAATTAAATTCTTTAAAAATCCTACAATGTGGTTTCCTGGATTTGTTTTTCTCATTTTGTCTCTCATAGTTGAAGTGTACCTATGATGAAAAATACAGACCTCTCTCATCAGTGACTGACTAAATACTTTTCTGCCCCACTGTAATAGCAAAAACATTTACAGCTCTCTTGACCACCACTGCGATGACCCAATCCCTGCGGTTCCTTCTGGCTGGGTCGGATGTTACACACAAGCACGATTGGCTGTGCATGAGGGAGGGGAGGTCACATGGGGAGTTATTCTCCAGCACGACAACAGCACTTTCACTACTTTACGTACAAACAAATAGACAGTCCCATTGTTAGGGAACTTGCGGCTTTGTTTTGGATTAGTGCTACAAGCTGAACAACGGAACATTCAACTGTAACTTCTGCAATTAAAATTACTTAAAACATTTCAGAGCAATGTGTCACTAGCAGAAAACTGTTGTTGATTCTAGTATACCTAAGGCAAATCCAGCATTTGAATTCCTTATTGCAATTAATATCAATTGATCATCCTGATATAGCAAGATCTTCTTTAAATTCATATTTTTTGTTAGTTTGTTTTAACCAAAAGCCATGGCAAAGGTCAGGTTAAATACTGTTCCACACCAATCCTAAGGTACAGTCTCAGACAAAACATCCTGCATGACTCTAGCAGCTTCAGTTCCCACCAGTCAACAGATTCCCACAAGAGACAGACAACACCCCTCCTCGGCTTAATTGATGAATCTGTGACCAGTGGGTCAGACAGAGATGGACTGGCTCATACCCCAGCGGCAGCGTATCACAGTGCACTTTGCTTCACCTCCTGCCCTCTCTGTATGTGTGATAAGCGGAGGCTATGCTACAGCCCAGGCGCTTCTGTGGGATAATGGATGAGTGACTTGATCATTGCTGACAAGCCTGGAAACATTTGGCCTGAATTTTTCAGGGGCACGGCTCTGTCACTGCCTACTGAATCTGGTAATCGGCATGTGCCAGGGCTACCTGAACCAGTCTCCACCTGCTCTAACACTTTACTCTGATTGGGGAGACAACTGCAACAGCTGGACAGGGATTAGGTGGGTAGCGCCAGCCAGTGCTGCCTGGCCCACAGGGTCACGGTGAGCCATGGCCAGGCTCAGCACCTGTCGCCAATCCTGATATAGCCCCACCCATTCAGGCTTTTCAGCACGATGATAGGTTCAAAAGATCAGCTTTGACCCCACCCATCAGAGACTGAAGAAGCATTCTGTGCTGTTTTCTTTCCTGTGGTAAGGACACAAGAGTGATGGACTTTTCTACACTGTGTGATTTAGTATTCCCTCAGAGCTGGCTGAGATCAGTGGGATATTAATGCTGCTTATCAGCACATGCAGTGCAAAGGGGCCACCGATTTTACGGTCTGATCTAATGGGTGAAGCTTAAAATCCCCTAGAGTACAGTTTAGTCCATATGTGACTGTAGAGTGACTATTTTTCTTGTAAAAAATTGTTTTGGCACTAAGAACAGCAAAGCTGTTCAAGGCTGACAACTCAATCATTGCAGCTGGTAAATAAAATGTTTTCCATTTAGAGCTGACATGCTGAACTATAAAGATTTATTAACTTGTATGTTTTCATCATACTCATAATAAATTTAGATTGATAATGTTTTTTTTTACATTGAGAATATTACTTAAAGTAGACAGCTTCAGTGTGATGCAATAGTGTGATGAGAATCCAAAACCTCCAAAAGGCCTGTTGCTAGAGCAAACACTGATCTGCCTAATCCTTTCAAAAATGTCTGCTTGGGAAACAGGTACGGACTGTCATAGAAAAAACTGGAAACCAAGAATTTGATGTTAGAGACTTGTATTTTATTGCCTAACCTTTGGTCTGTTATAATTTTCCCCAGCTGTGAATAAATAGTCCTGGTCCAAATGATGTAAAAGTTGATTTTTGAACTGAAGAAGAAATACTAGCTGAACTGTCAAGGGAAAAAAACAAACAAAATGATAACATCATTTAGATGACCTTATTTCATATTTTATTCCATGCCGAATTAATACAGTTAAATACCGTTGGTATATATCTATAGCTTCCAAAAAGTGTTTTTATGGGAAAAAAAAGACCATTCCTTATCAAGCTTCTTCAAACTTCAGAAGGTTCAACCTGGCATCTTGATGAAGCTGTCAGATGCTGCTTATTGCTATCGTAAGGGGAGATCACACTAAATACTTTCCACTGTACCCTATAGAAGCTGTTTTCAGATTTTTTTTCGCAGTTTTTTATATAGCATACAAATTTCCTCTGATTTCTGGTTATATTTGAACAAAGTCACTTTGTTCAAGACTTAGATATGGTCATTATACTATTGCTAAAACTGTACCTAATCGAATGGTAGCTAATAGACACTCACAGGTTAGCTATGGCAGGGGCTTCAAAGCATATTTTGAACACAGGCTTGAAGACGTTTGAGTTTAATGAATAAACAGCGCAAAATTCCTGTGAGATATTCGAACATTTGATTTGGTAAAA
Source organism: Ancistrus triradiatus (assembly GCA_025084515.1). Taxonomy (NCBI): domain Eukaryota; kingdom Metazoa; phylum Chordata; class Actinopteri; order Siluriformes; family Loricariidae; genus Ancistrus; species Ancistrus triradiatus. Next base: position 857,738 of record JAJAGP010000055.1, on the reverse strand, counting down.
TACTGAACCAATGAACAATTAACCAACCAAATAATGAATAATATCGCCATAAAAAAACTACTGGGGCTTCCCGTGTAGTCTTAAAGCAATCGGCGGTGGTGGAAGGTAAGAAGGAAGAAGGAACTTCACCTGAATTTATGCCATTACATATTGACAACGCAGATTAGTTCAACAATGTAGATGGCAATGTGTCTGCAAACACAACTGCGAGTTAATGAGTCTGACAAGCACAGAAATGAGAAATATGGAGAGAGAGAGAGCACTTATAGTAATTCCTTGCTGTGTTAAGCCTTTTGCTGCACTTCCCATTGTGAGTGGTGTCAGGGGTCAAGGCTAGGCGTCTTTAAATGGATGCTATTAAAACATTTCATTCCAATGATATATAATAGATGGGTGTTAGCTGCTGGAATTGACTGGTAGTAAGCTCTATAATCTGTTGAGGACCCAGGCATGTGACAGAGGGATTTATGGTAGTCTAGCACATATAAAGTACTGTGCAAAAGTCTTAGGCCACCATTTGATTTGTTTTTTTTAGCAATGGTATAATGACCATATATAACATATTGACAAGGACTGAACCAAAAAACTTAGATTTGATACTATTATATAATACTCTTCTCCACTGATCTTCATTCCAGTCTTTGTGAGCTTTAGCATATCTTAGCCTTTTCACCATGTTCCCATAATGAAAGGGAAAGGGACTGCTACCCTTCCAAAAAGACCATTCCTGATCAAGATTCTTAGGACTGTAGAACTTGGCATCCGGATGAAGCTGACAGATGCTGCTATTGCTCAAGTGTAAGGTCACACTAACTACTTGCCACATACAAATTTCCTGTATTTTCTGGTTATATTCTAATAAAGTGACGTAGAATTAATTATATATGGTATCTATAAAGTAAGTGCCACTTTAACATTGTTAATATGTCAATGTCAGAAAACACAATGGTCAAACATGATGTGATATCAAATAATGTGGATAAAACCTAAGCTCATTTTGCTGTGCATAAATCCAAAAAACAGCCACTCGTACATTGGTTGGTGAGTCATACATTTATTAAAGTGGGACTCTTTAGACACCTTGTATATCTAACCCAATGGTGGCCTAAGACTTTTGCACAGTACTGTACATCTCAATAATCTTTTCATTAATGTCAAACAAAGTAAACATCAACTAGGGTAAGGTTCACAGGTTAGGTTTTTGTTTTTCAATAACATGGACTATCAGAATGACTTAAGGCCTCACCTGACCTTGACTTACCCTTTCTAACCTTGATTCTTTTTTAAATACTGCAGTCATTCTACAGAAGATGATGTCATTGTAGAGCCTAACAAGACAAGGACTGAAATCTGTGTATTGTAATCATAATAAAACCATGCTGACAGGATGAACAGTAGATTATTCTCTGATATTTATCTTCAGAATGTCCTCCTAGTTTTCTAGTGTTCACGTAGCAGAGAGTACATCAGAGTATGGTGTCGGTGGCGCCCTGCGCTGTTCTGGGTTGCTTCCTGAACACAACAGGTCCTGAGTGACAAGAAGCAGACGTGCTCCCCTGCCTCCCCTCAGCCCTCGCTCACTGTAGCCATTCCCTACTGACGCCACTCTCAACACAGGAGCCTTACAGACATTAAAGCCTCAGCCATGCCAGGCCTTTTCCCATGGTTAGATTGCATTACACCTTGGAGAGAGAAGAAGGAAAGAAAGGAGGAAAAAAACCCCACACTCCAACTTCTAATGCTGCTCCTGCCTGCTTTGCTGTGCCGAGGCCATAATGGCGGTCATTAAGTGAAAAACGATAACATCCAGATAAAACATTTTTTCAGGCCATAGGATACATTGCTCTAACATTTTTTGCCCCAAGTATTTCTGTATGAAGTTGGTCAAGTAATTGTAAATAGTTACAAGAGAGTAATTATAAAGAAAACACTATACTAAAAGGATAAGTGTAATCCCCAAAACATAAGAGAGAGTGAGTGAGATACAGCACAATTACTTTAATGTATAATTCAATTGTATTGTAAGTATTCAACCACGAGATGGAACAACGCATGACGTTCTTTTCAAGGCCCAACTCTGAATACCACAGATTCCTCATGTCAAACTTCAAAGCAAATAGTTACTTGCAATTAGAGGGAGCACAGGCCTGCTGCATGGGAAACGCTTACGTACTCTACTACAACAGAAAATGGTAGAAGTGAGACCTTTACGTCCTTTATCTGAGATGATGGATAGTCTCTTAGGTGCAGTGGTCCCAAAAAAAGCTGCCACAATATACTCTCTAATGATTCTCCATGTTTTGTATAGCACTGTATGACTTCAGCCTTTAATAATTTATCAGTGTCATTAGGACTATATAGCAGTCATTATGGATTGGTCCATATGTCCAGTCAATAAAACAACAACCAAACTGTTTTCCAAAATGGCTAGGTCAGAATTTTCCTAGAGTAGAGAATTACTAGAATAAAAACACTAGCTTGCTGATTATTTCTGGAAAAAAAATAAAAATGGTGGTTGGGGAATTATCCAACAATTCAGTTTGCTTTTAAATTCCATCCTTTATCTAACCATTTTAATTCAGTTGATGCCAATACAATTTGTTGGGCTTCCAACTATTATTAATCTTGATAATTAGTGAGAAAAAGAAAATAAGCCCAAGGTTTACTACACTTAACTGCCCACCATCAAATGTGTTACTATCCTACTTCAACTTACTGAACTTAAATTCTGAATAGAAAGATGCTGATTAGATATAATACTATTTAATATGTGCTCAGGTGATGCAGTGTTCTAATAGAAATTAAGTAAAGCTTAACTTGGGTTAGATTCCCGGTGGCGCCATCTGGCTGGTTCGAGCACGACGTAAACTATTGGCTGATAGGGAACTACCCCTAAACTGCACAGGACTACCCAGTCCTGCAATGGTCTGGTAGTATACATGCTAGCAATTCAAGGATAGCCTTTCAGAGTCCTCCCAACACTCCTGCCCCCAGCCCTGAAATTGGCAATTTTTCAGCCTGAAGGATGGGAAGGTGTCTGGATTTCTTCTAACAGATTCTTAATTACAGCAGACACAAATACCAGTCTCCAAACACAAGCCCCAGCAGTGAGTATATGCGCAGCCAAGGGTGCTACGGCCATAGTAAACAGTGCTAATCAATGATGTGTCAGAAATAAAGAGTTTTTTCGTGAGGTTCTCCTCCTCTCAGAATGATTATATGGAGATCATTGTTCACTTTTTTCTGCCTGTTTTTTGTCATGTGTCCATGAAATTCAGAAGCATCCTGAGTTCAATCATACAAAACCACAGCCAGTTCTTCACAGAGAAAGAAAAAAATACTGCGCTGATTACTCTACCTCTGTTATACTTCAAGCAACAGTGCAGAAATTACATGTCTTGAGTACATCAATATATTTCCCACAACCCTTGAACGGTGTCAAAACTACTACTTGGATGGTGTAATTTTCCGGACATGTGTGGGCTTCTTTAATGATTATAAATTTGCACAGGATAAGAAAATAAAAATTCCATGTGTAATAAGAAGCTTCTGCTACTCAAGGGATTTGTTTTTTTAATTTAATGAACTAAGAGCTGATTTCCTTGACGGTTATTACGACAGCTTGTTGCAGGGGATTTGTTAAGTGTCAGTGTAACTTATAACACACTATATGTAGTCTATAAATGTGCTACATTCAGAACAGTGTAACTGTTCGTTGGGCATTCTTATAAATGTCATCTGAATTTTATTGTTCTTCATTTTAAATTTGGCCAGCACATGTGGCTGCAACTTGGGTTACACCAAAAGAGCAGATCCTGAGGGATCTTTCCATTCTTTCCAAAAGTGTGAGATTTCCACCCCACAAGATTTTTTGAGACTGCATTTGAAAAAGAAAATCAAGCTTCTTCAGACTGTAGGAGGGTCAACTTAACATACCAATAAAGATGCCAGATGCTGCTATTGTGCAAGTGTAAGAGGAGGTCACACTACTTGCCACTGTAGCCCATAGAAGCTGTTTTTTTCTTTTTTTTTCTTCAGTCTTTAAAAACTGCATACAAATGTCCTGTATTTTCTGGTTGTTTTCAAATAAAAAGACTGTGAAATAATTATATATGGTCATTATACCATTGCTAAAACAATGGTATATCTAATCTACTGGTGGCCTAATACTTTTGCACCATAGTGTATCTGCATTTTAATACACTAATTTGTGATCACCTGTTTTTAAAAGGGGTTAGTACTTGTTCTGTTTAAAGATGAAAACAGAAAACAACCAAAAAAAAAAATGAAAATAGCTATAATAACTGTTTTAACAACTGTTTCAGCAATAACTGTTGAATATGATTCAGTAAAATAAGATTTACCAACATGATTCTCATGGGAACTACCAGAGATAATCAGCTAATAATAACATTAGGCCATATCCTTAGGTAAAACTAATCATGTCTGAATAGGGCCAAGCATTTCTTCTTAAAAGCCTAATTTATTTCCACACCAAAAACAAACTCTGTAGTACTAATTTACTCTTCGTAAATTGATTTGGTCTTTTAAGTTAGCCATCTTATGCCAGTAGTGTTTGGGTGGTCCACTGCCTTGGGCCTCCCTTCCCTACAAATCACTGACTAATTGTTGTAATTCTACACATGGTGACAGTTTTAGCCTGTGAAGCATGAGGACCAGTGCCACTAAACAGCTTGGTGGTGACGATGGAAAGCAAGCCACGTGTCAAAGCTTTGTTTAGAGCAACACCGCCCCAAACTGCAATATATCACAGCTTTCAACAAATGATCAGAACCTCACAAATTAATTAGACATGATAGTTCATCAAAACAGGCTGATGAAGAAATATTTGATCATTTTAGGCTGCTGAGAGAAAAGCAGTTAGGTGGAACTGCTTTTGATGGCTGTTGAGAGTTCAGGACATTCTCTTAACCTTTAGCTTAGCTTAAGCCTTAAACAAAGTGAAGGAACTTTGAGTACCAGAAAACCAAAATATTGCTTCTCACAATGGCCACCAGTTCATTACCAAAGGTTCCAAAGGTACCTGTTCATGTTTGCACCATCAGGACTTAAAGGAACTTGGGGCGGGGCTAGAACCACTGCTCATAGTTAACTGGCTACCCATACAACACCAGTTTGTGCAACACCATTCGCTCAAGCACCAAATTATATATATATATATATATATATATATATATATATATATATATATATTAATATATATATATATATATATATTAAAAAAAAAAAAAATAAATAGCCTGGTTTAATGGTGCAAGTAACATTGCCCTTTTGTGCTGTTCTAAGGATATTATCCAGATCTTATCCAGATTTAGTTAACATTAAACGTATTTTCTCACTATGCAGATATTTTTGTGTTACTGTCATCAATAAAGGTATTTAAAGGGGCTCTGTGACCAAGACTGCTCCTCAGTCATGTTATTGCAGAAAGGTTGGTTGTGAGCCTTGTGAAATCTTAGCAGTAACTGTGTTTTATGCTGTAACGCTGCAGCCACTTTTACTGTTCTTTTTTTACACTCTACTCTGTAGATGTTCCTGTTATCTCTCAAAATAAATCTAGAACCTCAAGGTCAGACCTCCACTAACTCATATAAGGCAAGATACATAGTAAACTATGCAGAGTTGAAAAATCCTTTACATGTTTTGAAGAATGGAAACAATATGGAAAGCCTGTTTTTATCAGTCTGGATGGTTCACTCTGGCTTGAGGTACAAGAATGGAAGTGTTAATAATGACAATGTTCACTAATTAACATCAAGCAAGCGAGTTAAACTTCTTAAGCAGACTAGCTTCTTAAACTGGGATGAACTGTTGCTCAACAACTGTGATTATGCCTTACTTGACTATCATGACTATATTTAACACAAATTGGAATAGTGTGAGTGTGGACAGAGGAAGTGGCTGCTCTGCTCAGACAACTTGTTTAAGGGCAGCTCCGGTCACAGTTGTCACATAGACTGGGATAATAATAGGATGTGTCACGTTCTTGATGCAAACACGGCCATTCCCACGTTACGCAGGCTGGTGTCACTTTTTAGTCCACTAAAGAAAAATCCCTCCCTCTCATGAACTTCCCTAAAGAATAAAAAAAGATAAAATAAAAACAGCCCACCAAGGCTCCCCACAGTTCACTTAGCTCCCAAGCATATGTGCATTCCTTGTTTATCTTCAATTATAAATAACTTTGGGAAGATGTGGATCAATACTTTCCCTGTGACCAAATAAAGAGTGGGAGGGAGTTATGACTGAGTGTTCTAATGACTTTTCTCATCTCCGTGAATTTTCTCTTTGCGCTGTTCCCATGGCCTGTCGGAGTGTCTATAGCGATAACTACACCACAATCAACACAGGCTAAAGTCATTGAGAAAGAGAGGAAAAAGAGCGACTGTACTCAGCCCAACAGGAGGGCTGCAAAAAGACTTTGGCTGTGGATAATGGCTAACACATATCAGAGCGGAGACATGAGGTTACAGCTTCTGGTACTTGCCTTGGCCTGAATTCACCTTCACATTTCCTTTGGTTTCTTTCAAAGATGCAAAGCACTTTTTATTACAATATGGGCTATAATTACGACAGGATTGGAAACTATAATTGGATTGTGAAGGAAAAAAGTTGTCAAAATATAATTACAACTAAAATATGGAGTGAACATGCTGGAAAGCCAACAGTATAATACCATCTGGTTTGGGTGCCCTAAAATAGGAAAGAACAACAAGAAAACCATTACTTTATGTCAAGAGATTTAGATTGCTGGAAAATTATGAGGAGCCATGTTTCTCACTACCCAAAACTAGAAAGAACATTCTCTCTTCCTACAACTGAGAGCCAAGACAGAATCTGAATCCCATTTGATGCTCCCTGAGTGGAAAACACAGAGTGAAGCTTGTGTAAAACAGTATGCTTCCATAATCGACTAATCTTTGCTGCCTAACCATCGGAGGTAGCCAACCCAATGTTTGGATTCTACCATGCTACAAAATGTAACCCTTATACAAACTAGTGACCATGCCAAGCACATCCAGCCATACTTGTTTTAAGTGGGAAGAAAAACAAATGAGTAATCAACAGACAGATAACCTTAACGTTTAACACTTTCAACATCTACATACCCATAAAAATGTATTTTTTCAACTGTCACTGCAAAATCATCACAGTGGAGTTTAGCTTGGTTAATTGAAACCACAAAAAGAACACTGATGTCCTGAATCTGAAAACTCATACGATCACCAGGAAAAACTCTAAATGTCTCATAGCGGTCTAACAGAAAACCCACAAGAGCTAATTACAAAGCACATACAGTACTTGACAATGGCCTGTCACTAGTGTTTTCATTAAAGCCCTGACCGTGAGTTGAAAGACAGAGAAGACAGCAAGAGTGAGTAAGAGAAAAAGAGTGAAAGAATATATCAGTACATCATGTTTCTTAAATAGAGAGAACAACAGGGACCAAGAATAGCTGAATCTGAGTTTGTGTGTCATTGTTTTTCCACGACAGCAGCAGTGAGTCGCAGGCCCCTTTGTTCGAGCAGTGTGAGTGTGAGCAGGACTGCTGTCTGTCTCTTTGCTGGCTCTGATAGCTAGCCAAGTAGTCAAGTACTGTATTAGTGTTTAGCTTTTGCCACATTTTGGAATGTGTTGCAATGTGTGCATTCATCTGTTACCATTGCCTGTTTACTATACACAACCTTTGCTTGATGGACTGATAAATAACTATGAACATTCCAGGCTTTCTAAAGCTAGCTTGGGCACTTATGTGGAAGCATAAACATGACTAGAAAGATCCTCTGCAGTTGAAACAGCAGAAACACACAAGAACACAAAGATTCATGCTGACTGAAAATCCCATTCAGCAAGACCAAGCAACTAAAATTTCAAGTGTTCCATCATTCAGTCTGTGGCACTTGTTGACACTGAGATTTGCTACACAATTAATAATTAAGGAGAAATTGAAGTTTCTTTTAAAACCAGTGTGGGTGTGCAAACAAATGCCTCCATAGTCCGAACAAAAAATAAACCATACCAAAAAACAAAGTCAAACAAATAACAACAAAAAAAAACATCCTGCGGACACGAAAAAACAAACAAACAAAAAAAATGGATTTACAAAATGAATCAGATTTGGTATTCAGCATGAACAACTGCTTACTGTGGTACTGTGGTAGCCTAGCGGTTAAGGTACTGGACTCTGGCTCAGAAGGTCCAGGGTTCAAATCCCACCCCTGCCAAGCTGCCACTGTTGGGTCCTTGAGCAAGGCCCTTAACCCACAATTGCTTGGATTGTAAGAAGTCGCTCTGGATAAGGGCGTCTGCTAAATGCTGTAAATGCTTAATGTCATTTTCGGGACCAGTCAAAAGTGTGCTCTTGCCATTCATTTCTGTGGTTATGATGATTGACAAAAACACACACCACCACACCATCTATTACAAGTTCAACAGAGTTTATCTTTGGGACCCCATTGTAACTACACATCAAACGACAGAAGATGGGACTTGAGCCATTCACGCTAGTGGTGAGCAAGAAGTAGAAGCACTGCGGTCATAAACTCACATCCAAGGCGGCACAATCCAGTACTAAAATGCTTTTTCATTCTGCACCCCATCAATTTGAAAAGAATACAAGTGGTTACATGATAAACCAATGTCTTTATTTTTGGATAGTTTCATGCATGTTTTTTCCAACTTAATAGCATGTTCTGTTTTCAATTTTTATACCAAGCATATGGCAAAGTCAGTTGTTTGTAAGCATCTGTGAATGTTGGTCAATTAGCATTTTATTGAACGAAATATATGACAAAGTAGTACGTCATTATTAGTTAGTAATAAGCATTATTACTATTCAGTTTTATAACTAGACTATATAAACATTTGTGAACAACCATGCTAATTATTGAGCGTTGCTCTTTTAGCAACACTCACTTGTAACACATTCATATTATTAAACAAACATTTCTGGATTCTCCACAGACAAACAGTGGCAGTAGAAAAGATTGTACTGATACCCTCTCAACAGGACACATTGAAAGGTTCCACTTCCAACAGCTCAGCAACTTTCTGTCCTGCTGTCATTAAACAAAGTCCATAGAGAACTGGTTTGGCAACCTTAATTGAAAACTTGACTGGTTTGTTCAGAACCTTGACCCCAACTCCATCAGACACCTTGAAAAAGCACTGGATGCCAAAAGTGAGCCAGAGCTTATTATCTAACATCAGAAGGCTACCTCACAGTCATGTTCCAAAATATACTGGAAAAACAAAGGTTATTGTAGTAGCAAAGGTGACGGGGCAAACTACCATATGAATACCCATGTTCTGGATGTAATGTTTGGGTGTCCACAAACTTTTGTCTATGTAGTGTATTTAGTATATAGCATGCTCTTTAAGAGCGTACTCACACCGTGCTGAACTTCGTGGTTGTACTTACTTTGTATTGTTTTGGGCATGTGCTGCTCGTATAAGAAGATTTCTACAGAAACTGCTCACGCTTTGTTCTGTGCATGGGTGCGATTAGTGATCATACTACATGCGTGCCATGCCAGTGCCATCCGAGCCCACCTCTTCAAGGGTGCCCGAGTGCGGTTCAGCATAACGTGCCCCAGCGCGATACGGGTGATCACACTAGTCAAACGAACCGCGCTTTGGGGGTCAATCGAACCCGGGCGGATTTCCTAGTGTGAGTACGCCCTGAGACAGATTGAGAATGATGTTGGTGCTTCAAAAAACACCAATAATCATCAGTGTGTTTTATGATGGATCCCAAGAATGTTTAGTGATGTGGTCTAATAGATAGAAGTTATGAAAGGGAGGAAGCAATGCAACAGTATTTAGGAGTTTGGATGTGTGTGTGTGTGTGTGTGTGTGTGTGTGTGTGTGTGAGAGAGATGTTTAAGCCATCGGTTTGGACTCTGACATTAAGCAGTGCAGCGTGCAGAGCGCGGCCCAGCGGCCCCTCTAATCTGGTCTGATTTATGGAGCGCTCTTCCTCTTTTGGGGAGGGCCTCCGAGCTAGGAGACAGCCTGGCGTCCTCCCCACGGCCCAGCACCAGCCCAGCACACACTGCTCAGCCTCTCTCTCTCACTCACTCACACACACTCACACCCACAACCCCCACACACACACTCACACACACACACACACACACACACACACACACACACACAATCTCTCTCTCTCTCTCTCTCTCTCTCTCTCTCTGTCCCCTCGACCTCCAGCTCTGCACCAGGGAAACCACTGCATCACTCACACGCCCTCACAGTCACAAACACACACACACACAGTCTGAGTGTGGAATGTATGCAGAGTTTGTATCATGTAATCACGCACAGATGACAGTGGCACGGACGGGGACAGAACTCTGTTCATATTTACAAGGCTTCTCCCTAACACAAACACTGAGTCACTTCTTGAAGAATAGCAATTCCTCTGTGCGACTTTATAACAGAAAACATTTTCAGTTTATGATGTGCACAGTATTAACCCGGTCAACAAATCTAGTGCTGAAAACACACACAGAAAAGAGGCTTGAAACGTACAAACAAGAACAAAATCTGATCAGATTTTCCTTTCGCTTGATTGGTGGGAAAATAAGAAGATGGTGAACGAGGGTACGCATGATGTTGATGCATTAAAAGGGCCCTGTGAAGTCCTCACCCTATATGAACAGAAAGCAGGTGAAGAAACAAACCAGCACTATTGGCTGGCTGTCTAAACTGCTTTGTGCCATTGATCAGACTCATGGTGGCTCTGGCACACATCCACAGAGAACACCGTGTGCAGGTGTGAGCATGGCCTGGACAGGATGGTATTCCACTGCAGGTGCTGGGGAGGGGTCCTCCAACTGACCTTCAATTCTTTTGACATAGACAACTGTGCCTACATGTGATACAAGCACCACTAGGACTCGCACCTGGATCACTGTTGTGGTGGGTTAGCATGTTAAACGATTGCACGATTTAATATTCAATTCCCATTGTCAAAATATCGTTAAGTCGGACCATCGTAAAACAGGAACTATCTGTATTTTCTTCCGCTTTATGTCAAGTCAGAGTTATTTATATAGCGCTTTTTACAATGGAGCATTGTCTCAAAGCAACTTTACAAGTTTAGATTATCTCCTGATATCTATGTCCAATCCCAAATTGAGCAAGCCTAGGGCGACAGTGGCAAAGAAAAACTCCCTAAGCGTTATGAGGAAGAAACCTTGGGAGAACCAAGACTCAAAAAGGAGACCCAACCTCCTCGGGTGGCGTAGATGATAAATTTAAGAATGAAACTAATTTATGTAAACTAATCATATGTATGAATTACCGTATTTTTCGGACCATAAGGCGCACTTAAAATCCTTTAACTTTCTCAAAAAATTCGACCGTGCGCCTTTTAAAAATGCGGGCGTCTAATGTACGAATTAATGCTGGTTCTGCTTTATGACCTAGAAACCGATTTGCAGATGGTACACTGCGCTATAAATCTGTCAAAATGTGTTAGACGGCCTTGGTCGGTTACGAAGCTTCGGCCACCGTTAGTGCGCAGCATCGCGGAGTAAATACGGTAGGTGCTTCAGCATTAGGGTGTGTGCATTCATTCATTCTTTTCAGAGCGGATTTCAAACTCAAAGCATCAGTCACGCAGTACAACATGGACATAGAGCGCTGCGGAAGAATTCAACATTAACGAATCAATGGTACGGAAGTGGAGGAAGCAAGAAGACGCCCTGCGCCAGGTAAAGACCAAACTGAGCTTCCGAGGGAACTTAAGAGTTTTGTTTCATTTAATGCGCCTTTATGTATGGAAATAGATCGGTTAGCAGCCGATCGTTGATATTGCGTCTTATAATCCGGTGCGCTTTACGGTCTGAAAAATACGGTATTACTGCGTATTAATGTATTAATATGTATTAAAATCATTATCTTTAATTTTGAATTCATTTTTGACCTCCTATGAAACTTGCAAGACAGGTCACATACTGTATGCTCCTGAAAGCACTTTTAAACCGGTAGGATTGCACAATATAATCATTGTATTTATGGTAACAATTACACTCAGCTCTCCTACTTTTTGTGAAAAAGTTAAATGTGGTAAATGTTACATTTGTACAGTACTATGAAAAGTTAAACACAGACGATGAAATCTTGTCAAAGCAGGTGCGGGAAGTTAAAAAAAAAAAACAGTCCAACGCAAACCTGTAAATAAAATACAGCCTCGTAATAAAATTAAAACCAGCTTGTGCACCTTTCCACATGCACATTCTCACTGTTGATTGTCACTCCCACATGGGAGAGGGGAGACACAAATTGGCCGCTGACAGCCGGCTCTGGCCATCCGTCTTGAAATGCAGCTTGATCTATGTGAGAAGGGTGTGCTATCTGCTTGTTTTTCTGCTGGCTTTGACACTCGCTGATATGGCATGGCTCAATCCTTCCCCATTCATCAGAAGAAGAAACTCAGACATCTTAATACACTATGCGTCATTCACATGCACTGGAACCAGATCTCTAAGCTTCGGCTTGCATGAGAGAATGCACTTAAGGTCTGTACGGGGGGGAAAAAATCAAAATGCTGCAATTCTGATATGTACTATATCTTTTAACACTAATGAGCTGCACCAGCTCTTCGTAAGTTTATCATAAGCCTGTCCATAAATAATTCCTATAAATGTACAGCAGTAATAACCCACTTACGACGAGCTGCAAACCTATCAGTCCCGTACTCAGTCTTGGAACTGCAGCAGCATCTCATAACCGGCCTACATTAACACTATATGCCAGCCTATTAGGTTTGCTCTAACGAGGCCTGGAGCCATCCATCTCCATTAGGTTTTCATGTCCGAGCCTTGGCAGCCATTAGCTCCTCCGACCTGTCTAAACACATACACGCTGGCTGGCCTCACACCCATCGATCCGCCACACACCTTCTTACTGGAAGCTCAACAGCGGCCTGAGCCGCCCGAAAGTCAATAGCACTTACACCGGGTCTCCGCAATTGTGGGTAAGCACTCACTTTATTTGGGAGCATTTGGGTGCATTAGTGCCTGCACTTGTTTGGATTAACGGCTTGGAGCTGCTGCAGAAGCTCCTTTCTCTGAGGCAGAGGTAAGTGTTGTTATGAGACACCAAAACAGTCTAGTTATGGAGCATTTTACATCTGGATGGTGTGCATTCAGCAGAAGCATTAACATAGCCCTGATGTATTACCCTAGCTAGTCAGCTGTAGTCTGGGTATCTGTTAACGATTTTGTATGACTTACAGAAGATGGCGTGATCAGAGGAAGACAACAAATAAACATTGTTCTAACCCTCAGGTTGCCTCTTCTTGCATCTGGCCGTCTGACCAGATGACAGCAAAGAGATCTCCACCAGGTTCCCCCTGCTGTGATTTAATTGTTGTCGGCAGGGGATCGGCGTGCGATCCAGCTTTAAAAATGAAATTGGCGACATAATAAAGCGTGAGTCGGTGAGTGGGCAGGGAGAGTTCAGTCAGAGTTCAGAGCTGAGCTCTGCTCCCTAAAAACCCTCTCATCCTCCACCTCCACAGCACTGGTGCCAAGAGAAATGGATAGCATCTCTGGCAGGGAAGAGTTACTGTGTGAAAGTCGTCTGCTTTGCCGTACTTTCTGGTTCTCAGGGTAGCGCGGGATTTTTGGGAGAGAGCCGGGGAGGGCTCGAGTTCAGTCGGAGAGCCTAATTTTAACCTGCTGCAGTGCATGAGGCCTTGCTGGGTCGGTGGGAAGTTGCAGAAGGGGCTTGACCCCTGTGGCAGGAAGAGATTTGGCCACTTCTTACTGTAACTGTGTTGGAGAGTCCCATGGGATGGTAGCCTGGCAGAACACTGAGTCTTGTTTTCCCACCCTTCCATACAGAAATGCCTGTCCTGGACCACAGAGGCAGCAGTTCCCAGGCCTGTACCCAATATTCCAACTCACCCTTCATCAAGCCAAGTCCATTAACATTGACATCCTGGGAAATGTCCAGTTTACCTTAACAGCTAACAGTCATCTTTAGCATCATTCCCACTCGCAGATTTCCAATGGTATTTTACCCTGTTGCATGTTACCACCAACCATACAGTGACCTATTACAAATCATACATGCAATGGACCCCTCCCGCTCTTGCTGATAAATTAAGGGCGTACTAACACCAACACTAACACTAACAAATCAAAGGTGTACTACTGTATATGCTTGGTTGCCTTGCACCATGCCTGAGCAAGATCCTACCCCCTTCCCGCTGGCCTGCACTCACATTGCACTTCAATGTACTGGGCTGAAGCATGCTAACGTCATCATAATGCTACATGTTGTGGTGGAGAAAGGCACGCCTGCACAGCACAACTGTCTCCATGGATGCACATGTTTGGGTGCACTGTCACAGCCCTCTCATACGCATTACAGACCTATTGATTATGCACTGCAGTGATTTTCGGCTACTCGTGCTCTATGTATGAGAAGATTCACAATAAAGCCTACAGAAACCTGGCTTGTCTGTTCCCAAGGACAGTTTCACGTCTCTTGAGTCTCTTAGACCAACCACATCATCAGATCTGATAGTCTGGATTGGATGATGTGGTCATACTCTGACAGCCTGTGTGTTGACCCCATTGTCTGGAGTGAGAGACAGGGAGGAACTGCAGGATCTTCCCCCCTCCACTCATCAGTGTTGCTGCGTGCCTACAGCATCACCCCTCTGACCAAATCAATTTAATGAGGCTGCTTCAGCAGACACCCTGCATGCTTGCCAGTGTTCAGGTGTGGACTGATGTGTGCAGTGTCCTACTACCCCTGCCAGCACAGTGTGCATGCAGTAATTACACAGTGTGACACCCTGAGAATGGGGTCGGCCATGGATTGCAGCCATGACAGGGTGCGCTCTTGAACAGCAGAGGAGACACCTCAAACACACAACCTCACTGACTAAACAAGGTGTCACAAGCGCTTTCTGTTCTTAAATAATGGCTGCATTCACCGCAGCGGCAGCTCAAGACATAGACATATATAAAAGGGCGAGGGTTAGATTGTGTCTGAAGAGGTGTGTGTCAGGTCCGACAGTGAGAGCCATTGTAGTGAGCAGGCCTTCACTGAAGAGATCAGGCAGAGGGGTAAAAAAGGTCACGAGCACCATGCTTTCTTTTTTTTAATCAACTCAGGCAACAGGACTGACACCATTTGGCATCTGGGTGAGTGTGTATGTGTGAGTGTGCCACTCTAGGTTTGCCATCACACATCTTCCCAATGATGGCATGTGATAGGCTGCCATAGTAGTTATGGAGGTGTCGGTGTGGTGATTCAATTAATAGGCTGCACAAAAGTTGGGATTATAATGTACAGTGTATACATAAACATATTTGTTGGGCATTTCTTTAGACCTGTAATTCACTGTAGATAATAATGCCATATCTTCACCTGAACAATCTCAGTACTCACAACTAGGGGTGTGTGATACTGACAAAAAATAATATCTAAATATTTTCTGGGATTTATGGATAACAATAATTTATGGATGACACTTTGGCAGTGTATATTTTGGGTATAAAGTATTCAAAATGATTTGCACCCACCCCTCTCAGCTGCCTGAATTGGCATCGTGTCTTTCGTGATGTAATTGGTGACAGCATTTATTATGTCTAGCCATTGGTTGCCTTTCTTGTCATAAGGCACTTTTTGTTTGCTGAGTGTGTTTATGTGCTGGTACCTTGGCTGGTTTAAGTCGTGGACAGCTGATTCCCAAAGTTTGTCATAATCTTCATATTCTGTATGGTGGTTAGTTTGCAAATGGTGAAATAAGGTAGTTGCTGAGCTGTCTGTAATGCCAACCATTTGCCGACATAGTTAGCAGATTGCCATCCTTGAGCAACATCAGTCTTTCAAAGCTGGGCCATGTCTAGCTATTAAATCTAACTACATGGTCTGAGAGGATGGTGGTATCTGTATTTTGTCTCTTGGTGCAGTTTGTTAACTCATTTTTTACTTCAGTCCTGTGCTGTTAGGTACAACTCTAGCTTTATTTGTGGCGCTAGCATGCTGTGTGCACATGAACAGCAGTCTGTCTTACCTGACTACATAACGCAGTGAATACATGAATCTGAAGCATGTTTTTGACTGGTTTTTGCAAAGTAATTGACATACTCAATAATGTCAGCTCGCACACTGTTAAAATAACAAGTAAGACATCATTATAGAAAATTCATAAACACCACTTCTCACAAGACAAGAGTTCAGCTACTTCAGATAAAAAAAAAAAAAAGAATGAGACAAAATTGTCTGTCATTATAATGGGGACATTGGTCTCCAGCACCTATGTACAAGCACAACTGTACTCTACTTTATAGCATATGGCCATATGATGCTTGATTAGTAAACAGTGTACAACGGCCCTGGTGGCACCATGAGGCTTCTCAGCCAAGGCCAGGGAGCAGCTGTCGAGGTTTCGATTATATGTAGTGTGCTCTTGTGGCCCTGATGCTCAAATGCTGAAAGCTTCAAAGACATATTGTGTTCACAAAGGCAGCTGTGAAGAAACAATATGGAGGACACTAAACTGGAACCCACAACACTTGAGGTTACACTGATTTGATAGACCAACAAGAGGCTTCACAACTATGGAAATTCTGTCAATATCCATATCATGGCAGTCATACAAGACCTGGCATGTCCATTATCCAAAGGCAGAAAGCTGTATCTTTAGTGTCTGCTAAAGATTTTCTAGCATAGGTAATAAAAGCCAACTGATACAACTGCAATTTTAATACAAAGAATTGTAAAGGTGGGCTGTTGTTGTATAGTACACATCAGCAGGCTGTTTGCATAGACAGGTTTCAAGGAGTCTTTCTGACAATTAATAAAAAATAACACTCAAAGTGGCACTACCAACAATGGAAAAAGATGAAAATGAGAATAACAAAAGCTGAAAGTTTGTCAGAGTTTTAAAGGTAAAGCGTTCTGGCATGTTTAAGAGAGATGGGACATTATAATGCAAGCCATGCACACTTTATTAGGTACACCTGTTCAACTGCTTGTTAACACGACTTGTCACTCTGCAGCAACTCAATGCATTTAGACATGGTCAAGGTGACCCGCTCAAGTTCAAACCGAGCATCAGAATGGGGAAGAAAGGTAATTTAAGTGACTTTAAACATGGCACGGTTGTTGAAGCTAGATGGACTGAGTATTCGAGAATATTCATGCAAAACCATCTCTAGACTGGGTCCACAAAAGAGAAAATACTCAGTGAGTGACACTTCTCTGGGTTGTTGATGCCAGAGTTCAGAGGAGAATGGCTAGAAAGGTTCAAGCTGACAAAAAGACAACAGTAACTCATATAACCACGCTTTACAACCAATGTATGCAGAAGAGCATCTGTGAATGCACAAGATGTCAAACCTTGAAGGAGATGGGCTACAGCAGCAGAAGAACACACCAGGTGCCAATCCAGTCAGCTAAGAACTGACAACTAAGGCTACAATTCACACAGGCTCACCAAAATTGGACAGAAGATTGGAAAATCATTGCCTGACCTGATGTGTCAAATGGACTTGTACAGTCACCAGATCTCAATCCAGTAGAGCACCTTTGGGATGTGTTGTAATATGGGATTCACATCATGGATGTGCAGCCGACAAATCTGCAGCAACTGCGTGATGCTATCATGTCAATACAGACCCAAATCTCTAAGCAATGTTTCCAGCACCTTGTTGAATCTATGCTATGAGGAATTAATGCAGTTCTGAAGGCAAAAGCGGGTCCAATCCAGAACTAGCAAGGTGTACCTAATTAAGTGATATATTAGGGGTAGAAGCCATCAAACACAACAGCTAAATACGTGATGGAAGGTGCATAAGCAAGTATGCCCCCAAAGGAAACACTCAATGAAGAGGTGACTACAGCAGAGGAAGCACAGTGGACAGAGCTAAGTGAACGGAAACGGAAACGACGGAGTCTAAGGCTGGGTGTCAGTTATTCAGGATGGCACTCATCTCTGTTTGTGAGTAATAGTGAATTCTGACCCCTCTATGACAAGGCTAAATGTGGCAGAGTGAAGGGCCAGGGTTCATATTTGGTTCCCATGCTATTTTATTTACTCTGTACTATTTTGGACATGCTCCCTATTTGCTAAACGCTCCCTGCGCCCAGTTCTGCTTGCATCCTCTTCTCCCCTCCAAGCCCTGGGTTATGTGAAAAGCCAGTGAGGAGAGAGGAGTGCCAAACTGGCCATCCCAGCATCCCCAGCGATAAAGTGCTCCCTAAGGGGAAGGGGGATCTATTGTGGAGTGAACTAAGGCCAAGGCTTGCACTTCTGCTTCCTGACCTGGCAGTCATACACAGAAACCCTGTTAAGTGCTATTTCCTATATACACTGGCTTTTCATAACAGTCTTGCCACATTGCCTTCCTCCTCAGAACAGACGCTGCATAAGACACCTCTGCTCGCTCGAAGCGACTGCTGCTATCTACACAACATCTGATGCTCTCATTGTTCACTTCTTAGGATTGCTGTCTGCAACTCTCTTTACACATTTCCCTGTTTTTCCATCTAAAGATGCCATCTCTCTCTAAGAAACTCTATATATTTGTCCAGAAGGAGCATTTGGTACCTATCAGTAACTAAGACTACAAACAAAGCTCTTAAATTGCGTAGAAATCTAGACATGAAAGCAACAGACCAAAAGACCATTTTTATTTTAGAGGTTTGGGAAACTTCTTATTTTTCAACACCTCAACCCACAAAAAATAAGCACATAACATGGATATGGATGTGTGGTCTTGAGCATAGCCCAAACTGCTGCTAGTCTATATATGTGTGTCCATCTGTACTGGAAACTGTGCTATGATATCTTGATGAGTTACATGCTGCTGCCTGATCAAAGCACTCTACAATCTTCTTTGCTAATTGCACAATTATCTTCAGAGTGGCTCTACAGCCAAGGTTTCTTTATGAGGCTGTGTCTAATGGCAGTGGCTATCAGTGTACACTTCTTGTTTTCTGATGTATCAGAACAGGCCTGGCTTTTAAGAGGAGAGACAGCCTTTAAAGCATGTCTCTGGTTTACAGAGGCTGCCAGGTTAAACCCCTCCAAATAAATCTGAGCAAATGGAACTGGTTAGGTGGTCTGCACATCCACCAGCTCAAAGGCAGAGGAGGACGGCTTTGAACGCAGAGTCAACGGGTGAAAAAGACACAAAAGCGAGGACAGCTGGATGAAAGATCAGTGGCTTTTCACCCTCTGGAAAGGCCTGTTATTTCATAAAACATCCTGGAGCGGGATATTTTACTGTGTGCCTTTGGTCTTCATAGTGTGAAATGTTTACCATCATTTGGATTCATGCCTTTCCAAGACAGAAGAAACTGAATTATGTATTTCCAGGCACACGGGTGCGCGGAAACGGCAAATGAAAAGAACTGCTGTGTAAATGTGAATGCAGACAGCAGTCATGCTGACGAGGCAGGAGACTTCCCCCTCCTTGCGGCGAGAAGTTGTCTGATATAACACACGCCAGAGAAGTCATCAAACGCCCAGAACTGCTACCCCGTCAAAACACACTCAGGCCCGATGTGTGGCCTCTCAAATGGACAGAACCCTGCTGCAACAGTCAGACAAGTGAGCAGACTGACCTAAAACCAGATGACCACAGAGACACAGGTTTCTTCCCAGGGTACTCATTAAACCGTCGCTTCAAATCCATCAGACCATGAGTCTAAATGGTGCATTCTACCTGGGTAAGCACCTACAGAATGTGGATTTTAATTTAGGAAGAGCGTGGAGACAAAGGCTGTGAATCCAATTAACTTGAAAGTTGTTTTTTTTTTTACTTAAATCTGGCAGTCTTCATGGAGCCAGTCAGAAGCAGTACTTCGCGCACACATAGGCCACTGCACTGTGACCCCAGGATTTGTCACACTAATTCAATCCTTCTGTGGGAGATTAAATAGGTGAGCCTTAATTGTAAGGCAAGGTAACAGCCAGCTGGCCTCTGGCTGCGAGAAGTGAAGGCGCTTGATTTGGGGTTGGGCAATCTCTACAATCCATCTAATACTTTTATAATAAGCTCTTGGCGGAAACAATGAGATGTTTTAATCTCCTCTCCCTTCCTTCCTGTTTTAACACAAGGCAATTATTTCCATATTTATAGGTGATAAAAAAGAAGAGAAAACACGACTCCAAAGCCACCAGTAAAACATGCTAGACAGATACGTAAGCCTTGTGATACAGCCTGATCTACAGTAAACATAAGGTTAGAAGTCAACATTAGTGTTGTCTAAGGTCTACCGTGCATACTCCTACCTGCTGCCGCGTGTTTATTATTTGTCGTACTTCACGATAACTTATAACACAAAAACCTTCACACCTAACTAGGACTGCTCAGGAAAGGAAAGAAAGACGTTCTCCGAACCCGAGGTGCTGGGTGGATACAAAAAGAGGACAGGCTGACTTTGGACGGACATTAAAGAGTGAGAGGACTCCAAAGCAGACAGAGAGAAAAACGTGCCCTCTGAATGTCTCACTGCGTCCCTGGGCCTTGGTAATGCTTTACACAGACCAGCGTTGAAGGAGATCCAATAGCTGCTCGCCCAGCTGTTTTAATATTTAGTTTCTGTGTCTCTTGTTTTCCCTCCCACCCTCTAATCTGTCACACTCCTGCAGATTAGCACTAGAGGCTAAAGATTACACCGGAAAGACAAAGAAATAAATGAAGCGTAATCTGCCAAGCTCTTAATCCTGAGAGGCAAAAAGAGCAGAGTGGCATCTCAGTGTAAGTAGCGCGCAGTAGGCCGAGATGCCTACAGCTATGAATGTCATCCTGCATGTCCAGTGCACAGGAGGGGATGGGTAGGAGGCAGAGATTTAGCTAAAGGGTTATGTTCTCTCTAATATATGTGAAGAGAAAACACTGGAGGAACCTCTTCATAGTTCTTAGAACTGTTGGAGGAAGTGTTCGTACAGCAGGAACTGTAGTTCTTAGAACACCATGCAGAGACTTTTGTAGCTTCTACTTCTGGGTAGGTACTTTTCTCAGCGCACAGGAACCCTGAGGGACGTAAGTCTACAGTGATTGGTCCAGACTTAAGGGAAGCAAGTGTATAACAATTGGTGCACTTGCAAGTGCCTAGGTTGAGGGCAACCGCCATTTTTAAATCTACTTGTGCACCGGTAAGTGTATAAACAACAGAACCACGCTAAAAGGGGGAAAAAAAACACAGACAAATGTACTGACAGTGAAGTCCAGGTTTTACTGAGCCTACATGCCACGGAAGAGGTACAGCACCAAGTCGTTTTCGCGGAATTAAAAATACTTCAGTGTCATGGTTAGCGATTCTACTGCTGGTGTGAATGCAAACCAAAAAAGCCCTGGAACGAATGTAGTTCTTGAGGGAGGTCCATTGGGGATACTTCCTAATTATTCGCTAGAACTGATTGGTGCAATAGTGTACTGTACTGTGTCCAACTCTCTCTCTCTCTCTCACACACACACACACACACACACACACACACACACACACACACACACACACACACACACACACAGAGCCTGGTGGATGTTGCTGGATGCAGACCTGCATCAAGAATCAGCATTGTTACAAACTGGACCACATTTAGAAGAAACCATTTTTTCCCTCGGGCAAGTGATACACACTACAATATATGGTGGGGAGTGATGAGCACTGGGAGATGTGAGGAAAAGCTGTGGTCACAACAACTGTTTTTGTTGTTCACTTTCAATACATTACTCAAGAAATACACAAGCTATTAAATACGTTATTATAAAATAAGCTTTGTGTTAGTCATTTTGCCCAACTGTAGTTTAATGCAAGTGTTGTAAGCATGTTTAACTTAGGCTACGCTATGATACAGTATATATTAAATACAGTAAATATTAAACTCTTTGGTTTACGATATATTCAACTTCCGATGGACTTGTCGGAAAGTATCCCCCTCGTAACTGGGGACTACCTGTAAACAGAGAGGGAGCATGGTGGCTTAGGGTTTAAGGTACAGGACTGTAGACCGGAAGGTCCAGGGTTCAAATGAAACCTTTGTCAAGCTGTTACTGCTGGTTCCTTGAGCGAGGTCCTTATCCCACAATTGCTTGGATTGTAAGATTGGAACTCGCTCTGGATAAGGGCATCTGCTAAATGCCAGATGCAAATGTATGTAGATGTACCTACAGTACGTAGTTTGATGGAATCGCCAAACTGACTGATTCATGGGGCCAAAATTTGAAATATTTTTCAATGATAATCTTTCCAATGAAGCCAACACTTTTCCTATATGTGGATTGAGTAGCTGCTCAAATGATATTTCGTTAGCACTAGCATTAACAGTGTAGCTCTTATTCAGTTTAGTGTATTTTCCAGTAAAACCTTTAATTCTTTCTAAAAATACTGAATCATGTGTGCAGTCCTTAACTTTACTATATGATTTTCATCATCAACAATACCTCATCTTGGGAAAGCTCGTATCTTGTTTTAATGGTGGTCATAAAATATTTCTTTATGACCCTGTCCCAAGTCTCTGAGATCAACGACCCTTGGTGTAGACTGGAGGTGTTTTGATGCTGAAAACAGAACCAGTGTCTTTATGGTAGAAATGGAATAATGTAATATTAGGAACTCGCTCAGGACCCAGAACTGTTACCTTGTCATTGGAATATGAGGATACCAAGCTGAGACAGACAGCTATGTATTGTGCCCAAAGGAAGAGGGATGAGCTTAGGCTTTACTTTGCATGGTAACTGACAAGTCTGGCCCACACACACACACACACACACACACACACACATACACACAGGGCATACAAATGGCCCCTGTCACGGGCAACCCTTGACCCTCAAACTCTGAACTAACGCAGCATATGCTGAGACACTGCTGTGCCCTAACACATGACCAACTCCCAACTCCCAGAGCCACATGCCAAAACAAGTGTCGCCTACATTTCGGCACCTCGCTGACGACTTCATCTTTCCTTGTCGTGCTTAGCTCCAACTCTTCGCTTCTATAAAAAGGTTCTTTCTCATTGCTGATGAGAGAGAGAATGGTAAATACACGGACCCGAGAGGTTAGGAGAGGGTGAGAGCGTGTTGATGAGGCTGGGGCATTCACGCCAGCTCCTGACCGCCGACTGACCCGCCATGCTCAACAGCTGCAGTGTTTGAAGTTCCCTTCTCGACAGCTCAGGTTTCGCTCAGGGACTTTTCCTCACAATATTACTCAGAGGAATAATCTGCTCTACTGCATGCCTTGGTATCACCCAACCCATTTGTAGTGCTGCTCGGGCGTTAGTGAGGGCTACTGATCCTTGAGTCGGACAACTCCACCAGACTTCAACGCGCTACTACCAGGAAATCCAGAGCTATTTGTGAGAAGCTGACCTAGGAGTTCATCAGAAACGTGGAGAAGACACCACTGAACCAAGTACACACAAACACACACACACACACACACCATCATCACTGAAACATCATCACTACATTTTATACAAACAGGTTGCAGCTTCACTAGATATTTAAGACCTTAGGCTTCACTACGTTGCCCTAAACTGTCACACGAGCTACTCTTAACACATGATCCTGCACCGCTAACAGACATTTTGTAAACATGATGGCATGGTGGATCCCAGTGTTACTCCCATGATCAATATTACAGTGGTACCTCGATTCTTGTCTTTAATTCGTTCCAGAAGGCTTGTCGAGAAACAACATCGACAAGTACCGAGCAAATTTTTCCCCAAAGGAATCATGTAAATTGAATGAATCCGTTCCAGACCCCCAGAAAATCCACACTGTATAAGGCATTATATGCATTAATGGAGTTGTATTGTACAGGTGCTCCCTGATTTATGGCGGGGATACATTCAGACAAATCCATAATAAGTTAAATGTATCATGAACTGATGGCTTTAATGAGTGTTTGGTAGAGCGATCTATCATGTACAATAGCGTAGATATGGAAAGAATACTATGATAAGTAATGATAAGTTGGCTCTTATAAACTAACCTTTTTAGGACCCATGGAGACTTATTTGGACTAAGAATACAGATCTTGTCTGAGAGCTATTGTGAACCTAAATCACCGAATCTCTGTGCACTAAATTGTGACTCATGAATCATGAATCGAGTTTTAGCTGAAACGAGTCGAGCCGAGTACAGAGCAAACGAGAACGGAGACAAATCTTTCTAGTCAAATTGGGTCGAGAACTGAATTCGATGAGTTCAGAGGTAGTCGAGAACCGGGGTACCACTGTATTAGTATCATTACAAGTGTTGCCATACTTTGACCAGTGTAACAGCCCATTTGAAGCTTGACATTTCCATGGTTTTAAAATAATTTACTCTGAGTAACAGCAACATCAAGTGAGTAAGCAAGCTACTATACAGAGTCTGCCTTAGAAACTCCAGCAAGTTTGGCTTTCTTTAATCAGGGCCAACCTAAATAAAAACATGGTTTTGTTTATCAGCTAGGGTTACCAGGTGATGACTAAAAGTCTAAAGGACTCCTATATGCCATGCTATATTTTGCATTGGTAGAGGTGCTAATCTGCTACCACACTCACTAACTCACTCACTAGTCCCGTAACCTGTGCTGGTCTTTTATAGCATGTCTTGGGCAGGAGCATCAGGCCCGACCAAAGTCACATATACATGCATACTGAGCCAATTTAGAGCAATAAACCTAATGCATGTTTTTGGATTGTGGGAGGACACCAGGAGTAAAGCCACTCGTTCACAAGGAGGACATGGAAACTCCACACAGGCAGAGTCCGAGCTTGGGATTGAACCTGGGATTTCTGGAGCTGTGAGGTGACCATTCTAACCACTTGTGCCACCGTGCTGCATGAGCAGCATCACAGCTTTCAGTAAAAGATGCAGTACTGTCCAGCTGGGTTTCTATTGAGGGCTTTGGTCTGTATTCTAGGACTGTATTTTAAATATAAGAATCTTTTAAAAGTATTTAAAGGATGCATATGTTTTATACATATTATTATTTTAAAGAATATTTCCATCACATCAAACACACATTCTCTTTGTAACTTCACGTATAAAAACAACACCTTTGCCAAAAATGGATAAACTAATTGCATCTTGATACACCTTTTCGATCATGACACCATAAACAATTATAAAATGTTAGGTAATTATGACAATATTCATTTTTATATTGAAAAATGGCCATATAGATGTAAAGGGTGGCCTGTTCTCAGCTCTACGGTGTTCTACTCCAATACACACTTACATGCTTCTCTCGCATTTACAGTCAGTAGTTAGTGGTAAGAGCATAGTTTCCTGGTAGCGCTGCCTCAGGCAAGAGTGCAGCTTTAGTGTGTTAATGCTACATGAGTAGGAAAGGGGCTTCAGCACGGAACAGACCTCAAATCCAGGAATAATGCACCTAACCTGCCACCTCACTACACTCACGCCTGACTGATCAGCCTTGCATTCTCTTGCTCTCTCCTTCACACTCACACTTAGGCACTCCAACAAGCAGTCATGCTCACAGAAGCATGCTCACCTCATACACACTCATGCCTGTGTCAGAACACCTTAAACTACAGGAATACATCAGACCATATCAACCACAGTCCAATTAAATAACACCATGGTCTGATAAATAGTGATTTTAGAGATTGAATTCATTACATAGCACTTAAGTGTAAACAAATCCCACAACACTAACCTTTAGAGATCTGGGATGGTTTTTCATGCTTCTGATTTGGCCTACATATAAGCATGTGTCAGGTATCGTTATGCTATTATGACTTGAGAATTCTTGCTTCATTTACACACTCAGTTCATTAGATACACCTCCTTGTTTCTACACTCACTGTCCATTTCATCAGTTTCATTCCCCATATAGAGGCACTATGTAGTTCTACAATTACACACTATAGTCCTGAAATCTGTTTCTCACCACAGGACTACCACAGATCAGGTACTATTTAGGTGGTGGATCATTCTCAGCACTGTAGTGATACTGATGTGATGGTGTGTTAGTGTGTGTTGTGCTGGTATGAGTGGATGAGACACAGCAGTGCTGCTAAAATTTTTAAACACCTCAGTGTCACTGGTGGACTGAAATTTAATAGTTCGTACATGTCAGTTCATCAACATTCTGCCCTGCTGTCATTAAATAAAGTACTTAGAGAAGTGGTTTTCCAACTTTGATTGAGAACTTGACTGACTTGCACAGAACCTTGACCATCAGACACTAAGAAATACACTGGAATGCCAAAAGTGAGCCAGGGCTTACTGTCTAACACCAGAAGCCGACCTCACAGTCATATTCCAAAATCTAGTGGAAAGCCCGTTTAGAAGAACAAAGGCTGTTGTAGCAGCAACTGTCAGGGACAAAATCCTTACTAATACCCATGTTTCGGATGCAATGTTTTGGGTGTCCACAAATTTTTGTCTATATAGTGTAGTTCAGCTCTGTAGGCAAGAATGCACAATAATTATATTTAAGCCCTAACAATTTCTGGAGGTCTCAAATAATTAAACACCAAATATTGCTGCGTCTAGCTCAAATTAGGCTGTCATTAAAAAAAAAAAAAACAATATTCATAGGTTTATATGTGTTTGTTTACTTACTTATTGTATAACGTAAAAACAATTAATGTGACTAAAAGTCAGTCTTAGGTTAAATCAAAGATGTTTATACATTTTTATACATAAAACTACTGGAAACTAAATGAAATTAAATTAACTGATGATATATTACTTGTCATAGTCATTGGCATTTTAGCCACTTTTGGCAGGTATGAGAAACACCAGCCTATGAGCTTTTAATGGAATAGCACTACAGTATTCTACCCCCAGTTCAAATGCAGCCACTCCATAATAAACAAGACATACAACTTGGGGCTTGACTCGTACAGCTGTACAAAAACAGGGGGACAGCCTGAATAAATAACAGATACAGAATAATGTGAATGTCTTTACTGCCTGTAGTAATAACTATATATTTCTCTTCTATTTTATGAAGCTTCTGTTCTTAATAGAACTCCCTGTCCAGCACTCTGTCTTAGCCATTTCGTTTCACAACTTCTTAGAGGTTCAAGTAAAGTTGAGAGGTGAGGAGGTCAAGGCGGTTGGGTTGCTGGGCTATTGGGAAGGGGGCAGACACACATGCTGTCTGGACTCTGCGCTGCATGACGGGCGGTATGTGTAGACGTGTGTATATTTGGACCCCTTCTTTTATTCCTCACACTTCCGCACACACATTGCAGTTTCTTTCTGAGGCCTGGGCCCGGTTCCCAAAAACACAGACACAGACACAGCCACGCACACAGAGACAGACAGACACAGACAGACACACACAAAAGAATTTCCTGCCTGTGCCCAATATGCGCAAAGCATTTCTTTTCCAGCGAATAATTCGCTATGATTTATTAACAAGCTAATATAAGTAAAAATCTGACCTGAAACAAAATGTAAGGCATGTGTGTATCATAAATCCATCCATCCTCTTACCCATATCTGCATTATCAAAAAAAAAAAGACAAAAAAAAAGCCTTCCTCCTGACCACTGGTGGCAGTCTTGTACCAAGCCTTAGAGGGAAAACATACCAAAAATAACCTCTCTCCAGTTATTCCTGTACAATTGCGCACATTTGTAATATAGGTTAATGTAGAGTGCAAGAGAAGGCTACATTACCCGCCCTTCCTTCTGGCCTTTTTAAGCCGGGGTCCTGTGCTGCTGGCCCTGGCTTATTCCTCTCAACACCCCCATAAAGATGACAAAGCCCTGATCAAAGCCACAGGCTGGCCCCTGAATTTATCCCAGTGCAGAGTCACTCAGAGTGCAGTGCAGCAAAATAAACTGACTCACATTCACACTCTCACACACACACAATGTCTTCCCATCATTGTGAGGAATGTTACTGTAGCTAATTAATACTATATATAACCATGACACTAAGCTACACAAGAAATATTTAGGGTCTTCTATTCAAAAAACAGCAATTATAACGGATTTTGTAGTTTTGTGTGGGTAAAAACTGATTTTTTGTTAACAAAAACCAAACTTTCATCTGGAAAAAACCAAAAGGTAAAATAAACGTCAGATCTTACTATCCTTGTTGGGACATTTGGTCCTCACAATGACACAGAAACACACACAGACACAGACACAGACACACACACACCCACACACGGGATGTCAGGTCAGACTGCACTGCCGAGTCACAGCTGGTTGAAAAACAGGATGAGTTGTTCAAAAGCCACTCAGAAGCCTGCTGGGCTGTGAAAGCTATACTAGAGAAAATACGAAAGAGGAGAAAACAGAAAGGCTTTAGCACTTCGGAACAAAAATCACTAATGGAGAAGACATGGCATCTGACTGCCAGGGCTCTGTGAAGTCCATTAGATGGCTGTGGTCCAGTCAGTGGTTCACAGTGACTTTGCTGTCCAGTCTCACCCCTCCTCTAACCCACTCTGCTGCAGCACTGGACTCATGTTTCTCCAGGGAAGAGAAGGTGTGAGTGGTGGCATCTCTGGCACTGAACTTGACTGTTTGAACCGGTAGCAGTCAGCCTTCATCACGCTCTTAGTGGAAAGACAGAGATAAAGAAGTGCAGTGGAATGTGCGACTGAAGTACTTCAGTGATGCCTTTGATCCAGCAGTACTATTCTCCAGATACACATACAAAAACAACTACAAGAGGTATGCAACACAAAACATAGTGTTTCATCTTTTAGGTTTAAAATAGTTTGGACAGAGTAGCTTCAGTGATGACAGAAGGATGGACTGAATTAAGATCCTGACAGTGTGACAGGCATGTGGGTGAGCTCTGTCATATGGGCTGGGAGGCTTCAGGCACTCGAACCTACAGTTATAGCTCAAGCGACATCTAGTTGAGCTACACAGTAGAGACTGAGGTATTCTAACGATATTTCAAACAAGAAGATGCTGTTGAAAGTGCCAGCAAATGAATATCATAAAGAGCATCAAGTGTAAAGCCACCAGTAAAGCCATAAAGCAATAAAACCAGCTGATGTAACTGGTAATGTTTGTTCACTCAGTGCTAGTAAACTCTGGTTCCAGAGGGCAAGACTATAGCTACAGCTATGTGCCGTCTGACGACCACATTATGTTAGGTTAAACAAGAAGTGAACTGAAATGGACGCTGACTGGACATAACCATAGTCACATAGGCTTTTAAGCTACTGTAATGTAAATATAAAGGGTATTTTCACAAGAAAACTGGATGCAAGCTATACATAAATGTATCAGAGATACCGCTAAAAGCACAAGTGGAACGCTACCATCTATACGGCATCCCTAATGCCACCTCAGTTTTAATTTATGGAAATACAGTAATGTTCTGTTCCAACCCTATGTAGGGGAAAGCTGTAACACTGAAGAGGATGGTATGATGGACCTGATACTTTTGTTTGATAGAAGCCAAAAATGCATTGATAGATAGTATTACAAACAATATAGAAGATCAATCAGATGAAGCAGAGACTCGACGAGTGTGTGTGAACCAGTTTATATAGTTATAGGTTAAACAGGTAGTGGGGGACAAACAAAAGAGAAACTACAAACAAACTACAAACAAAAACAATAGGACAGGCACATACACTTAAGAAT
This sequence comes from Ancistrus triradiatus, assembly GCA_025084515.1. NCBI lineage: Eukaryota > Metazoa > Chordata > Actinopteri > Siluriformes > Loricariidae > Ancistrus > Ancistrus triradiatus. The sequence continues at coordinate 828,146 of JAJAGP010000055.1, read as the reverse complement.
GCCATTTACCGCTTGGTACAAACAAGTAGCGAAAAAAAAAAACCATACAAACCAGAGATGCACCGATCGAACAGCTGGTGACCGGAATTGGACATTTTTCAGTGTGACTGGAGATCGGCCAATCAGTCTCATATAACCGGTCACATTTAGCCACATTTCCGACTGCTCGACATTGATAGCGGCAGAAACACAGCCACACGTGAAAAACACACTGCTTTCACTAACATTAATTCACAATATAAACTTTGTTTATGAGACAGATCGGTGTTGATGCATGCTGATGCTGACAAAGTGTTAGATTTCATCTGTGCTCCAATGCCACTACTTAATAGTGTCTTCCTATATAGCACAATATTAGTGAGGGAGCTGTGATATAGTGTTATATTGGTTACAGCCATGTCTTCAGCATTCTAGTTCTTCACAGTGAGAGCTGATTGCAGTATGCATGATGAAAGTAAGCTGCGGAGGAAGAACTCTGAAAACACTCGGAACAATAATAAGACATTTAAAACAGCATCACCTCATTGAATATCTGGAATCTGCAAAACTACAGCTAACTCTGCTGAGAGAGCAGAAGCATACACAAGCTGGCAGCTGCTGCTGTCTTCTTTTTAATGGAAGAAATTTCCATGAGAAAAGTTGAACAAATTTATCTGTAATTTATAATCCCATTAGCTGAGAACAGTCTCTAGTCCAAACGTGAGCTAACGAGCAACTGAGCACACCACAGGTAAGGTAGTTACACACCTACTCTCTCTCTCTCTCTCTCTCTCTCACACACACACACAAATGGCAAACTTGCTCTTAAACTCTTAACTCCCGCCTCTGCTCATGAATCTGCACAGTTGAGGTGAATGGCTATTATTGTTCATTTTTAAGACCTTGGCTTGATTAGGTTGCACCAAATACCTATATACCCTGTAGCAGTAATCAGATGCTTGTTAAAATATGTTAGCTGTCAGTAAACACTGAAATACTAAATACTGGCACACTTCAGCAATGCATGTGAGGCAAAACGTTAGAGAAAGTGTAGAATTCTATACCCGACCTAGTGTATTGTAATACAATTGTCTTGAATGCAGATAATGTTTATTCATTACAAGAAACTGTGCATTGTGGGTTTTTTTTAAACCAACATAGTAACCAACATAAGGTCCAAGCCACACTAGCACTAAGTGCTAACCAAATCATTTTTATGTATGAAATTTATGTGGGATTTTATGTGGAGCAGTTAAGGAACAGCACTATGAACCAGAAAGTCAAAGGTTCAAATCCCAGCGTTGCCAAGCTTCCACTGTTGGGCCCTTGAGCAATCCATAATTGCTTCCAAAGTATACTGTAAGACTATCAATTGTAAGTCACTCTGGATAAGAGTATCTGCCAAATGATTACATTTAAACGCACTACAAAACTGATGCCCATATAAACGACAATGACAATGTAACATAGGAGGGAGGCACATCAACGTTGATACCACTGTAATTACAACACGGTTCAATTTAAAACATAACACAGACAGCAGAACCAGGAATAAACAGCATATTTGTGTAATGAGTGTCATTACTAAACACATCACTCTGCAGCTACAGCTCATGCTGGCATAGCATTGCTGTAGATTATGATTTTATGTCGCTTACCGAGTACAGAAAGTGAATGAGTGTGATTTAAACGATTTTCTGCTGAGGTTCATTTGAAAGTGAAAAGTATTGGCAAAACAACAGCAGAAAGAACGAACTAAAGTATGGACTGAAATCCATGATATTCCTTGAGACTTGGCGAAAACATGCCTTAACAGCATACAGTTTGTAACAAGGAGACAATGTTTCAAATTAAAGTCTTTCCTTTGTGGTGAAGTGAGTAATGTTAATTAATCCTTACAGATAAATGAAAATGTAAACAAGGCAGAAGGTACAACCACAGTACACATAGAAAAACATAAATCTAAGTTACAATCGCAAAAAAGAAGAGACAGTCAACACACTCTAACAACTGTATATATGAACAGCCAAGCACCCCAAGAATTTACAACTCTGCATGCTGTGTGGCTCAATTTTCTACCCCACACATACACAAGAACACACAAACACCTTCTCGGCTGTCTCAAACCAAGTTTCATGGGCTTCTGAATGTAGGCTGCTTAATTTACTGAAAGCATGTTCCGTCTTGCTCTGGTCCCATAAATTTGAGCGGCAGAGCTTGAGTAGTTAATGAGTAGCTCGTAAAACATGAATGCAGAGGTCAAGGCATTACAACGCGTGATATTGTGCATGAAAAGCATGTGAGAGGTTCGAGGAGCCGCTGGCTCTTTACCAGGACATCTGACCAGTTGGTCAGGAGCAAGACAGTAGACTGACAGTGTAAAGACAGTGAGAAGTAAAGACGGGGAGAAAGTCAAGTCAGGAGAGGAAGTCACCTGAGCAACAGATAGGAAAAGTGGGGCATTTGTTAACAGTGTGTGTGAGAGAGAGAGAGAGTGAGAGAGAGAGAGAGAGAGGATTATGGCTGATATTCAAATTTCTGAGATTTAACCCAAGCTGGTGCACTGTATTAGTAGCAATTTAGGTACTTCATCCAGCACTTTAGCTAGAGCTGATATTGCATTTACATAATTAAGTAAATAAAGTCTTTATTTACTTTGTTCATTTCTAATAGGTGCCGTGTTGTTTTTCTAGATGGTGTTCTTAGGCTCCATCAAGAATTTGTAGGCTATTTTTGCTAGCTAAAAGGAATTGCCAAATTACATATATTTGGTGTTGTTTCTTTATTTGTTTTGGACAGTGAAACTAACACACATGGAAGCTACCACATATGACATACAGCTCTTTCCAATATATTTCCAGACACTCCCCAAACCTCATGCATTTCTAATATAATGATTTAGACCCTTGTCTTACACTAGAAGATTTTGAAAATATTTTTAAAAACTAAAGTCTGACACCCTCTCACATCTACAGAGTTTAGTCACAGACCACAATTTTGCAAAGGCTGGGACTCTTACATTGCCACTAACTGCAAGACTTTAAGTAGATTCCTTTGAGATCATTTCCCATCATGCAGTTGGAGAAAACAAAATGCATCTTGTTTCATATATATTGCTTCAAATGTTTCATATAGCTGTTAAATGATTACACTATAACAAATTCATTTCAGAATTATTCACAAAATGTATTCGTCTTTATCAATGGAAAACAGAGACAGTCCACATTAATATATACAGTGGTACTTGAAAGTTTGTGAACCCTTGAGAATTTTCTATATTTCTGCATAGATATGACCTAAAACATCATCAGATTTTCACACAAGTCCTAAAAGTAGATAAAGAGAACCCAGTTATACAAATGAGACAAAAATATTATACTTGGTCATTTATTTATTGAAGAAAATGATCCAATATTACATATTAGTGAGTGGAAAAAGTATGTGAACCTTTGCTTTCAGTATCTGTTGTGACTGTGGCTTTTGGATAAGAACCAGTGACGTTCCTGTACTCGCTTTACTGCGTTTGGTGCGTTTCCTGTTTGGTGCTGGAGAAAGCTCATCTACTAGTTGTTGACAAAGTTCTCATCACTATTTGCCTGAGCCAAGGCTTACGACTTATGATGATACTAAACATGGTTGATGTCGAGAAAAAGACTGACTTAAGATAGCTATCCTGTCCACCTTACACCTAACAATTGAAATTGACCCAACTCTGGCAAGACTCTCATGATTTTATTCCAACTTTGGAAATTTGTCTGTGACTGTGAAATCACTTGAAAATGTTTTGAGGTAAGGTCGGCATAAGACTTCTTTACTGAAATTACAGTGACCAGCTTTTCACAACAGTGTTTAGGTAAGTGGTATGTGTCTGACAATCTGACATCCACAAAATCTTGGGTTTCATCACTAGAACATTGCCCAGAGCATCACACGTCTTCCAATGGCTTGTCTTCTTACATTTACGTTTATGTCTAGTGATTTAGCAGACGTACTTATCCAGACTCAACAACTGATACAATCTTACAATGCAAGCAATTGTGGCAGCTTGGTTTGATTTCATCTCTGGACCTTCTGGTCCATAGTCCAGTAACAGTCCCCACAGTCGTTTTCCCACAATGCATCCTGGTCACTTCAAGGTAACGACACATACTTGGCCATCCACATAACGTAAAAAAATGGGTCTCATCACACTAGACAGCCTTCTGTTGCTCCAAGGTCCAGTTCTGACTCCATAATCAGCTCCATAACCAGCAGTGTGTGATGCGCCATGTGTTGTAATGCATTTCTCTTATAACCAGCATTAAACAAAATGTGGACTATGTTTGGAGCAGACAGGATGGGCTTTGTTGTCTTAGTGCATTAATGAGAATAGGGTGCCCAGCTACCTGATGCTGGGTTGTGGAAATCCTTGGACCACTGTCTGGACTTACTCACTGACCGGCTGTCACTAGCCATTTTAGAGACGCTCCCTTCCAGTCATCTGGCCCTAATAATATGGTCTTTAATTCTGCCAATTTCTTCCACATCCAATACGTCAACTGTTCAAACTGATTTGTATATATGTCTAGTATATACTTATCTAGTAATTCAGATTTGGGTATGTAGAATTGATTAAGAACAGGTAAGTGAACAAATGTGTGCAAATCTGCCTTGAAAAACGCCTGATACTTTCCTGATACTAGACCTGTCGCTGTTTCAGGGAAGGGGCCCATGTAAAAGGGAGCCAATCAGAGGAAAGGACATGAGGGCACAGGGAAGGATGTGCAATTAAACCAATCAGCTTGATAAGGGTTAAGTCTGAGCTCTGCCTATGTGCTGAGAACAGAGGAAGCAACATGACCTCCCTCCCTCAGGCAATGGTGCAAACATAAACACAGACACACAGATACTGGCACACGTGCCAACGAGAACGCACGCACTCACCCATGGCTCCGATGGTGCGAGAGTGGTCGAAGGTCAACATTTAAGATGCACAGTCTAAGAGTGTCCAGTAGAAGACAATGTTTCCCTGTAGCTCAGTCCCGCACTCACATATTCTCTTTCCGCTAGAGTCTTATCAACGTAGCCAAGTGGTGATCCAAAGGCTCGAGTTACCTTTTGAGAAGACCCTTATTCAAACAATGAACCATAGTTATAGTGGGACGTGTCCTTGAAAGCCCCCTGATGACCCTCAGTATTCCAGATCCCTGTGTGCTCGCCTTCTAACCCTGATCACAGCTGGCCCATGTGCTGATCAAAAGCAGGAATGTGATTGTGGGAGATAACGGCTGATAATATGCCGAAGGGAAGCTTTCGCAGCTCTGAGTGTACACAGCCAGCCCAACAAATAACACTAAATCTCAGAGAGATGATCCTAATTTCCGTCCAAATTAGCCCACGCCTAAAGTTCATGGGAGTTTGAACTTTTCACTCCTTCCCTGTGCCCACTAATTGCTTTCATTTCCAACTGTGAGCCATGAATTATTTAGCAGGAACCAGCAAGAGAAAACTGGATGTCATGTGTTTTATACGCAAGCTCATCATTTCATAAGGACTTTTCTTGAAATGCTTAGTTTGTGACTATAGTACAGATAGAACTATCAGTACAACTACTGAGGATGAAAAGCAGCAGTTTTTGCTATTTTATTAGGAGGATAAGAGTAAAAGATGTACAAAACCAGGCAGAGAGGTAAAGACAAGGAGAGAGATGGACTAGTATGCAGAAGCCCAAAGAAGGTAATTGCTACCAATAAGGAATACCAACTTTAAATGATTTGGGCTGAAGTGGCATGAACAAAACAAGCCATAATTGTGAGAGTGGAAGGGGGAAAATGCAGAATAAACACTCCACATCCTACAGACGAGTTTTATTTGTAGTGTGTGTATATCATTTAAAGCAATTTTGTAGTGGAGTACTAGAAACTTGGTATTTTGATGTGTGTGAATTTATTTGGCTTACTTGAAAGCACGAGACTGATAACTAGTATAATGGCTTGTTTTTAAGAAACTAGTTATGTCTTGTGCTCAATAAATGATGTATGAAGTAGATGAGAAATACAGGCAAAAATATAAATGTAATGATTTTTTTCAGCAGTATTCAATTAATCAATGACATACAGTACGGTGCAAAAGTCTTAGGCCACCATTAGATTAGATACACCATTGTTTTAGCAACAGTTTAATGACCATATATAATTATTTCTCAATCTCTTTATTAAGACACAAACACAAAATATAGGAAATATATACAGAAAAACCACAATTTTCAAAACAAAATGGTTTCTGCAGGCAAAAATCAGTATTTAGTGTGACCTCAGGGAAAACATGGTTTCTTGGATGCCACCCTTCCAAAAAACGTTCTTGATCAAGATTCTTCTGACTGCAGAAGGGTCAACTTGGCATCCTGATGAAGCTGCCAGATGCTGTTATTGCTCAAGTGTGATTTTTTTTCAGTTTTTAATACTGCATACAAATTTACCGTATTGTCTGGTTGTAGTCTAATAAAGAAACTCATGAAATAAGTATATATGGTAATTATACTACTGCTAAACTAGCAAATCTAATGGTGGCCCAAGACATTTGCACTGTACTATATGCCCATCACTAAAGTAAATAGAACAGCAGGCCACTGAAGGTATGAACTGGCAAGAAAGTGGAATCAGAAGCTATGTTGTCTCACTCCTATGCTGACCCATCGTCTTGAATCTCACACATGGAGATCCCATGTGACGGACCTCATGGCGCCCTCCATTCTCCCTGCTCCCTGTCCTGGAAGAATGCAGGCCAGAGGATCAGAGGGGGAAGGAGCAGTGAAACAGCCTTGGCTGAGAGCAGAAAGACATCCACAAGGGCAGCGTGGCGGTGGAGAGGCGTCAGTGTGGAGCCAGGCTCCAGGCCCACCTTCAGGCTCAGCTATTGTGTATTCAAGCCTGCCCATTCACAGAGCCTATGTGTCACTAAACTGCACTAATGAGTATGGCCGGAATCACACAACCCCTATTCAGAAGCACAATAAGTGGTCCTGCTCTGAGCAGCGGGTATGGGGAGAGTGAGTGAGGGGGTCAGCTCTGGGTGCTCAGGGGCACTCGCCCCCAGTTCTCTCAGTACACACTTCAATGGCCGACCAATCAAATGGGAACAGGACACGGGAAGGGGAGCCGAGGAACAGAGGAAAAGGGACATAAGCCACAATAACAGCCATCTAACTTGTCAGCTGCACAGAAACATTATGTTCATACATCCTCTTTTAGAACCACAATACAAAGCAGAATCACTGAGTACTTTAAAACATTTTCCGGTGTGACATTTTCGCAGTGTGATAATATAGTTAAAAATACAGTGGCTTCACAATACTAAGAAATACAATACTATAATACTCTTTCCACTGATCTTCATTTCAATCTTTGTGCCCTTTAGCATATCGTAGCTTGTTTTTTTTAGCTTTGTGTATGTATAAATATATACTTGCAGGAACAGTGACCCATGTGGACAAGATAGCTTCTCAAAGTTGTCGCAAATAAGATGGAGGTACTGACATGCTCTGAACAGCCCATTCTATCTCAACCCAGAGATGCTCTGTAGGATTAATATCTGGGGATTGTGAAGGTCAGAGGAGCAAAAACAACTGGCTGTCATGTTCCTGGAACAAATCCCTGACCCTTGTGGCATGGTGCAAGTGTCCTTCTGCCATAGGGTAAACGGCTGCCACAAAGTAAGCCCTACTGTCCAAAGTCCATCCACAGGTATCACAGGAGAACCCAGGGTGAGCCAATAAAACATTCCTCACACCATTAATCCACCATTACAAGCCAAAACCTTTGACATTTGACAGGAACGATTCATTGATTTGTGCTGCTTGCTCCAAATTCTGAACCTCCCATCAGCTTGATGCAACAGAAATCTGGATTCACCTGACCAGGTGAATGTTCTTCCTCTGCTCAATGATACAATGTTTGCACTGACGTGTCCACTGGAGTCTTGATTTTCTGTTTCCCTTAGACAGCAATGTCACTTAACTGGTTGTCTGCTTTTATTGCCCATCCATGCTAAGGAAAGACAACCTGTGCATTTAGACAACTGATCTGTAGAAAATTTGCTCACATGATTTTAAGCTATACTCTGGACTACTGTGTCTACTTTCCATACAGGGTAGCTCCAATTTTGAAAGGCTGGTATGTCTAATAAACTGGCCACTCAGTGTGACTCAACATCTTGTTGAGTGGGTGTAAAACTTTTGGCACAGCTGCTGTGCTCTGCCATTTTGTGTCGATTAAATAATAATAACAGTAATAATACAGAAATTGCTCAAGAAGCAATTACCACCAGCAAATGAACCTAAAAGCGTACAAATATACAGATGCAGCAGTTGATGCCGCATTACACAGAGTAAAGCAATAACAATAATAAAAAAAAGCCCAGCCACACCACCACAGGAGTCACATTAGCATGGTGGCAGAAAAAGCAGGTCATGTCAGCTTCTATCAACCAGAGAAGCCTTTTTCACAGCAGCTATTTTCAAAACTCCCAGGACCAGGACACGATGGCCATTAAAACCCTGTTAAAACACTTCTGATGTTGTCAGCGACCGCGAGGTGGAGTGGCCCAGTCTGATCGTCGAGATGCTATCTGCCTGCAGCAGTTCACCGCCTCTGTCAATACTATGAGCTAGAAGGTGCAAGATGAGCAAGAACCTAATTTGGCCATCAAAGTTTCATGTATTTTCCCCAGGCAAGAGCAGTGAAGAGCCAGAGAGGAGGGGTACTAAAAGAGCCCTGTGCTCACTCTGCCGAATGACCTTCACTCCTGAACCTTTTAAAACCCTTTAAAATGCACAGCTTACACTCCAATGTATTAAAAGGAAGATGGGGAGGAAAAAACATGCTGGTCGCACTTTTAAAATTCCGACCTCGGGCTGAATTACATTTGCAGCATTTACACGTATAATAGTGACCCTTTCAGCAAGCTTGCTCTGACCTCGAGAAGCTTTCCCCACAAGAGGAGAGGAAAGGGGCTTTTATTAATTCAGTGTATCTGACGCATCACCACATACCAACATCAGAACTTCAGAAAACATTTGAACTTCAATTTATTACATACATACACCTATAACCAGCATCACACAAAACAGTAGTACAGAGGTACCTCGGGTCCTGGCGTTAATTCATTCCAGAAGGCTTGGCGAGAACCAAAAACGACAAGTATCGAGCAACCTTATGTAAATGTAAATTGAATGAATCCATTCCAGACCCCCAAAAATCCACACTATATAAGGCATTATATAGTGTATTGTACAGGTGCTCCCTGATTTACAAATGGGATATGTTCAAATCCATCACAAGTTAAATGTATCATGAACCAATGAGTTCAATAAGTGTTTGGTAGAGCGGTCTATACAGTATCATAGCGGAGATATGGAAAGGATACTATGATAAATAATGATAAGTAAGTTCATGTTTAAACACTTACATTAACCCACAATTGACCAAAATCATTAACACAAAGATTATTTTATAATAGTGTTGAAAACTCTCATGTAATTTAGTGAGTAATGGTTTGAAAGTAAAATGTAAAAGCAAACACTTACTCTACTGATGAACTCCGGGCACAAGCATAGCTGCTGAGCTAACTGCAGCCTGTGTTCAGGAGCATTAAGTTCCTGTTTTGCTTTTGGTTGGCTCTTAGAACTTAGGAGACTTATTTTAGGACCCATGGAGACTTATTTACACTAAGAATACAGTACTGTAGATGTAAAAATAAAGAAAAACACGCTAAAAAATAGTGGAGAGGGTCAAGGACTTAAGAGACCATCAATCAAAATAAACAGAAAAAGAGAGACCTCAGGCTTATACTGAGGTATCAGTAAAAAAAAAAAGGGCATTCCACTACATTTTGAAACACCATTATGAAGTCAGTTTCTGATGTTAGACAATAAGCCCTGGCTCACTTTTGGTATTCCAGTGCAGCAAGGTGTCTGATGGAGTTGAGGTCATGGTTCTGGTTCAAGTCAGCCAAGTTCTCAATCATAAACCAATTGTCTATGAACTTTGTTTAAGAACAGCAGGGCAGAAAGTTGATGAACTGACTCCAACTTGAAGCGAAAACCTATAAATGTGTCACATTGAGAGTCACTGGGGTATCAGTACAACCCATTCTACCACTATTTGTGTATGGAGAACCCAGTAATGTACACTTTATATTATGAATGTGTTACAAGTGAGTGTTGCTGAAATGCACCTTTGTGAACGCTCACTTTTGCATACTGAAAATTAGCATTGCCTGCCTGTAACACATTTCTACAACTTGAGGCAGATGATCAGAAGGTCAGTTTTCAGCTGCACAGAAACAGGGCACTAAGCCTTAAGGATTACACAACTGAGTCTGTAAATCAGTAACAATATGCACCAACTATATCCAAATTAAACCATTAAGTCCTTACTTCCTAAACACAATCCAAGCACCTTTAAGACCGTACGCTGGTTTCCAGACAAATCAGAGGGTTACAGTGCATTGAACGCAGACAACCCAGGTATGACCCATGCTCAGACACGGAGATGATGTTGCAGCACAATCTCAGAACTAGAGTTAAAAGGCTGAGCCAAACCCTATAAAAGTCAAGACACAAAGCACTGAGACAAAGCAGGCCTTGAGGGGTGTCTGAGTGTTCCCTCAGACTTGAGCCCCATTCACAATGCACTTTTACAGCAACCTCACTTGTGGAGGTTTTAAAAGTCCCAGGAATACTAACTCAGTAATGTGTTGGCACAAGACTTGGTACAGTGCTCTGGAAATAATAGCTGAGTTCAGTGGATACGAGTGAAGCTGACACATTACAAGAAGAACGTTCTGATACATTACGAGGTCTGAGAACTTAAGAAAACCTAAGAAAAAAACATGTCGAAATTTAGCATCAGAAATTAAGGAGCCATTTGCACCAACATAAACTTCTGTTAATTGTAAATCCAGAGAGGGGCCTACATTTGAGCTGAGACATTAAAGGTAAAAGGTTTGAAGAAGCTGGGATTTGAACTCACAGCATTTGTAGTGCACAATTTTAACCACTTCGGTAATGAACCACTGCTTTATCATCAAATAAATGATGGGTCACTTCCAACATTTCATAAGCAGGTTTTCATATATTGATTATCATGTCAGTATCAGTGGGTAAATCCATATTCCATGGTTATATCGAAGAGCAATGTTACAACTGTAGCACTCCTCAAACACACTCACACTGGGGCAATTTAGAAAGACCAATTAATCAAACGCACGTCTTAGGAATTACATGCACTTAATAATCTGATCATAATAGCATTTCTGCAGTTAGGGTTACTGGTTATTCAAGTCCTGTAAACAGCATACTCTGATTTCTTGGGTCAGATTAAGGTCTAGAAATCAGTTCAAGAAATAAAATAAAGAGAGCTGGATTTTAGCTCAGGATTTCTCAGTGCACGTATATCCTTACAATGATTTCAATCGGCTGTCTGAGTCTGCACATGCAAAATTAACCAGAGTGTAGAGCTGTCATGGAAGCAGCTGGCAGAATCAAATACGGTTGCCAGGTCCACTTATTCTGAGTGACTTTGGGCTTATTTTTCTATAAAACCACTTATAGATATTGAGACTTGTGAATTGCAGGGTTTGGGAGCTTATTTTTAAAGTATAGTTGCTTATTTGGATTTGCTCCTAAATCCTTTCTCTCTCTCCAGTATGCCTGCAAGTTGTTTTTGCTCAACCTTTAAACTGAAAGTATACTTCTTTTTTTTTTTAACTAATCAAGTGGTCACTCTCCCGCACTGTAGTAACTCGCCTGTTTTGGACTTTATTGGGGGGTCAGTTTGCTTCTTTTGTGCTTGTTTGCATAGATCTGTGTGATTAATTCTCTCGCAGGATTTGGCAACCCTGGAATTAAATGCAGTACCTGCAAAATGGCTACCAAACACTTTTGGGGAGACTCTGAAACGTCTGAAAATATACGCTCGAGAAAATGAAGAATATTCTTCAACTTCTTGATGGTTGGAAACATCGAAAAATAAACATTTCACAAAAGAAGTCTGAAGTACACACCCTTCTGTGAGATTGGCTGGCTGCAAAGTAGAAATTCATTACTGTATTGAATCATGTAAACCCAGCTTTCCCATCATCTGATTACCCAAATGCATGTAAACTCACTGACAGGAATACTGGCAAAAACGTATTTGGTGTAAACACACTCATTCTGAGAAGAAACTGGAGAAAACCCTTGTGGACACAGGGAGTCCGATCTCAGGGGCTGTGAGATAACAATGCTAAACACTTGACCCACCATGCCACCTTGGCACAAGCAGGTAATAACTCAATAAAGTACATTCTGTATGTGATATGGAATACATCCTGTCTAATATGACACGGCAAATGTGTTCATGGGAGTATTGTGGTAAAATACTGTCTGCAGTCTGCAAGATCGAAAGACACTAAACTGATACTGAGTGTAAAAAGACAATCACATATCTCTGCATAGCAACGCGTATACTAACAGCCTGCTGTCGTACACCAAGCAGTGCATAAGAGGAGTGTGTTGGAGAATGTACAATGATTAAAGCAGTTCTAACCACAAGAGGGGTATGTGATAGTTGTAGCTCATTTATCCCACCACTCTATTGTTAACCCCTGACATGGCCTAGAATGCTACCCGGCATGAGAGAAAGCTTATGAATAAATAACGAGGTGAGGGGAGTCAATGTGTGGCTGATGCTTTTGCTTGACTGAGTTCTGACACATTCAGGGGAAAAATAAAAATGAAATCAGTCTACAGTCCAGGTGGATCACATTATAATTTATATTTAGTCATTAGCCAAAATTCAAGAAATAAACTAGAGCTCGTAAGGGTCTATGCATTTTCTTCTCAAGCTTCAATCCCAACCATGCCATAGGCTCCACTGAGATTGAGGTGGCTCAGTGGTTAAGGCTCTGTTCTGCCAACTGGAGGGTTGCTGTTCTGCCTATCTGCCATCGAGTACGACCCCCGTTTTACAACCACTCATCTCAACTCTAAGTCTCTCTGGGGAAGTGCTTTTGCTAAATGCTGGAAATGTTGCCTGGGTGAAAAAGATGGCCCGTTTCTATTTTCTTAATGGTGCACTAGCCAATCACAGCCATCTAGTAGTTCAGATACAGGATAGGGCAGTTAGAACCCTCTTCCAAGTATGTACAGTTATCTGCTTAGCTACACTGTGTCTCTGAGGAAGCATTAGGTACTCAAAACACAGAGTCATGAAAAATACAGTTTGTATATACTACAAACACTATAGGACAGTTCTATGGGAAAGCTGATTAAAGACGTCAGTACTGCAGAATTTGAACTGAGAGCTGGTCATTTCAGTTCAGAGTGAAATTCCTGCTCTCTTTTTCATAACAATGAGAAAACCAAAGCATACTTTACTTGCATGAATGTGTATTCCAGAGCCAGCAAAAAAGATGCCAAGACTCTCACCTTAGGGCAGAATGTCTGTTTATATATAATCAGGACAGTGTGACCCGGACAGAGCATTTTATTACAACCACGACTCCAGAGGGAGGTCAGAGCGATAAAAGTAGATTTAAGGAGACTCCAGGCTGCGGCTCTCTGAGCTCTTTCGTGGCCTTTAGATGTTCCCTAACAGGGGGCAGAATAAACTGTCAGGAGAGGGTCTGGTGTGTGTGCAAATACGTATGTATGCATATAGATAAAGGTGTGTTTGGGGGGGGCAGTCAATTTGTGTGGACACTCCCACTTGCTCCTGGTCCATGTTTCCCTGCTGTGCTGGAGTTTATTCACAGGAAATGTGCGGGGAACATCATGCCTGGCTGCCTGATGTAGAGTGACGTGGCGTCTCTAGTGAAAGGAGAAGTTAGCATGGCAGGCAGGTCAGCATGGGGCAAGCAGACAGTCAATAAAATATTCAGCGTGCCGTTCCACTATCATGGATCTAATACCTTGGGAAAGCTGGCGGGGAGAATTGAGTTGCGGCATATTTGGTGCTAAAGGAAGAAAGGTTTGTTTCATTATGATCTAATTGGCTCATGTGTAGCCTTCCAAGGTAATAGCACGGAGGTAACACAAGGACACTGTCCAGCAAGTGGAGGTTCAGAAGTGCACACTGGTCTGCTAAAGAGACTGTTTGCAATATGCCACACAATGCAGGAGAAAGGGAAGCTGCCCAACACCATGGCTAACTATTTTAGGCTCATGTCTATTTCCTCAGTCTTTCTCTGTTAGTTTTTTTTTTTTTTTTGTTTTTGGACTGCATCCTTCCTATTACTCGGTACACACTAAATATATGTTTGACCTCAAAACCCAATGCATCTTTTCATTGTGTTAATGTCAGAGTGCCCTCAGAAACAGTGCTTTCCATTTTCACAAGGTCATATTTCTGCTTTCAGCATAGCAATGGTTCAGCTGTCAAAAAAGGATGACATGCTGTCGATTAAGGCTGGGCGATAACGGCCTACAAATAATATTGCGATATTCTTATTCCATATTGTGATATACGATATACACTTCATAAATGCTGGATTTCACTCTGTCATGCATATAACCATAATAGTATGATGATTCTAGCAGTTCCTGCCACAAACACTCACCGATTACTTTATTAGGTACACCTTATTTCTGCACTCAATGTCCATTTGATCAGTTGCACCTACTGTATAGATGCACTTTGTTCTTCTACAATTACACACTGTAGTCCATCTGTTTCTCTATGTTCTTTTTTCATCCTCTTCACTCTGTTCTCTAAGGGTCAGGACCACCACAGGTCAGGTACTATTTGGTGTGGTGGATCATTCTCACCACTGCAGTGACACTGACATGGTGGTGACGTGTCAGTCTTGTACTAGTATGAGCGGATCAGACACAGCAGTGCTGCTGGGGTTTTTAAACACCCCAATGTCAGTGCTAGAGTGAAGATATTCCCCCTACCAAAATGTCCAGCCACCAACCATCTTGTAGGCAGCAATTTGAGATGACTTGAGTTTTGTGACATGGCATGTTATAAAGGGGCCCAAAGTGGGGCCAAGGAAATATCCCCACACCATTCCACCACCAGCAGCCTAAACCAGCAGGCCTGCCTGATGCAAGGCAGGATGGATTCCATGCTTTCATGCTGTTTAAACCAAATTCTGACCCTACCATCTGAATGTTGCAGCAGGAAAAAATCTCTGAGGAATGGTTCTAGCACCTTGTTGAATCTATGCTGCAAAGAATGAAGGCAGTTTTGAAGACAAAGGGGCTCCAACCGGGACTAACAAGGTGTACCTATTAAAGTGATCGGCGAGTGTATAACCAAAATGACCATGCTTATAGAGGTAGTTGCAACCCAATTTGTTAAACTATGAATTTGAGTGTCTAGAATCAGAACATTTGTAGGGTACTACTGTCTGAATCTACACAGAAATTTTCAGATCACTATTCACTACAATTTATTTTAAAGCCACTAAACCTTTTACAAAGGAGCAGCACCCTCCCATTGATCAAACCTGCAGCAGTTTCAGATGCTTCCTGCTCTTTTACACAGCATGTACAAAGTGTTCAGGATTCTGTTTCTTAGCTATTTAAGTACATCATTGACTACCTTAAATTAAGTATGCCTTATCCTGTGTAGGGTTACGGTGGTTCAGAGGCTATTCAGGGAACTCCGGACACAAGTGGGAATACAGCACAGGACATTCATTTGATATCAATTATCTACATCTTGCTTAGTTTTCATAAGACAGTGAAGCAAGCCATCTGAGATATGTTTCATAATCCTACTTTGTGTTTTTCCTGCTCCCAACACACCTGATTCAACTCGTCAGCTAATTAACAAGTCTGAACTGGGTTGATCTGGGTGTGTTAAAGGAGAGAACTATGCAGAGCAGGGGTATCCTAGGACCAGGAGTGACAACACAGATTGCAGATTAACCTCTTAGCTAGACAAACACAGCCGGTGGGCTGAGCGAGTGCCTCAGTGTGTGCTGAGGAGGATCCCACATCTTGCTTTCATGTCTGTTTCCAGCATGTTCAGGATTGCACTGAAGAAACAAGGCGGTGCATGGGAAGAAAGAGGTACAGGTTAAATAGTTTACAGTTGGGGCTAATGTAAGTGGTAAAAACAGGCTGTACCTACTTCCAAAGTGGTGGTGGTTTTTATTTTCCAAAGACACACCATAATACATCGCAGAAGTCCCGAGGCCTACAGCTTTCAGATACTTAGCACTGCTAGCTCAGGCATGCTTTTGCACACAGGCCGGACTCAAGTAAATAGCCCTGATCAAAAACATTCCATTCCACAACACCATGAAGAGGGCAAGCGAGAAGAAAAAAGAAGTAGTTGATTTGAAAACAGACCCTCTCACTTTCTACCATTTTCACAAGGGCGCTTTGCGGCGGACCTCCCACGACTTGTTGCAAGCAGTGCTCTGTTGAACACAGTAGCGAAGTGGGTGAGGAGATAAACAAAACACTGCATTGCAACACACAACATTGTGTCCGGCGACACAGATGCAGCTCTTTAGCGGTGTGCATCGGTCCACAGAAAATGCCTCAAAGAACTAGATTTTAGTGAAGCACATTCTGTTCAGGTTTATGTGTATACCAGGGGCGTCATCGGACCAGCTGCCCCAGTTAAACTTTGCTGTGCCCCACTAAAATCACGATGGTAAAAAGTAAATTTTATCCTAGATTGCTGAGCAAAATTACAGGACATGCCAAGCAAATTTGCTACAGGCAGTACGTTTTCCATAATGCCCCATAACCTTTCCAAAAGTTTGAGCGGGTAATTCTTTCAGTCAGAGCCAGTTGCCTTCAGTTTTTTCACATCTACAAATAGTTAAAAGAAAGCCAGCCATGCTGTAGACAAAGTTATGATTAAGTCATATGTTTTGGCTACCTAAAGTACATATTAGAGCACTAAAGCACAGGCTTAAACAAAATGCAATTAATAAAAATTCTTTAGTGTTAATTCGTTCTCCAGTTCTCATCCATGGGAAAGTAACACCCACTTTCATGTTAAATCACAATCTATTTAGTGTTTAACAGGCCTATCTTTATGCACAGCTTTGCCCCTGTGACTGATTGGAAAGCAGAGGGGTTACAGTTGTGCCCCTCAAAATTCTGTGTGTGCCCCAGTATGATGAGTAGTCTATAAACGTCCAGTGTACACTGTTCTAATAACACTGACATAAAGACTGACACAAAAATAGAGCTTTATAAAAATCTAAACCCCCATCATCAAGCAAAAGGCGACAGTGACATAGAACAGAATAAGGAAGAAACCCGAGAGGAACCAGGGTCAAAAGGGAAACCCATCCTTCTCTAGGTGACACCTGATAGTTGGATTTAGATATATAAGCGGGTGACGAGTTACAATCCTCACACAGTGGAAAGGCAAACAGACCTTTTAGGTGTCCTAAAACAGCTCATAGAGAAGGGAAATGGAATAGCATGTATGGGCAGTCCTGGTACTCTTCATATGAAGCTACACCACAGAGGGAGGACAGATAAGCATCCTCAAAGCCTTGGGAATGTTACTGTTCTGGAGTTTGTGATACAGAGCTGACCTTCAGGACAATGGGGCATATTTTTCAAGCTGGAGCAAGCTGACAGCACGTGCCAGCGTGACAAAGGGGCGCCTCTCTCTAGCAGCCACCGTGCCGTGAGAAAGCCGGCCTGGTTGCGCACGTTAAGACAGGAGGCCGTTTCATTGATGGCCATTCATTACCATCTTAAACAGGACGTCCCGTGAATGAAGCCGGGGTCTTGGCATAGCTCGGCCTCCTACTCACACGGCGGAGACTGAGGCGCTCACACTGGCCCTGAGGAGAGCCATTCGGAAAAGTGGCCCACATTTGTTTCCACTTAGGTTATGTGATCTCAGGAGGCCTAATTTGAACAAATCCTCTGGTGCGGCCACAAAACTGTACTCTTCTTGTGAGATCTTTAATACGCAGCCTGGCGCTAATGTTGCACTAAAGTAAATATAGAGGCAAGAGGAGAGTTCAGCGTGGCAGGGCCGGCGTGGTCAAGCCCGCGCCTTCCTACTCATTACCGACACGAGACTGACATAAAGTAAACTCCAGCTCCCACACCCTGTCATTTAGCAGCGAGTGAGCTTTCGCTGGCACACCCTATAAACACCCACCCCCCCACCCGACAGCACAACGCTCAGCACTTTACAGCTCCGGTTATTAAAAGCAAGAGAGGCGAGAGTGAGCGAAAAAAGAGCAGACGAGAAAAAAAAAACATCCGTGTAAGAGCGTGTAGGACCGAGAGAAAGAAAGAGACACTAAAAGATGCAGGAAGGCCTGAGATGTGCCTGGGGACATGAAGGCTGCCTCAGGCTGCTCTGGGCTGAAGATTGCCCATTTTCTGCTGCTGTGATCCACTCCTAGTGACTACTCTTTACACGGTGCACGCACAGGCTGCCGAAGCCTCGGGGAAGCGGCGCCTGCGAGTGCAGCCTGGTGAAAACTTAATGACTTATCCTGTTCGGGTGCCGTATCCTTGGCCAAGGAGATGAGCCTTTTGTCTTTCTCAGCAACGTATCGGGGGTATGCTTCCTGCGAACAGTATTCGTGCTAAATATGGCGGTATCAGAGGACGCACCGCATGTTTGGGCTTTTAAAACAGACATGCATCAATGCCACATCAAAGTTAATTTCCTGAGATTTGCTGAAGTCTCTACATGTTTGTCTCTTGTGGGTGTAGTGAGCTGCTGCGGTTACTGCTTGTGGGAAGCTCTGCCCAGCTTTTTTAAAGAAATGGTAGTCGCAAAAATGTTTACAGCCTGCTTTATAATTATTGCCTATCATTGGGTTGCTTTTATTTAATACCTATTAAAACAAAGATACAACACAATGGTTTTAAGCTTGTGCGGCAAGCAATGTTGAAAGAGCTCATGCTGGAAGAGAAGAGATTCCGAGTGAAGTTATATGCTCAAGCCACATGGCTGGTCTGCAGAATCTACAGCATGCACTCATTATGATGTGGTGCTGCACTGTATCATGCTAATTTGCTAAATTTGTCACCTGTTGCTGCTAGTCTGGTCAATAGCTTTGTTGCTCCCATGACTAGGGCTGGGGTTAGTGCAAGACTTATATTTTGTGCAAGCAAAGCATCCCATTTTATGCCATCTTATCTTGTTCCGGGCTGTAACCTAACCTTGGAATTCACTGGGTGAAGGCAGAGGTATGGCATGTATGGGCACCACCTAGCCTTTTACGTTGCAAGCTCCATCCAGGTTTCGAATTCAATTCCTGTTTCCAGCAGCTGACTCTTACCACTGAGTCACTGGAGCTGCAAATTCTGTGTAGATACTTATAACATTTAACACATGCAACTTACCAAAGATAAAGCTTTACAGGGATATGTGTCACTATCAGATATAATTTAAACAATTGAACGTTTTACACTACAAATAGGTGTTCATGTGGTTGTGTTTGATAAAGCTAACAGAACTGATATTAAGATATTTACATTTAGTCTGTTAGAAGACACTTATCCAGAACTTATACAATTTTTTTAGGGGTCTTCCTCAAGGACTCAACAGTGGCAGCTTGGCAGAGGTCGGATTTGAACCCTGGACCTGGATCTTAAGCACTAGGCTAACACAGTCAAGATAAACAGAGATTTATACGTTGGTCGTTTGGCAGACAACCTTATCCAGAGCGACTTAGAACAGATACAACCTTACTAACCATGCAATTGTGGGTTAAGGGCCTGCTCAAGGAGCCAAACAGTTGGAGCTTGGTAGTAGAGGTGAAATTTAAACCCTATCGATAATCCAGTACCTTAACCACTAAGCCACCACAGATATTAACATACTTTGTTCTCTGTATCAAAACATTACCAGCTACTGGTTTTCCTTTTCTAGCCAAAAAAAGAGAGCTAAATGATCAGAATGAGGGTGAGGTAGTACACAAGCATGCTGAGAGGTCATCGAAAAGAAAGGACTTAGGAAACAAGGGTTGGAAATGTGAGAAAGCAGAGGGGAGGGTCGCCTAATGTTTGGCAGATGACAGATCGCTGAATTCCTTCTTCACGCCTGTAAAACAGTGGCCGAATTGGACAGTGTGGCTTTGTGTCACAGCATCTCCTCAAGGCCTGACGCCGATTAGTACACCATTCACGGTGTTGCCCCGAGGTTCTCATCTGAAATTATATTTTGCAGCAGCTCACAGGAACAAAGCTTGCCCAGTCTGGTGACATGTCTTTTTGTCACTTTACACAAAGGCCACTTCTGCAAATTAAAACACATGGTTTAAGATTTGAGCTAACCAGTGAGATGTTATAAAATTCACGTTGGGGATGACGTCATTATCTGAGAAGTTGAAAATCACTTGCTACCATCTATATTTGTCTAAATGACATGCTCTTCGTTGATACTGCTAGTTGTTATAGGGCGGTAGAATATCCGTATCAGGTATGATACTAACCTGAAAGCTGGCAGCAGCCTTAAGGAACCTTAAGCTCAGGGCATATTTATGTTTTAATTACTGTAAGGATGTCTGCAGCAAATCTGTATCAGGTACTCTGTACACTCTTTCCATAATGTACCATATCAGAGCTGAATTGGTGCATCCCTGGTCATTTGGTAATTAAATTGAAGAGAGTGCTATAGAAGGAAAAAATAGCAAATGTAGCATTAAAATGTATCAGCATTGATATGGAAATGTAATGTGAATGCACTCTCCCTTTACCTATACAAGGCTACTACTGAAAAGGTCATTAGATAGGGAACACACACACGCACACACACACACACACACACACTTTGATTTTCTACAACATAATACAGACATGCACACCGGCCACTTTATTACGTACACGTTCAAATGCTCGTTAACACAATTTTCTAATCAGCCAGTCACACGGCAGCAACTCAATGCATTTAGGTATGTAGACATGGTCAAGATGACCTGCTGACACCGGCCATCAGAATGAGGAAGAAAGGTGATTTAAGTGACCTTTAACGTGGCATGGATGCTGGTGCTAAATGGGCTGGTCTGAGTATTTCAGAAACTGCTGATCTACTAAGATTTTCCCACACAGCCATCTGTAGGGTTTACAGAGAACGGTCTGAAAAACCTATAGGTTAGAAGATTTGAGTCTTAATTTCTGCTGGGACATTCAGATGGTATAATCAGAATTTGATGTAAACAACATGAAAGCATGGCTACATCTTGCCTTGTATTAACAGGCGGCTGGTGGTGTAATGGCGTGGGGGATATACAGTGGTGCTTGAAAGTTTGTGAACGCTTTAGAATTTTCTATATTTTTGCATAAATATGACCTAAAACATCATCAGATTTTCACACAAGTCCTAAAAGTAGATAAAGAGAACCCAGTTAAACAAATGAGACAAAAATATTATACTTGGTCATTTATGTATTGAGGAAAATGATCCAATATTACATATTAGTGAGTGAAAAAAGTATGTGAACCTTTGCTTTCAGTATCTGGTGTGACCCCCTTGTGCAGCAATAACTGTAACTATACGTTTCCTGTAACTGTTGATCAGTCCTGCACACCAGCTTGGAGGAATTTTAGCCCATTATTCTGTACAGAACAGCTTCAGCTCTGGGATGTTGGTGGGTTTCCTCACATTAACTGCTCACTTCAGGGTTTTCCACAATATTTCCATTGAATTAGGTCAGGACTTTGACTTGGCCATTCCCAAAACATTACCTTTATTCTTCTTTAACCATTCTTTGGTAGAACGGCTTATGTGCCTTAGGCCTCGTTGTCTTGCTGCATGACCCACCTTCTTCTTGAGATTCAGTTCATGGACAGATGTCCTGACATTTTCCTTTAGAATTCTCTGAAATAATTCAGAATTCATTGTTTCGTCAATGATGGCAAGCTGTCCTGGCCAAAATGCAACAAAATAGGCCCAAACCATGATACTACCACCACCACGTTTCACAGATGGGATAAGGTTCTTATGCTGGAATGCAGTGTTTTCCTTCCACCAAACAGAACACTATTCTTTTAAACCAAAAAATTCTATTTTAGTCTTGTCCATAAACAAAATATTCTTTCAATATCCTTCTGGCTTGTCCACGTGATCTTTAGCAAACTGCTCTCTTTTTGGAGAGCAGTGGCTTTCTCCTTGCAACCCTGCCAATGCACACCATTGTTGTTCAGTGTTCCTCTGATGGTGGACTTATGAACATTAAGATTAGCCAGTGTGAGAGAGGCCTTCAGTTGCTTAGAAGTTACCCTGGGTCAGTTAGGGGAAGTTACACCTCGCCAACTATTACATGCCTTGCTCTTGGAGTGATCTTTGTTGGTCGACCACTCCTGGGGAGGGTAACAATGGTTTTCAGTTTCCTCCATTTGTACACAGTCTGTCTGACTGTGGATTTTTGGAGTCCAAACTCTTTAGAGATGGTTTTGTAACCTTTTCCAGCCTGATGAGCATCAACAACTCTTTTTTTGAGGTCCTCAGAAATCTCCTTTGTTCGTGCCATGATACACTTCCACAAACATGTGTTGTGAAGAGCAGACTTTGATAGATCCCTGTTCTTTAAATAAAACAGGGTTCCCACTCACACATGATTGTTATACCATAGATTGAAAACTCCTGACTCTAATTTCACCTTCAAATTACCTGCCACTCACTCATATGTAATATTGGATCATTTTCCTCAATAAATAAATGACCAAGTATAATATTTTTGTCTCATTTGTTTAACTGGCTTCTCTTTATCTACTTTTAGGATCTGATGATGTTTTAGGTCATATTTATGCAGAAGTATAGAAGATTCACAAACTTTCAAGCACCACTGTATTACTGGCACACTTTGAGTACCTTAATACCAATTGAGCATTGTTTAAATGTCACAACGTTCCTGAGTATTGTTGCTGAACATGTCCATCCTTCACAAACTGGTTTCTTGAACATGACAGTGAGTTCACTGTACTCTAATGGCTTCCACAGTGACCAGATGTCAATCCAGTAGAGCACCTTTAGTATATGGTGGAACAAGTGACAATATGGACCAAAATCTCTGAGGAATGTTTCCAGCACCAAGATGAATCTATGCCATGAAGAATTCAGGCCGTTCTGAAGGTAAAAGGGGATCCAACCCAGTACTAGCAAGGTGTACCTAATAAAGTGTCCAGTGACTGAATACTGTAGGTTAAAGCCTTGTTGTATGGATATACTGTACACTCTAATGTATATACGCTCTCGCAGTGCCTATGTTCATTATCCAACAAGAACAAGTTACAAGTTTCACGATTAAATAAAGTATAGCATGATGATGACAGGCTTAGATAGCTTATAGCGTGATGCTGAAACCAATTCACTCATTCGTAGTGGGGCCAAGCCTGGCTCAGCACAAGCAGGAAAGAGTTGGATCAGTGTGAGAGCAAAGTAACTGACTGCTGTGTGTCTCCTCTAATTCAACATGGGAAAGACAAGAGTTCAAGAGCCTCTCAGTGTCACACTGCCTGCTCAGACTCTCTGCTTTCCAAATATTTACACTGCATGGAGCCTTGTGCTGAGAGCACTGTTAGAGTTACGACACATCTTTTTATAACGTGTTTTAACATTCTCTAATGCAGAACAGACATTTGAAAACAAAAGATTTCTGAATGAGGGAAAAGATGAGTCGATGATGAGCCTAAACCATGAGCTGTTTTGGTTTGAATAAAACCTACTGAAACAAAAGTTTTACAGAACGTTACAGCAATCGCATTTTGGATTACATTCAACCACGCTGTTTACATGAACGGAATCACTCGTTCATCCAGTTTTTGCATATCCCTGAGCCGCTGCTCATCACCCATAACACAGCTTATGTTGAAAATCTTATCGTGTAATATCATGTGTTAATTATAGCTTTGGATTATGTATAAAGCAGCTGATAAAAATTCCGATGCGATGATTCAGTAAGAATGGCTCCAAATTCAGATTTGTATTTATAGAATATGTAATTAGGGCAACCTAATTAAATCAGTGGAAAATGTAACAAATGTGATCTGTTTTTAAACAAAAGTAATGCACTCTCACCAGGTTCTCTCACTCAGAAAAAAGAAAAGGTCTGTGATTTGAATTTAGATGTTAAGTTAGACATGCCTTGATGGTGCATCCAAAACTGCCTACTGCATATTAAACAGTATGTGATTATGTACTTCCATAGCTGGTGTAACAGCATGACATGCCATTTACTGTGGTAGTATGTGGTTTGGGATGCAGCCTCTGTTCCATGAGCAGGCTGATTCAACACCCAGTGGTAGTGTAATCTAAAGGTCCTGTGCATGAGTCTTATACTTAAACCTGATACTACCCCTAACATGTACTCACATGATTTGTGTGCAGTTAGAACAGGTTCTTATACAGGTAAGTACAGTTTAATGAGCATCTGATCAACGTCTGTTTACAATTAATTGTAATAAGAGTATTTTAACTCTGGACAATGCGGATCCACAAACGAAGGAACGAACGAGGAAGTAGTTAGAATTTAAAAGTGGAAGTCCGTTTTGTGTGTGTGAGACAGTAAGTAACTACCTTCCTGGTCATATGCTCACTTGCTCATTAGCTCACGTTTGGACTAGAAACTGTTGTAACTCGGTTGATGTGCTTAGAGACTTTCTTGTGCAAGTTACTCATGTTTGTGACTTTCCACTACTTATTTGTAACAAGCTATAAATGGCATTAGTAAGTGTATGGGAAAGTCCTACTGTAAGTAGTACTTCTTTTTTGCCCCCCACACTACCTGTATATTCTCTCTATACTTATAACTATATAAACTGGTTCACATTCACTTGTTGAATCTATGCTTCATCTTCCGTGTTGTTTGTAATACTGTCTATCAATGCATTTGTTGCTTCCGTCAAACAAAAGCATCAGGTCCATCATACCAGCCTCTTAAGTGTTACGGCTTTCACCAACACAGGGTCATAGCAATACATTATTGCATTTACCTTAAGTATTGAGAATTTCCATAACTTAAAAAATGCTGGCATTAGGGATGTTTTGTAGTTTGTAGCATTCCACTTGTGATTTCAGCAGTATTTCTGGCAATTTTATGCATCGTTTGCACAGTTTTTTGTGAAAATACATTGCAGCAGCATAAAAGACTTATGGCGATATCCGGTCAACGTCCATTTCAGTCAACATTTTGTTTCACAGAGCGTAACGTGGTCGTTAAACAGCACATACCTGTATCATCCAGTTAGTACTCGACGGGAAAGCAACATTTCTTTTGGTGACTTTTGTGATTTTGTCATGGTATCCAGCAGCCAATGAATCCAAGGGTGTGAGATGAAGGTCATTATTCTTCCTTTTTAAATTGACATGCCTTTATTCAAGAGCACCATGTTTGGAACAGAAATGATCAACACAGATACGAACAGACAAGGCTAGACTAATACTAATAAGTCAAGGTTATTGGCTTTATGTATGACCAGGAGAAATGTCAAGTGAACCTGCAAGTTCAGTTTTAATACATCTGGATACAGCAGAATGTTAATCTGAAGCTTGTTTACCAACACAACAGTTAACTATTACACACTCCACATATGTGAAGGGGTAGTGCTTGAATTAAATCTAAGAACGTGTCTATTACATTTTTCCTAAATATCTTTCTGGGCTGTTTTCGTTCATCTTCAAGGAGCGTTAAAGGCAGACAGTTGTGATTTTGGGTATTATAAATGAACTTCAACAATCAGGTTAACAATCATTGTCAAACGTGATGCTTTTGTACATTTTAACACCACAGTCCAATATAATGTTTATAAACAACAATTCTGTCATTAACAAACTGCTCGATTATCAATGTTCACTAAGAAAGCAGGATCCAAATAACAAGGCCTAAATATTACAGATTATGGAAATAAAGTGCACTATTTGACAAGTTGGTATCTACAAATCCCTTTATAATTACATCCATTTGACACAATCTGACTCTTAGTGAGGCGTCGAACACAGCCCTCAAATAACTAGGCATCAGCTTAGATATGCATCAACTAAATAAACTACAACCTTGTAAAGCACCAAATTATGTGTCATTTCGGTTAGAGAGTGCTACAACGCCACTAGCGTGCAAACCATGTGATCTGACGGTGTCATTATCTACTCATTCTACTCAGTTCAGCATTATCTTAAAAGTGGGAAAAAAAACTTCACACAAAGCTTCCCACAGCTGCTAGACTAGATTCTTGCCTCAAATCATAGAGTAATTTTTATTTTTTAAATGTTTCAACATAGTAAATGTACAGATTCATATTCTGATATGTTTCACAGTTTTATGCATGGCCTTGAGATTTTTTTTAAGTATTTTGAGTGCAGGTATGCGCAGTTTATCGTCCTTCCAATCAACATCCATTCACTTTAATGACTGAGGTCTTAAAACTTACAATAAAAAAAAAAAGAAAAGAAAAATCTGTCTTTTAACTCCGGACATTGTGGCCATAAACAGCTGGTCACCTCAACAATCAATCAACGTTGCGAATTCACAAGCAGAGGCAAGAGTTAAGGGGTTAAAAGAAGAAGTACGTTACTTGTGTGTGTGTGTGTGTGTGTGAAATTAGCGATGTTACCGGTCGTGTGCTCACTTGCTCGTTAGTTCATGTTTGGACTGGAGACTATTCTAACTTGGTTGATGCGTTTAAAGCTGTACATGGTGTTCGTAAGTGTATTGGCCTGTCCCAAGTACCATTGCTTTATTAGTCCCCCCACATTACCTGTATATTCTCTCTAACCTACAGTGGGGCAAAAAAGTATTTAGTCAGCCACTGATTGTGCAAGTTCTCCTACTTAGAAAGATGAGAGAGGTCTGTAATTTTCATCATAGCTACACTTCAACTATGAGAGACAAAATGAGAAAAAAAAATCCAGGAAATCACATTGTAGGATTTTTAAAGAATTTAATTGTAAATCATGGTGGAAAATAAGTATTTGGTCACCCACAAACAAGCATAATTGCTGGCTCTCACAGCCCTGTAAACACAACTAACTTCTTTAAGAAGCCTCTTCTGTCCTCCACTTGTTACCTGTATTCATGTGCCCCCGTCCTGACATCGTTATCTGTATAAAAGACACCTGTCCACAGCTCAACAGTCAGACTCCAAACTCCAACCATGGGCCCATACCAAAGAGCTGTTTGAAGGACCCAGGAATAAACTATAGACCTGCAACCAGGCTGGGAAGAGTGAATCTACAATAGGCAAGCAGGTTGGTGTGAATAAATCAACGTTGGGAAGCAATTGTAAGAGTGAAATGAGTACGAGTGATTTAATGAATAGCTCAAAGATTGAGAAGTAAACGGAATTTTAAGAAATCTTTAAAAATATGAATAAACTTCCATGACACATTTTATCAGAATGACCAGTATCACTTAACACTAAATATTAGACTATCCTGTTACAATAGAACGTGTCCCTAAATTGGGAAATTAATCTTGCGTCCCTACTAATCAAATCCTAATGATAACAATCTCACAATGCCACACACATCTCCAAATCACCATTCAGACCGTGCCAGGGTCCTCTTCATCAAACTCGCCCCCTCCCCTCTGTAAACTTCTCCTTTACATAAAATTCAGATCAGCCTGTATTCCACATTTTTACATTCTAGTGAGAAGAAACATCACTTATCCCCCTGACTGGCCCTTTTGTGGTGTGTGTGTGTGTGTGTGGTGTGTGGGAATCCCTGTCTCTATGTGCCGGGTGAACATTAACACGAAGTAAACTGTGTCTCCCTCCCCACTGAAACTGGGTGGACAGTTTAGTAGACAGTCTGGTCTGGCGTTTTAAGGTTAAGTGGATGTTTGGGTAGGCGGTAAATAATCCTACAAAAGGGCGTAACTCAGCTCCGGCTCACCATAGAGTAATCCCCCTCTTCTTATTCACTGACACAACTTCGACCCTGTGGCCCTTAGGCTTTAACTCCAACACTCACTAAAACTCATGTAAAAGGGAGAAAGCCGGCAGTAACTCACGGACTATTCGAAGGCCTGAGACTAATTTTAGCTTTAGAGTAAAGTCGGGGGTTCATGGCATTAAGTTGCCACGAGCCAACAGGCGTAAATTTGTGAGCTTCCTGCGGCTTTTGGGTGATTTGGTGTAGAGGCCCTTCATTAGCGAGTGTTTGGCAGGAGTGTTAAAGCTGAGCTTCTGGAGTAATGATTTGAGTCCAAGACCTGAGGAGAGGACACTATAAAGGGCATTAACAGCTTTCCTAACAATACTTAAAGAAAGATTTATAGTAAGAAGCCAAAAGTATGTAGTCATCCCTTCTAACTTTGAGATTTGACTAGTTCAGACACATCCTCTGCTAACGGACGCATAAAATTAAGTCTACAGCAGTGCAATAGTGTTAGAACTGAGTTTTAAAAAGGCATCGTCACAGGATTCCATCAGTTCATTGGGTTAAAATTCTGCCCTAGTCAACATCCATTTTATCAACATTCATTCTCTTTAGTGGCTGAAGTTTTAGAAATTATAATAAATTAGAATCGGAAATAAAAATGCGTGTTTTAATTCCAGATGTCGTGGAAAGAAGCAGACTCAAAATGGTATAGATACCAACATACCAAGATGTTACAGTGTACAATACTGTACTGAAGTCTAATTACCATATTTTACTTTAAAATAATTATAACAGATTCCTATCTTAATTTATTACTTATGTACTGTTACGCTCCCCGATGTGGCAGTGTATTATTATTGTACAGTGTGTTTTTCTTCTTCCAATCAACGCTGCAGATCCACTAGCAGAGGTGGGAGTTAAAGAGCAGAAGTTATTCACAAACAAGCAAGATTTCTGGCTCTCACAGACCTGTAACAACTTCTTTAAGAAGCCCTTCTGTCCTCCATTTGTTACCTGTGTTAATGGCACCTGTTTGACCTCATTATCTGTATAAAAGACACCTGTCCTCAGCCTCAAACAGTCAGACTCCAAACCCAACCATGGTCAAGACCAAAGAGCTGTTGAAGGACACCAGGAAGAAAACTGTAGACCTGCACCAGGCTGGGAAGAGTGAATCTACAATAGGCAAGCAGGTTGGTGTGAATAAATCAACTGTGGGAGCAATTGATTTGACCGTGGGGTCAAAATGATCATGAGAACGGTGAGCAAAAATCCCGACCTGCAGAGAGCTGGGACCAAAGTCACAAAGGCTACCATCAGTAACACACTACGCCGAGAGGAACTCAGATCCTGCAGTGCCAGGCGTGTTCCCCTGCTTAAGCCAGTACATATTCAGGCCCATCTGAAGTTTGCCAGAGAGCATATGGATAATCCAGAAGAGGATTGGGAGAATATCATGTGGTCAGATGAAACCAAAATAGAACTTTTTGATAAAAATTCAACTCATCGTGTTTGGAAGAAGAAGAATGCGGAGTTGCACCATACTTACTGTGAAGCATGGGGGTGGAAACATCATGCTTTGGGGCTGTTTTTCTACAACAGGGGACAGGACGACTGATCCATGTTAAAGGAAAGATGACGGGGCCATGTATTGTGAGATTTAGCACCAAAGCCCTCCTTCCATCAGGAGAACATTGAAGATGGAACGTGGCTGGTCTTCCAGCATGACAATGAGCCCAAACCACCGCTCGGGCAACAAAGGAGGTGGCCCGTAAAAAGCATTTCAAGGTTCTGGAGTGACCTAGCCATTCTCCAGACCTAACCCCCATAGAAAATAGTGGAGGAGTTGTAAGTCCATGTTGCCCAAAACATCACTGCCTCTAGAGGAGATCTGCATGGAGGATGGCCAAAATACCTGCACATGTGTGTGCCAAACCTGGTGAAGCTACAGGAAACACGTTTGCCTCTGTCATTGCCCAAAGGTTTGTTACAAAGTATGAGCTTAGTTGTGTTATTGACCAAATACTATTTTCCCCATGACTTTACAATTAATTCTTAAAAATCTACATGTGATTTCTGATTTTTTAAACCATTTTGTCTCTCATAGTTGAAGTGTACCTATGATGAAAATGTTACAGACCTCTTCTCATCTTTCTAAGTAGGAGAACTTGCACAATCATTGGCTTGAACTAAATACTTTTTTGCCCACTGTAAGACTTTGTGGACTATATCATAATGCAATATTAAATTGTACCTGTAGTGTTTTGTTTTCAAATCGAAATACGTGGAGCCTTAACAACTGAGCTGCAACAAACTATGGCATCACAAAGGAATCAAAAGGGTGTAGAAGTGTGTAATACTAACTAAAACTAGCTTGAACTTGTTTTCATAACTAAGTTTCCAAACGGCCTCAAAACAACACAGTAACGTTTGCCAGTAGATTTTCCGATTGCCTTTTTCATGGCATGTGGAGCTACAACAAAATATCACCAGAGAAAACGCAAACTGAACACCAACACTACACTGGGACTTTGCGCATGAAAAAAGGATCATCTGGGGTGCAGTTTTAGAAGTTTAGCAAAACGAGTGTTTTAAAGTAGCAAGCCGTGCCTAGTTTCCGGAACGAGAGCTTCGATACATAAATAGCTTGAGAGGTTTTTTCCTGAGACGATCCTCTAAGACTCCCCACAGCATTTCAGAGAAAACATTTTGACTAAGAGTCTCTGTTCTCTCTTTTTGTATAATTCTACTGTATTTCTAAACGGCCATTCCGTTTACATTCCTCCAGGTCATTTTGAGCACTTTATGTTCGGAAATTGGAGACGCTTCTCTCTTTAGATTACACACAATAATCCTGCAGGCTTGTTGGTGGCTCATAAATAAACCAAAGTAAAGTGTGATTTAAAAATACAGTTTTGCAAGTGGAGAGAGGCGCTCTTCCGAAGAGTTTTTCTTTTTTCCGTGAGCCAGTAAACATCACAGCTGTCCATCAGTGCAGAAGTCCAGCTTTGGCTCTATCACCACTCCTTTCTGTGTTTATGTGTGTGTGTGTGGTGTGTGGTTGCTGTGGAGGGAGGGGGTGGTCAGGGTTCGGGTGGGTCAGTGTTCTCTCACATGTAGCTTGTTCTGCGCCAAGTTGCCCAGCTGACTGATAGGTGTCTTTTACGGGTGGCCCGAAGCCAATCATCACAACCACACCACAGCCCTGAATTGGTCCCAATTCAATGTCAGACATGTGACGTTTGTATTCAACCATCAGTACCCTATACGTATAAATGCTGCTGACACGAGGACACACAAACATTGTGTCTCACATATCCAGTGAAGTCTGGAGATGAGTGCATTTTTTGTTCGAACAGTGAAAATCTTTATCCTAAATCAGTTTTTCACTCAATAAACATTCAAGAGATCATATAGGTGGGCCCTCCTATTTTAAAACATAGACATTGAAAAAAAAGATTTTTTAATATTATCTGCAAGCTTTAGTCAGAATCTTGTGTTTACAAGGAGATGCCTTGTTGGGTGTAACAGATCTGCACGGTGTAATTGACAGGATACGCGTAGATATCAAGCCAACCATACTGTAATGCTCTGAACCATTATAATGCCCATTGAGACATTGTTATGAGGTAATTTTGATACACCACACACAGCACACACACCACCAACAAGCGGAGAGGCAACTTATCGTTCGTTCACTAAGGTTCTAACAAGGCTTCGAAAAGGTGATTATCCTTATTTATTAAGGTTTAAGAACCTACGGCACCCAGAGAGGCCCGGGCCAGATGCAGGAGCGGTGTGGCAGACGCAAGGACTGGACAGGGACAAGAGTGTTCAGACTCCGGAGCAAGAGCGACGTAAACCGGCTGGGGGACCATGGCGCACTTAAACGCCGGGAAGGGGCTGCAAGAAGCAACGGGCACCGGAAAAGGCGGGGCGTCTAATGTTGAAATTCATTCTGGTTGAGCCTTCCCTATCTAGGAACCGATTGTAGATGGTACATGGCGCCTAAAGCTGGCAAAGTGTTAGCAACAGTCTTTGGTAGGTTACAAAGCTTATACTGCCACCATAGTGCACGCATAGTGAGTATTACGGTATGTGCTTCAGCATTAGGGTACGTGCATTCATTCTTTTCCATTCTTTTCTACAGCGTATTCAAACTGCAAGCGCTATCAGACAAACGCAGTACAACATGGACATAGAGCGCCTGCGAGAGAATTCAAC
The DNA here is from genome assembly GCA_025084515.1 of Ancistrus triradiatus. Lineage (NCBI taxonomy): Eukaryota > Metazoa > Chordata > Actinopteri > Siluriformes > Loricariidae > Ancistrus > Ancistrus triradiatus. Next base: position 796,152 of record JAJAGP010000055.1, on the reverse strand, counting down.
ATTAAAACTAATCAATGATACGGAAGTGGAGGAAGCAAGAGACGCCCTGCGCCAGGTAAAGACAAACTGAGCTTCCGAGGCACTTAAGAGTTTTTGTTTCAATTTCAGCGTCTTATAACCCGTGGCGCTTTTATGGATGAAATATACCCGTTAGCAGCCGATCGTTGAATTTGCGTCTGATAATCGGTGCGCTTTTATGGTCCGGAAAATACGGTACAATTGATACAGTCTTACATTCCAAGCAATTGTGGGTTAAGGCCTTGCCTCAGGACTCAAAAGTGGGCAGCTTGGCCAGAGGTGGGGATTTGAATGAAACCCTGGACCTTTTGGTCCATAGTCCAGTACTTTAAAAGCTTGCTACCACAGACCCAATAACAATACATGTGTACCAGTGCAGCTCTGTACAGAAAGTGTTATTACTCACACATGGCGTCAGTGTGAGCAGACTGAATGCTGAGAGCAAGCGTTTGGCTGGTTTTTGTGCTCCACATAAGACAGAGACAATGGCTGTTTTCTCAATATCGTACTTTTCTGTACTTGTGTTGTTGTGAAACTCGCAGTCGCAGCCCAAGTACTGTTCCATTTCTAATTTTGCATCTAACCAAGTACTCTCCAAATCCCCGGATGTGTTCTTGCTCCGCCCATATTATCGAGGGTGCATCGGAGCAGACTTGTGCGGACTTGGACAGCGAAATATCCCACAATGCATTGCCAGCTCGGTAATGGCGGATGATAGGTAATATAAGATTTTTTTTAGACGAGAATGTAGTTGTTTAAAATTCAACTATGTGGTCAGTTTATCAAGATAGAGCCTACGTAAAAAATGCTCAGACAATTTCGGAGATGTGACGTAAAGTTAACGTATTTATTATGCATTATATGTATTATTTATTCAGCCTGTATTCTAAATATGAATTGTCTGATATAAACTGAAGTTAAGAATTAAATTCCCTTCTAAAATCAGACTTGGTTGGTGCTCGGTCATGTTTGGGAAGGTTTTTATTTATGCTTAAATGCGATTGGTCCGTTGTTACACGTAGATTAAACTATTCAATGGACGGTGGTAGCCTAGCGGGTAAGGTACTGGACTATGGGCCAGAAGGTCCAGGGTTCAAATCCCACCTCTGCCAAGCTGCCACTGTTGGGTCCTTGAGCAAGACCCTTAACCCACAATTGCTTGGATTGTAAGATTGTATCAATTGTAAGTCGCTCTGGATAAGGGCGTCTGCTAAATGCTGTAAATGTAAATGTAAAGTAAAAGATCTGAGCACTTCTTCCACCACTGACAAGCTTTATACAAGATGTTTTAGGGTTTATCTAGGGTGTAAAAAGTAAACCGTGTTGTCTCCATAGCCAAGTACGCTGCTGTTCCAATTGTAGAATAACCAAACTGCATTCTCCCATCATCGGGGGTATGTACTCTCAAGTCAAATTTCCTAGTCCAGACTAGGACTAACTTCACGTACTTGGTATTGAGAAACGGCCAATGAGTCGCAGGTGGTACCACTCACGTCAATTCCGTGTTCTGGATCTGCGCTCAGCAGCGTGATGCATGGACTGTAGGACAGTTGGAGATTAGCTTCTATTTGAGAATTAGTTTCTATTTGTGGCAGAAAGCTGACGCACTTTTCGGGGAGAAATAAGTTGAGTAAGAAGAGTCATTAGAGGAAAAACACACACACACACACACAGTGAAAGTTGCTTCTATTTAGCATGTTTATCAAATTTAATGAAAGGGCTTGAAGACAGATCAAGCCCAGTCAGCACAATGGTCTTTGGAATATTTTGAAATCATTCTGGGATAACATGGCTCACAAGATTTTCAACTTGGAGTCCATTCCAGCGCCATTGCAAACTGCCATCACACCAAAAGGGGAAACACAGTAAATACTAATACATCCTGAAATGTATGTCATTTATGTTTTCAAATGTTCACATTTTCTCAAACTTGACTAGTGTGTGTCTGTCTGATCAGCACTAAACCACCTCCTCATCTCTACAGTCGTTATCCATCTTATCAGTGGTCAGGACCAGCACAGAGCAGGAATTATTTGGGTGGTGGATCATTCTCAGCACTGCAGTAACACTGGCTGTGTGATGTCACTATGTGTTGTGCTGGTATGAGTGGATCAGACACAGCAGTTCTGCTGGGCACCTCACAGTCCTCCAGCATCATAGACTTGTAAGCAGCCCCAAACGGAAACCAAGTGAGTTAGTTTTTCACATTCAAGTACCTGGTGGGTATCCATACATTTATGACCACAAACCATAGTTACTAATAAGCAAGGCCACACAAAGCGGCAGGTATAACAAAGGGTCAATGCATTCTGTCTTCATTGTAGTCTTGAGAATGCTTTATGGCATATTTATGTACAATTTAGCCTGAAATTCAACTCACCTTCCCCTAGTTCATAATAGCCTATACTAATAGCTCATAATGGTTTTGTCATACGAGCAATGGAAGCTACTAATTAAGCAAGGAAGTGTTTGCTGTTAGAAGAATCCTCAGATTTTGTATAAACACATCTCTGAAGCTTATACAGAGATTTCTTGTCCAATCTAAATCAGTCATAGTTAGTACATAGCTCCTACAGTAACATTATTTGAGATAAATACAGTACTGTGCAAAAGTCTTAGGCCATTATTACATTTGCTGTTTTTTGCCGTGGTATAATGACCATATTACAACATACTGTTGACGCTTGAACCTAAAAATTTCAAACCTGGATTTGTCACTCCATAATACTCTGATCTACTCCACTGATCTTCATTCCAGTCTTTGTGAGCTTTAGCAAATCTTAACCCTTTTACCCTGTTCCCCTTCCGAAAAAACAGTGATCAAGCTTCTTATGACTTGGCATCCCAACACAGCTCCCAGATGCTGCTATTGCTCAAGTGTAAGGGGAGGTCACAGAAAATACTTTTTGAAACACTGCAAACAAATTTCCTGTATTTTCTGGTTGTATTCTAATAAAGAGACTGGAAAATAATTCCATATGGTCATTATACCGTTGCTAAAACAATGGTATATCTAATCTAATGGTGGCCTAAGACTTTTGCACAGTACTATGTATTGAGAAAACTCCCATGCAAATAGTATTTAATTACCTTAAAGCTTTCTTCCTTCATTTCATAACTTGTGGATACCCTCTATTAGTTTTTGGCTAATTGCTAACTATAGCTCTTACAGGTATCTTACAGGTTTTAAAGTACCGGTACTGAATAAGTGCTTAAAAACCCTGCTATGACGATCTGAATTGTGAAAATAAAAACCTGTTCAAACTTAGAAAAAAGACACTTAAAAAGTCACTCACACACACACACACACACACACACAAAAACAAATCAATAAGAAGCACTGCATGCAACAGGAACGTGACTGGGTAGAAAGAAAAATAAACAGGAGCACCCCTCCTTCCATACATTTCCACAGTTTAACACTGTGAGATTGTTTCATTGCGTGTGAAATGCAATGATTGGTTTCCTCTCTCTCTCCAATTCTCTGTGACCTTCCTCCTGCCTCAGGCACTTGCTCAGTCTTCCACCAGGTTCATCTTAATTACAGCACAATTAGGTCCTACAAATGGCGTCAGTGCACAGACGGCTTGTGTCTGAACCAGACTCTGTGCTTTCAATTTCCTGCAGTAATGGCCAGTAATGCCTGCCCCCGCCGGCCGCCACACTGACCCCAGTGAGCCCTTAGGTCGTAACCCTTAGCTCTTCTGGTGTGCCGAGGGCACAGAGGAGCTGACGGCTGTGAGGATCAGGTAGTGCAGGGTTACTCCAGCAGACCCTGCCATACGGGACCCAGAGTGCATCATAAAGCTAACACACCCCGACACGCACTGACACACGCATGGAGTGTGCTTTGTGGATTGATGATTAGGGGCTAGCAGACGCACTCACAACTGCTTGACAAAAAAGCTTTGAACCAAGCACACTGCACCACAAATATCATTAATGTAACAGTGTTATTGTGCCAGAGCGTGTCTTAATCAGCACATTTTCAACAATATAAACGAACACTCGTATGGATATGCGTTAGTTATGTTTGCTTAGATGGGCTTAGACTGCCTCATAAGGGCATTACTGGCATCTGAAAAAGCGCTGATGTGCAATGCTGGTTTATCATAGGTGTGTCTGTGGGCAGAGATTATTTTCCCACATCAATGGGAACCTGCCACCCGAAACCGCTTACAATGAACTTAATAAGATTTTAAATACTCTGACACTTATGCTGGTGTAGAGGACTAATTTGTCATATTTAGTTTGGTATGATGTGGTTTGGGATGCAGCCAGGGACGCTTGTAAGCTACTGGCTTTTCCTTATACTTAATATGAGAATTGCAACTCCAGAGACATCTGCTGGAAACTGCAGTTCCTGACCACCTGGGTTCGAATCCCGGGTGGGACTTGCAATGCGATGGTTGGTGCATTAACAAGAGCCTACAATGGCCTGATGTACCTCTGCCTGCACCCACTGAATTCTGGCCTTGGCTCCAGACCCTCCCCTACAACCTTGACAGGGATAACATAAAAAAAAAAAAATGCACTGCTTGTAGACCTCACAATAAGTTGGTATTAATCATAACTAAAAGTCAGTTTCTAGTCAAACCACATTATTTGCAAAGAAAAATGATGTACTGTAGAGAATTTTGCAGCTTTGGAAGAAAGCTGAAAGATTCAGCCTCTGATTGGCCGATTAATGGTTGCACAGAGTTACATTAATCAAAGCTCAGTTCTGATTCAGTTTGTTAATGCATGATGAGGTGTTAATTTGACCCATCTATGTGACACATTGCACATGACTTACTAATAGCAATCATGTTTGAAAAAATGGTGAAAATGTTATTACAAATCTTGAAAAACCTGGAGATCAAGGATCACATGCCTAAAGCAGGGCCGTCATCAGACCCACTTTACTGGGTGCCCCAGTGAACTGTTTTTGTGCCCAACTAAAATCATGCCGGTAAAATGTCAATTTTATCCTGGATTGCTGAGCAGAACTACAGGACACGCCACGCAAATTCAAATAGGCACTACATCTCCCATAATGCTGCAGCATCCTTTCAAAAGCTTGAGCGCCTTACACTTTAGCCAGAGCCAGTTTCTTTTGGTTTTTAGCATGGAGTAAGCGACATCTGCAAATGTTTAAAAGGAAGTCAATCACGCTGCAGGCACGGTACCAATAGCTCACAGCTATATGTTTTGGTTAGCCACTTCTAACCATATAACCTATCAAAAGTCCATATTAGAGCACTAAAGCAAAGGCAGTCATTAACCTAGCTAAGGCTTCAGTTATGCTAGCATAAACAAAATGAATGCAATTAATAAGAAAATTCTTTAGTGTTTATTTGTTTTTCATTTCTCATCCATGGCAGAGTAACACCCACTTTAGCATTACATCACTATTTCGTGTTTAATAGGCTTACATTTTATGTACAGTTGTGCCCCTATGACTGACTGGCAAGCTGACGGGTACAGCTGTGCCCCTCTAAATTATATGTGCCCTAGTACCACAAGGATTTGCTAAATGCCCCTGGCCTAAAGACTTACAACTTTTGATATTGGGTGTTGGCAATATGTCATATTAGTTCATGTTACTTAAAGACATGTTCACAATACAGAGCCACAATATTTCACTTGGATAAGGTTTCACTAAGCAACTGCCAACAAAAACACTGAGTCACACCAAAAAACACAACTAATGTCTTGTCAGTTGTTATAGTTTCAGTGACGTTATATAAGCACATACAATAGTCAGTGTATCCGGCAACTCAGGCTACAATTCACACATGCTCAGCAAAATTGGACTAAAGAAGACGTTCCCTAGTCTGATGAGTTTCTTTTTCTGCTGTCACATTTGGATGGTAGGGTCAAAATTTGGCTTCAACTACACGAAAGCATCCACCCCATCTTCAGGCTGCTGGTGGTGTAATGGTGTGGGGATCATTTCTTGGCACACGTTGGGCACTTTAATTCTAAATGAGCATCATTTAAACGCCACAGTCTGAGTATTGTTGCTGACCATGTTCAAACCTTTATGACCACAGTGTACTGTCTTCTGATGGCTACTTCCAGCAAGATTATGCACCATATCACAATGAGTTCAGTGTACTCAGATGTCCTCCACAGTCACCAGAGCTTAATCCAATAGACCACCTTTGGGATGTGGTTGAATGGGAGATTCACATCATGGATGTGCAGCCGTCAAATCTGCAGCAAGTGCGTGATGCTCTCATGTCAATACGGACCAAATCTCTGAGGAATGTTTCCAGCACCTTGTTGAATCTATGCCACAAAGAATGAAGGAAGTTCTGAAGGCAAAATGGGGTACTAGCAAGGTGTACCTAATAAAGTGGGAAGTGAGTGTAAGAAAGTAAGTATTCTTAATAAATCGAAGTACTCATTTACATTTACAGCATTTAGCAGACGCCCTTATCCAGAGCGACTTACAATTGATACAGTCTTACAATCCAAGCAATTGTGGGTTAAGGGTCTTGCTCAAGGACCCAACAGTGGCAGCTTGGCAGAGGTGGGATTTGAACCCTGGACCTTTTGGTCCATAGTCCAGTACCTTAACCGCTAGGCTACCACAGTCCCCAGTACTCCTACTCAGAGTTTAGATGCAGACAAATTAGAAGTCATTGGAGATGTGGCTCAGTTTTGCATTGAGTCAGGTGTCTGAATTTGGTAATGTTGTCACAAGCATTTTAGTTAGCTGCATTGTATTAATAAGGTTTGTTAAGCAAAGCAAATATGGACACACGAGGCAGAAGTGATTAATACATGCAGGCTGCGAGAATTAGCTTTTGTAATAGCAACATTAATAAAAAGGTGCTTTAAATTGCACTACATTAGTTTTTGGATAGAAAAGTGAACACAGCAGTTGTTCAGAAGAATTTAGCCATGGCTTTTCTCAGCACATATCCTCCCTACGTACACGACACTCAATATATCAGCAACCTGCCTGATTACAGTAAACCTTAGTAGTCTTTCTCAATGAATATCACATGTCCCTTGAAAAAAGAAGGTTGCTGGGTTGGGTGGACCCTCAGTCAACTTTACTGTATGAGGTGACTGGCTTTTGGCACAGGTTCACACAAGACATTCATTATATACTGTGCTGAGAATCTGTTCCCAGGGCTTTTATGTGTACATTTCTCTTATTAAGGGCAAATTCAGGGACCTCTTGTCAGGTTCTGAAGCGCCTTGCAAACTCAACTGCAATTAAAATAGCCAAATTGAGCTCAGGGTAATGTAATACCCACACCAGGACCTGGATACTTCCACACTGAGCAGAGTGTCACATCAACACAACACTGGACAGGGTCATCAATTCTTATTTAAGACCTGCTCATAGAGGTCTTTAACCCAAGCCATACTATTACTATAAATTGACCTGGCCTGCCAATTTACTTGCACTAGAAGCACAGTCACTCTAGAATTCCCGGTGGCTCAATATAAATGATTGGAACATGATGAAAAAGTACGAATTATGAAAAAAATAAAAAAAGTTGTGCCACAAAATCCAGCAAAGAAAAAAAAAGTCACAACGAGGGAGGAGACTATGAAAATAAACAGCACAGAGTGTGCACAAATATCAATAAACACGATTCTTCCGTCTCGGAAGCTTCCTGCTTTATTTGATTAAGCAGGGTGAAAAAACAGAGCAGTCATGCTTGTTGCTTTTCTTCCTCTTCCCTTCCCCTGCAATCTTCTCTGCACCTAATGGGAATCGGAAGTTTAAGTGGAGCGGCCTGGCTAGCCCCAGACTAACCTCTCCATCTGGAAGGGAACTTGCCAGCCTTGGGGCTACTCCCAACCCTTCCCAGCTGTTGAGTTGGGGGCTTTTGTTTTTGTGGGCTTGAGAAAGCATATTTTTATAAATGATTGCCATATCCTCCACCAGCTGCTGACCCTGCTCCTGTCCCTGAGCAGGGCATGTATCTTGTTTCAGCCGGCCACGCTCAGGGCCTGACCCTCACACTACTAGCACGCTAGCCCAGGAGCACCATGAGAAAGCCGTGCTGGTTGGTGGAAATGACGATCTGCAACACTTGTTCTGGAGTGAAGGAAAGAGAGTTGGCTTCATGAAACAGTGGGAGTAAATTCACTTCTTAAACTGCAGGGAAACATCTACACATTACAGACAAACAGGTGAAACAGAGACTCAACGAGTGAATGGGAACCAGTTTATATAGTTATAGGTTACAGAGAATATACATTTACAGCATTTAGCAGACGCCCTTATCCAGAGCGACTTACAATTGGTACAGTCTTACAATCCAAGCAATTGTGGGTTAAGGGTCTTGCTCAAGGACTCAACAGTGGCAGTTTGACAGAGGTGGGATTTGAACCCTGGACCTTCTGGTCCATAGTCCAGTACCTTACCCGCTAGGCTACCACAGTCCCAATATACAGGTAGTGGAAGAGACAAACAAGGGAGTATTAGACAGTATTACGAACAACATGGAGACTCAACAAGTGAATGTCAACCAGTTTATGTAGTTAAATGTCAGAGAGAATACACAGATAGTGGGGCCACAAACGAGGCAGTACTACTTACAATAGGACAGGCTCATGCACTTACAAACAGCATCTACAGCTTGTTACAAATACGTAGCGGGAAGTTATACATACAAACACAAGCAACTTATGAAAAAGGTCTTCTATAAACATCGACTGAGTTAAAACAGTCTCTAGTACAAACAAGCAAGTGAGCACATGATCAGTTAGTAGTTACATACTTGCGCATAATAAGAAGAGTAAGGAGAGTCTTTGCAACACAGCATCACACACACACACACACACACACACACACACACACACACACACACACACACACACACACACACACACACACAAATGATGGGCTTCTGCTCCAACTCCCAGCTCCGTTCATGGATCTGAAGCATTGACTAGCTGTTGAGGTGACCAGATATTTAAAGACGCAATGTCCGAAGTTAATTTTTAATCACAATTTACCATAATTTTATGTCCTCACTAGTTAAAGCAAACGTTAAATGGGGCATACTTGTACACTGGAATACAAGTAGTACCCAGCATAGGCTTTAGGAAAATACATAACAAAAAACAAAACAAAAAAAAGGGGGAAAACCCAAAGCCAAAGCAAAATAGCAAAGTTTTACATTTGGAAAAGCCATGTGGATAAAAATTTTATACAAAAAGTGTCATGGAAACAGATTTTTTTCCTTTAAAAAAATGATAACATACAGGGTTGTATGATGAATGAACACCTGGCTGTCCACCAGCGTCTGTAGCATAATAGATGGCCATCCTTTGGGGTTTACAAGACCCGGCACTCGACCGCTATGCCTGTTTGTGCCATTCAGTGCACCACACCTGCACTGCGCTGGGCTTTAGCTGAGCCTCTGCCATGTCAGGTAATATGATGGACTGTTTCATAACCTTCCGGCTTGGCACACGGCTCTTACACAACTGTGGATCTGATGTTATGCTTTTCCCAAATGTTTCTCCCTCAACCCTTTACCTCCTCTGTCCACTATATGCTATGCAGTGGTGATTTACCTATGAGGACCAACCAAGCACTTTGCATACTGTAGCCTTTTCCATCTAAACCTGTTACGTAATGTTCAGCATTTTCACAATACCAGTAGCTGATGGAAAGAGATTCGTTTGAATTTTGCTGAGTTTGTAGAAACTTAGAAACCAGTTGTTCTGTCTACTATGGGACGACGAGGCATGAAATGAACACATGCCATTTGGGATGTGCTTTGCATTCGGATCAGATGTCTCAATTTGGCAATGTTTATACAAGACCTTTAGTAGTCCACATTTTATTAGCAAAGTTTGTTAAGCAAAACATCGCAGACACAAGGCAGTAGCGATTAATACAGGAAGCCTGATGGAATAGGCTTTTACTGATGACTTGTGAAAACAGGTGAACTGAAATTGACCAGCTTGACCAATGTTCAGCCAGTTTCCCCTCACAGTCAGACATAAAAATTGTCATCTGATGGGGCAAATGTGGTGACATGCAGGTGGTGCAGTGTTGGAACATACCTCCCTAGACTTAAAGAGGGGGCAAGGAAAACCAGACTTTGAATAAAAACTGGATAAGATAAAACACACTTATTACATGCAAAGTATTCACAGATTTAGGAGTGAAGCATACTGGTAATTTAACATCCAATTTCACATGATTAAAAGTAATGCTAAGACCCACACACTGAAAATAACTAACTATTAAACCAATAAAGTGCCTTTTTTGTATTGTATAAATAGACAACATACACACATGGTATGTCTCATGCGCCAAACATTTAACTAGTAAAGGTGCAGACTTGCTACTAAATTTGAATAGCAACCACCCAGACTGACCAGAGCTACATCAAGCCCTATGCATAGCCATCCCTTTGTGTAGTTTTAATCAACACTATACACGTATGCACCGCTCAACAACCATTTCACGAGCCATAGTCTTTTCAGGCTGCTGTAATGTCAACATAAAGGGTATTTTTAAAAGAAAACTGCATACAAATGACATGGAAATGCATCAGAGATACCACTGAAAACACAAGTGATTAAAACTGATGAGTGATACTTTCGTTTCATTTGTAAGATGAGTACTACTTACACCAGGACAGACACAAACACTTACAAACACCATTTACAGCTTGTTACAAAAAAGCAGCTGAAAGTCCTCCACACAAACATGAATAACTTAAACAAAAAATTCTCTAAACACATCAACCAAGTTAGAACAGTCTCTAGTCCAAACGTGAGCTAATAAGCAAGCGAGCCAGTGTTGCCAAAATGTTTCACAGGAAAGTCGCTATATGACGTAATGTGTTAATTTGCATATTTGTGACGTCATCATGTCATATTTGCATGCAGTCTAGAGTCAGATGGTATCAGTCCTTTACATCTTGTTGCTTTTCGAGCTATGTGCACTGAAATTCACAAACTGGAGTTAAGCTATGCTCAGCTGCCATGCGGACTGAGTGTGTTGATTCATCTCTCAGAGGTGAGGAGAGACAGAGCAGAGACAGAACCGGGCCTGTTGATCACGGACAGTTTTGGTGATTCTCTACTATGGACAGTAGCTAAGATTTATATGCAAAGTAGGTATATTTGTCGCTACTTGCTTTTTGAAAATAACTCGCTAGACGGGTCTGAAAAGTTGCTAAATCAAGTGACAAACTCGCTAAATTGGCAACACTGGTGATTGGTAAAGTAGACTCTCTCTCTCTCTCTCACTCACACACAAATGGCAATCTACTCTCTTAACTCCCGCCTCTGCTCATGGAGTCACAGCATTGATTGACTGTTGAGGTGACCAGCTGTTCAGGAACACAACATCCAGAGTTAAAAAACAGATTTTTCTATTATAATTCATTACAATTTTAAAGACCACGGCCATTAATGCGAAAGGACGTTTATCAGATTGTCGCTAATTGGCGTATACCTGTCCATGAGTCAACTGCCCACGATAAGTAAGTGAGGTTTCCATGGTTTCCAAAATAATTACTTCTTGTTAACTCACAGCAGGTCTGCTTAACAAAAGCAGCACAATTACATTTACAGAATTTAGCAGACACCCTTTTTCCAGAGCGACTTACAATTGATACAATCTTACAGTCCAAGCAATTGTGGTTTAAGGGCCTTGCTCATGGACCCAACAGTGGCAGCTTGGCAACAATGGGATTTGAACCCTGGACCTTTTGGTCCATAGTCCAGTACCTTATCCGCTAGGCTGCCACGGTCCCAATACAGACCCAAGCATTTTCCAAATCTGTGTTCCATTTGTAGAACCTCTCACTCTACTTTTAATTTACTCTAGAAGGCTGAGCCAAAACACAAAAAGCATGAGAACAGCCTAAAGTTACAAACTCTCTAAAACCCGGGTGCATCAGAAATAACTTGACCCTCCCTTCAATGTGTTCAATGTGTTGTCAACCCGAGAAAATAAGCCTGGCGTTAATTAAAAATGCATAGTCTGTTAATGTGCAGGCCGGTGCCAATAGGCTGCATGTTTGCTGCTGTAATATTGATGAGACTGCAGTCACTTCATAATTCAGCAAGCCTGCCACCTCAGGTGAGGGCCACCCAGCATGACGCCAAGCAGGTCTAAAGCCACACTTGCACACACAAAAAAACAAGCCTGCTCTTGAGCCTCAACGCCTGCCCTCTGCTCCGTTGCACTTTCACTGCTCTGTGGCTGCTATGTGCACCAAAGTGCTGGGTAATTGTACAGCAATACTTCATTATGGCAGCACTGTAATTTAGGGACCGGACACTTCAAAGGCGGCACAAATTATTGCGAGTCCGTGTAACCCTTGCTTTGTTTTGACCGGTATTGTTTTTGGCTCAGCTGCCTGGTCCAAAATACACAGAGAGAGCAATCAGCGCATTTTCAGTGGTATAATCGTTGGGGCTGATTACAAAGTGCAGTAGGGAGAATGAACAGGCTGATAATTGGCGTGTGCCATCGTATGAAGCCACACAGAATCAAATTTTACTGTGAAAAGGTTTGGGTAAACAAATGGCAGCTTCTGGTCGCAGGCTACTGTTGGGACCTCTTGCAGAGAGGAACATGGTAATCTGACTTGATATATAACGACTCGATGTACGATTCCTGGAGAGCTTTGCTCTGTCAGCACTCTGCAATCACATGCTGCTTACTTCTGTTTTTACTGCTCGTGTCCCAGTCAGAGAGCAAAGTTCACACTCGGTGCTATTTACCCAGCCAGTCAACGCCAGACACAGACACAGTGACTAGGATGATGCAACTATCCAAAACTTCACTAATTTAGGCTACATTTAATACAGATATCTGTCTGATGAGGATTACGGGTGACTAACTTTAAAGTAGAAGTAATAGGAAGGGCGGCCATTCTGTTTTACATCACCAATGTAGATGTGCTTTGATGTCAGCAAGGACAACGACAGCCAAGGACAGATGTATTAGGTTCAAAATGCATAAAGAAATATGGTTTGTACCTCAACCTGGTCCAAAATCCTGCTGATGATTATGAAAGTTAAATGAGGCTGAGCCCTACGCATCAATAATGCAACACAGACCCATCCACAACCCTTCGCCCCGTGTTGTTGTGCAAATCACGTACATGAATAAACATGTACAGCATCAGAGACTGTACAATGCAGGTCTGCAGCCTGTTAGACAAGTAGCTGTTGTTTTTCCAAATCGAAATGCGCCAAAGAATGGTACAACTGCATAACCAAAACACTTCTTAAAATGATTTTCTGAAACACTTTATTATACTGTTTAGACAGACATTGCATACAATCTACACCCACAATTATAGCAGCCATACAGACGACCAACATTCTTACAGTACAGACAAAACTATTTGCTGGACCTAAATTAGTTACGGATATTACAGTATAAAAACAAACATTGACTAACTCAAATAATTGACAGGTGTTTGTTTTTGTTTTGCAAGGGAAGGTGAGGTACACTATATAGGCAAAGTTTGTGTCCATTCATAATATAAAGCGTACATTTGTGGATTCTCCACAGACAAACAGTGGCAGTAGAATGGGTTGTACTGATACTCCAGTGACTCTCAATATGACACATTTATAGGTTGCTGCTTCCAACAACCCAGATTATCAACTTTCTGCCCTGCTGTCCTTAAACAAAGTCCACAGAGAATTAGAATATGATTGAAAACTTGGCTGGCTTGTACAGAATCCTGACCTCAACTCCATCAGAGACCTTGAAAAAGCACTGGAATGGTAAAAGTGAGCCAGGGCTTATTGTCTAACATCAGAAGCCGACCTCACTGTCGTGTTCCAAAATCTAGTGGAAAGCCCTCTTAGAAAAGCAAGGTCTGTTGTAGCAGCAACAGTGGGGGGCTAACTCCATACTAATACTTTTTGGTTGTCCACAAACTTACGTCTATATAGTGCACGTCCAGTATTGTATACAAATAATTAATCGCAGCACTTATTCACACCCACTAGATAAGCCTACCAGTCTGGAAGTGTCAAGTGCTTTTAAAACTGCTGCTCATGCAACGCCACAGGGAAGCTGAACACACTTGCAGGAGAGAGCTAAGTGCCTGATCATGTACATATGAGCCTACAGATTCTGTGATTGGCTAGCATCAATCTGGGATTATCAATTATCAATGGGGAATATGGTCATAAATGCCATTCTTTCTTTTGAGAGAACAGGGCCTGTATTCTTCTGGACTCCTGGTCAAGACACTTACAGGACATAATCTGGCAATCCCCTGACTATGGGATGGAAGTCTTACTATTTTGCTGCACAAATATCTCATCAGTGGACTTGTGTATAATAAACTTGAAGAGTTTACTATCCAGGTAGTCCCCAATTTACAATGGGCACACGTTCTGGCAAATCCTTCATAGGTTGAATTTATCGTAAACCGAGACGTTTAATATATACTATATGTCATAGTCTACATTTCCCAGCACTTATCCCTCACGCCACGTGACTCTCTATATCATGCACTGCCAAGTTCCTCATTTAGTACAGGAGGGTGCAGGAGAGTATCATACTGCATATTACTTGCTCAGGGAAATAACTGAAATTCAAAACATTTCTTCTGAATGTGTATTTATGTGTACAATTGGATTCCCATTGTAAAGTCGGGCCACCTTAAAACAGGGAGCATCTTTACTAGAGCAGTTATATTTATACTAGGTGCAGTTGCATTAATATTCTATACCACCTATTGTTCAGTCTACATGCCCTCAAGTGTCTCATCTGATCTGGATGGACGTAAATTCTTCGAACCATGCTTTTGGATCTCTGATCCTTACTGAACAACATCCATGTATCTAGTCTGCTTTGCTTGATTTTGCTGTTTCTTTGCTTGATTCTGGCACTAGCATCTCTAACCTTGTGAGCCAGGGGTGCAGGAGTCATCCATTGTGCTTTAGCAAGCCCTGAGCTGGGCTGCAGCCCTCCTCTCCTCTCCTCTCCTCTCCTTCCTCATACACAATGATGGCAAATAAATATGAGGGATGAAGGAGAATGGAGAGGACAGTAATGAAGCGGATATACATGCTTGACAAAGGGGAGCAAAGAAAATTACATGAAAAGCAGCAGGAAGGTTCTCCTTTAGGATGTACCTGTAGAAAAACAACACAAAGAAAAGAAAATAGAACAAAAACAGGTGTGTATTTAACTTTGAGGTGTTCGCCTTGTTTGCAAGCATGCATAATTATTCTATCATTCCTGAGAGGAGGACCAGACCAGGTTCTGTAGTGCTGCCATGTGTGTGCGAGTTGACTGCGATAACAGCAGCCATAACTATGCCTGATTTCCAATGATCCATACTGACATCTCCAAGTTGCTCAGTAAAAATGTTACAGGATATCTCTTTAAAATGTCAATACAGAAAAGATACGAAGACCAATACGTAAACAACGCTTTAGAGTAAGCGTGTGATCGGGTTTGTGCATTGTTTCTTGAAATATAACACAGCCTGAAATGCTGGATTGTGATCAACACGTTCGGTCAGAACTAAGCTCTGGTTGTTCCGATTCTGTGTACACTTTGCTTCCTGAGGTTAATGAGTGTGTTGCTCTGCAGACCTCGGATTTGCCATCTTAAATCAATTACAAGTAAAATAATTCAGGCATGACCAGCATAACTAGCTGCAAGGTTTCCAACTTTTACTCCTTGAATGACTATAACGAATGCGTCTCCGAAATTGCTAATCATGAATGTTGCATTCCTTAAGCCCAGGAAATAAATAAATGCCTCATTTTTGAATGTATCCATGCTTAAAAATAGTTTGTGTTTATAACTTTGTGTATACTGATAGAAATTCCTAGCTACAATATACATGCATGAAGCACTTTATTAGGAACACTGTACTAATACTGGGTAGGGCCTCACTTTGCTCTCAGTTCTTTCAGGGTTTCCACAAAGACGTTGGAAACATTCCTTTAAGATTATGCTCTATGTAGACCTGATTGCGTCACATAATTCCCGCAGATTTTGCAGGTGCATTTACATGCTGGAAATCTACCACATCCCAAAACTGTTCTATTGGATTCAGATTTGGTGAGAGGGAAGGCTCATCGTTAAAGAAGGTAACATCCTGTATGTAGCCATTTTGAAGATGGGTAAACTGTAGTCAGAAAGGGGTCCACATGGCCAGCAACAATACAACAGACTGCGGCATTCAAGTAATGCTCGACTGGTGTTAATTCGCAATAATCAACACCATTACACTGCCTCCACCAGCCAGGACTGAAGACACAAGGCAGGTTAGCTCTATGGATTCATGGTTCTGGTGCCAAATTCTGACCCTACCATCTGTGTGCCTCAGCAGAAACGTAGCCTCAGCTTTCTGTAGTTGGCTGATGCAAGTGCAACTTGACATGGTTGGTACTGTTGTAGCCCATCTGCCTCAAGGTCTGACGTTGAGCATTCTGAGATGCCTTTCTGATCA
Organism: Ancistrus triradiatus; assembly: GCA_025084515.1. Taxonomy (NCBI): domain Eukaryota; kingdom Metazoa; phylum Chordata; class Actinopteri; order Siluriformes; family Loricariidae; genus Ancistrus; species Ancistrus triradiatus. The sequence goes on along the minus strand of JAJAGP010000055.1, from coordinate 779,710 downwards.
CCCCATCTCTAGTGGTTATTGGGGTTACTGTAGTCTTTCTGTCAGTTCAAACCAGTCTGCCCATTCTCCATTGACCTCTCTAATCAACACGGTGTTTCCGTTCAAAGAACTGTCGCTCACTAATTCACCATTCCCTATAGAGACTATTGTGCATGGAAATCCCAGCAGATCAGCAGTTACAGAAACACTTAAACCAACCCTGTCCAGCAAAAACATTTGTGCCATGGTCAAAATCACTGAGATCATGTTTTCATCATTTATAATGGCATTACCTGAGGCTGCTGGCCCACTTTTAGATAGATAATAAGTAGGTATAGGTGATCCTATTAAAGTGCTCAGTGATTGTACGCACGCGTTGCTGCTGTTATGTTAGTGATAGTGACTGTACATACAATTAAACCAATGTTGTGGTGATACCAGTGTATCAGGCATAACACCATTACTGTGGCTTACAGCACCTCGCTGTTTAGAAGAGTCCAAAAACCAAAGCTATGCAGACAATAGTGCCCTGTGGTCAGAAAGTGACCACTGATGGAGAGCTAGAGAATGACTAACAAAACTACACCAGCCAAAATGAGCCAATCTGGGCACCGACATGCTGTACCAACAAAACAGGTGTGTCAAAGCGTACACTGTTTCAAAACCGCAGCCTGATACATAAGCACCACTGAAACACCCACTACCATGAAGAATGATCCACCTCCCAAACGATATCTGCTTAGACACTGTATTAACGCCCTTCGTTCCACTGAAACTCACATACGGCACACAAACGCACAAAAATATATTTGAGATTTTGCGTGTCTGTAAGAGTGAGGAGTGTGGAAAACGAGTTAAATCGACATTCTCTGACACCAGAGGCTTCACTACCACATCACTCATGACTTTTCTTTCTACCCTCACAGAATGGCCTTGTGTGGACCGTTCAGTGGCGCCTGAGGTGGAAGCCGTTACCACAGCACTGAGCGAGCAGACGAGAAGAGGAGGAGAAAGAGAGTGACACTTATGGTGACTGCTAGAAGAACCAGCAATGTGGACTGACCACTAAGCACTGGAGCTAATGAGAAGAGAGAACAGCTTTGGTCCTACTCTATAAATATCTCAGTGCAGGGTTCAGCTGCAGTGGCACAGGGCAGGAAGAGAAGGAGACGAACTGAGCTGGAGGCAGGAAACTCGCAGTACTACTCACAGCCAGAATGTGTGAATGGTCCAGCTAAAGAAGAAAACTGATCAATATCAACGACTGCTTCTATAATGAGGGAGTGAGAAGATATTGGCATTGCTTTACAAACAGGTCTCGCGCATTTCCTGTAACTGTGGTCATACACACACACACACACACACACACACACACACATACACACACACACACTTTCCTTAGTGTGCGAGACTGAATTTTTAGCAAAAGTAGTGGTAAAAATCCACACCTTTGAAACTGCTGACACCATCCCAACATTTTCTCATGAGAGTCAGTGACATGCTTATTAATACAGTAAGGCAAAAAACACACAGATTAAGAGTCACAACATGACGCGAGACATAAATGGTTCAGCCTTTTGCCTTAAAAGGACTTCAAGGGTTTAAGTTAGGGCTGGGTATTGGACAGGACTTCGCGATACGATACGCATCATGTTACACGGATGGATTGTGATATTCCACATAATTCACTGAAATACAAGTTAGGTGTATAATCCGACGGCCTTTTCCACATCGAGTCTGATTTTTAGGGACGAAAAAACGCACGTTTGAAAAAGAACACACGTATATGGTCCTTCACACCGAGTCCGAAACTGACTGACTGGAACGCTTCGTAACATTTTTTATCGGAGTCTGTTCCAATTTCCGCGTTATTCGGTTGGGTTAAAATCAGGCTGACCAATCAGAGCTCCGTTGTCACACAGAACATCTCATCCTGCATGTAGCAGAGCACAAGAGCTGAATATAAAAACATCAGTATTAAAGAAAACATCTGGCAGAATATAGCTGAAAGGCTGGGGAATGATGGCGAAAACCTCAGTGACTGCATGGAATTGTTTTCTTGTTTATTTAAGTGAATTCTAATCTGTTCATGCCCACAAAAACACAAACTATAGCTTCCTGCACTAATCTTCACTCGTGTCTTTGTTTTATTAAGTTGGTGTGACAAAGACACGACAAAATCTCTATGACACATTTAAAGAAAGCAAATTAAAGAAAACAAAAGCAGACTATAATGCGGGAGTGGCAGGAATAGGAGATTCCAAAATATAAAATAAGAGTTTATTAAAGAAACACAGCTAACCAAATTAAAAACAGGCGGAGCCGGAAAACAGGTGCATAAACAAAAACGGGAAGAGCTGCTAAACGCGTGAAGGTCCCATTATACTAAACTGCATTTGTTTTTTTTCCAGCAAAAAATCGTACTGGGTGTGAATAGGCCTTTAGTCGTCTTAATACATCACACCACACTGATAATTCAGCAGACAAATTGAGTGAAAACACTGTACTGCGACTGTAGATTGTAGTTCACACCATATTTAAAATGTGTTTTTTCGTTCTTAAAAAAAATCTATATTTTGAGCTGAAATTCGATGAGGTATACCACAAAAATAAATATCGCAATATACTGCTGTATCAATTTTTTAGCACAGCCCAGGTTAAATCTATAAACCAATTAAATATGGTGCTTTGTGATCTATATATTTATATGTTGAAGCAGTCTGATACTGTTTATGTTGTTATATTTCCCCCCCACAACACCGTATCTTCTTGACACTATTACAGTGTCAACAATAAAGTTAGAGATAGATAGAACTTTATTAATCCCAAGGGAAACTATATTGTTACAGAAGCCTGGGAACATTGAACACTACACATCACGACCATATATAGCACAATTTTAAGTCCGCCAGCTGGAGAGTATTGGGGGGGGGGGGGGGGCCGAGATCGTGCTCTGGCACGGTACAAGGCAAAAGGGCATAGTGTGAGTACGCCCCTAATCAGAATCTTTGTTGCTGCAGTTTGGAGCCACAATGCCAAAGTCCATAAAAACACAGTTTGCAGAATTTGGTGTGGAAGAACCTGTCTGGTCTGCACAGAACCCTGACCTCAGCCCTGTCCATTTGATTTAGAACATCGACTGCAAGTCAGGGTTTGTGACCCAAGATCAACATCTGACCTCACTAATGCAGTGGATAAATGGAAGCGAATCGACACAGGCATATTCCAAAATCTAATGAAGAAATCCATCCAGAAGAGCAGAGGCTGTCACAGCAGCAAAGGTGTAACCAACTCAATGTTAATGTCAATGGACTTGGAACAAGACACTTTAGCAAGCAAATACAGATATGATGTTTAGACTTGCACATTGGTTTTGTTATTAACCCCAAGCATTTTCTTAATTTTGCCTGAAATTGAGTTGAACCTCCACGGTTTGTGTAATTGGCACTCTCTGGTCACGTGACCGAACGACAGTGGGCCGCAGAGACGAAGCTGGCTGTGGTCACCTGGTCAGGCCTCTGGCTTGCAGACCTCCCACAGTCCTCATAAACACAGAGAGAAGCAACGGATAATTCTTACAGTATGCGACTGTTCTTGTCTTAAGTTTGAAGAGGTGTCAAATGGGGTACATCCCCTCCGTCCTACGCCTGACAGAGCCCAAACACATGCAAAATTAATCTGCTGGGAAACAGGGGTTAAGCCTGGGGGACAAAACAGGGTCAGCGCAATCCAGCGAGTCACTCCACTGCCACAGAGAGAGCCAGCAAGAGCTTCACAGATGTCCGAGTTCAACAGCAACAGCTGTTTATGTCTGTGTGTTTTCCGCTCATTTGCTAAAAGAGATTTAAGAGGCGGGGCCCTAATTTGCAATTTGCATAATGAGCAAAGAAATCTCAGACACATGGGTCTCACTCACACACACACACACACACACACATGGCTGTCTAAATGAAGCTGTTTGCTTAATCTAATTTCCCTGTGTTAATGTAATCATTACCCAGGGCAAAAGCAGGAATAAATCAGACATATCGGACTGTGATGTGCAGCCTGACCAAACACAATAAAGGCATTAAAACCTCTCTACACTCATGTTAATGCAAACAACTGCTGACCTCAGACTAACATTACTGTCAGGGATATTTCTATGATCCTGGAAATTATACAACAAGGGAGAGTTGGAAATCATATAACCCACCTCAGGTCTTTTACCAGCATCCATCAAAAGCTAAATTTTACCCCAGGGTCAAGAGCCCAGCGAATGAATGATTAAGCAGCTCTGCATTTCTGATGAGTTGGCAGACAGACAAAGCATCATAACTGTCATAGTTAAAGGGGTCAGTGGCGCCGTGAACAGTCTGTGGGTGTGAGCTAATCCTGCTGATGAGGGGAAGGGGGTCGAAATTGGGTGGGTGATGTGTTAAATGCAGCAAACAGACGTAACCACTCTGTATCCGGTGTTTTGGCTCGGCTACTAATTTGTTCCGCTACGTGTTGGACAGCAATGTTTGCTCTGCCTCAGCTAGCTTTCATCCCGAAAAGAAATTTCCTGAGCATGCGTTCACATATTCATAACTGCCACGGAGCCTTACCCGCTGTGCTCTATTTCATGCCTGCGAACGGGAAACGTGAGCAGTCAAGCAAGAGCGTCAGCACCAGCCCTACTTTCATGTTCGACAGAAAAAGGGTGGGCATATGGCGTTTGTTGCTGCGCTCGCTGCCTGGATAATACGCTTAGGTTATTTTAAACAAAAATCAGAAAAAAAGGGCTTCTGCTGATTTGGATGCTCTCTGCTCTCTTTATCCGTCCTTCCCCACAGTCCTTCTGCTTAAGCCCTGGTTCATGGCCTGTGGCTCCCAAGCCTTTGATACAGCGGAGGCAGAAATCCAGGCGGAGAAGCTTTATTGAAAACATAGCCGGTTTCTTTGGGAGGACTGGCGCTGCTCTGCTCTACAGATCCAGCAGCAAAGGCACGAGTGAGCCTGCTGATTACAGAGACGAGCCCCAGACTCCTGCTTTAATGAGCTGCAAGCCCATGAGTCATGGTGCGTTCTGCCAGAATGTAAAACTAGACGAGAGGCCAGTAACATCCTCATTCCCCCTCTCCACCTTGTTTAGAGGGCACTAGAATTCACTCGGCTTCTTGTTTAATCTCAGGGCCAATCATGCTGTGGGAAGCTGAAACCCAGACGAGGCCCCTTGCTGAGGAGAGCCTGTTTGGAAACAGGACATTTCTGCTTCACAGGAATACTGCACCCGAAGATGGCGTGGTAGAAATTTGCAGAGCGCTGGCGTTCCCTTTGTTACTGGGCAAAATCAAACTGCTGTGAATCAGAAACCCGGCGCTTGGTAATATGCCCTGAAAAAAATATTACGGGGCCTGGCTTCTTTTTTTCGCAGGCTTGTGTGTTGCCTAGTGTGTGCTGTATGAAAAATATATAAAACAATGATTGCCTGCTTCTAAAAAAAAAAGCAACAGGTAGAACAGATCGAACAATAATAACTAAAATGATAATCAAGATTATTGACTTTATTCAGCAAATTGGGGATCAGCCTTTCATTTAGGTTGTACATTACACCCTCTAATGTATTACAATAAATATCCATGCAACACTAAATATCTTAGTGTTTGTGTTTATACATTCGAATATAATGATCACCAACAAATATTTTTGTATTTAATGTAAAATATTCTTTAATAAAAGTCAGTTGACCATTCACTTTTTTGTGACTGTGAGTAGCAATGGAATCCGTATATGTGATAGGTATTTATTTATTTATTTTATTACATTCCTATCCCCACCTTATACACTATACATCTCAGAAAAATAAAAGACCACTCCAAATTTTCGTACAATCACCATATCTACATGTATCGCAGCAGTTCCATTCCAGTATCTGATAAATGCCAGCACACCTCACTGTACTTAACGAGGTACTGATTAGGTGATTACCTGGACCAAATCTTATTTAATGAGGGAAAAGTAGAAGACACATGAAAGCTGTGATTGAAACACTGTCTGAACTTTCCCAAGTTAAAACATTAGTATTGTTTTCTTTAAAAAATTTAAATAAACTTGTTTTCTTTGTATTATTATTTGTGTTATTAATTAAGTCCTGGAAACGCTGCATTTTCATTGTTATTTTGTCCGGTTGCCATTACCGTGTAAATGCTCGTGCCATTGCTGCAAATAAGTATTTGTATTTGGAATTTGCCAGCAATAGAATAAATAAACAATGTTCAGTAAAACATTAGTAAAACTAGAGATCGTGTTGCACAGGCAAATGAGTACTTTTATATGGGATATGAGTAAATCAGGGTGTTAAAATCATTGTGTGCTCCAAGTAGTGTTACACTCCAAAATGTAATCTCTGGAGAAACAATTCAGGAGTGTGCAGCAGGTGCTTTATGCACGGAAAATAACAAATCAAAAGCTGGTGCTTCAATGTATGACACATCTGTCGCTACATTTCAAGCTAAAGAGCAGCAAAAAGTCACGAGTATTAAGTCTAAGCAGTAGTATTTCCTCTGTAATGTGCGTTTGCCTGCGTTTGATTTGAGCTCTGAGCATTAACAGAGACATCTTCAGCAGCAGGCTATGTGGAAGCTGTTTGTGAAATCAAGTTAAGCCATTTCCGTGCTCTAAAGCCACTTCCCAATCACCATGCGCCTGCAGGAAGGTTGAAGATCTGATGTGCGCTCATGTTGCTCCAAATCCTGTTTAAAGTGGTTGTCTGTCCACCACAGACATACAGATACAACTACAAGCACGTGTGTGCTACGACTTTATAATAAGCTTTCATCTGTCTATTGTTAATTCACAGTTTTGTTTCCATCTAAAATTCATACTATAAGAAACCATGCCTCCTTGTGGTCAAAGAAATCAGACGTCTGGTTAAAACCAAAAAATGTGTATAATGAATGCATAAAGAAGACCTGGATTGTTTCCCATATTCATGTGTTGGTGTGTATCTCCTTAACACAAAACAGCAGCTCTGCATGGAATGTGTACATGGATGGATGTGAATATTACATTAAATTCCCCTACTGAATGCATTTGCACAATTGCATCATGTTGAGCATAAGCGAGGCTTCACAACAATTGACCATCACACACACAGTTCACTGATCCCACACTGGCCATGTGGGACATGACAAGATCTTTAGATTCAAGCTTGTCCGGCTCCTCAGGCCATTGCCAGATGCCCTGTACTTGCCCGACTGAATTGTGCTGCTTTAACAATGTATGACAGCCAGTGTGTATGCATGGATGTGTCTCAGACCTCAGACAGATGGGAGGAAAAGGTGGAGGACGTCATGTGTGAAGTGCACAGTGTTTGGTTTGCAAGTGTGTGAAGATCAGCTCTGTTCATCAGAGAACTACGTCACTAAGGGGATATCGAGATGGTGCACTGCTGTAAATGCCCAAAACAGGGCAGGACTAAACGGACAGAAAGTGCAGAAATAGTGACCTTTTTTGCATGACAGTCCTTTTCACTCTGAATTAGGTAGTGTTTTGGCTCATCGAAACAAAATCTGAAAAAGCTGAAACAATCACATGATTCAAAGACAAAAAAGCACAAAATGAAATCTGAAAATGACTGCTAGGACAAACGAAAAAGAAAAGGTGCTAATACTGCCAGTACAAAGTTCCTACATAAAAAATGTCTGCAAACAACTACATTTTAAACTGACAAAATTAAGCAGTAATAAAAGGCTTACTACTTTGCCTGCACACAAGGACGCTGCTCATATCTTTCCCTGCTCCACATTAAAAAAGAGGCTCAGGATTTCACAGACTGCTTCTAATCTTTAGAGGTCTCCAAATCACATCTGCATCATCTAGCTAGCTTTATTACACTCACTGACTGACTTCAAGTACTTCGTTAATAATCATTAATAATAAAAAAATAATAATAGCTTACTGTACTCAGTGAAATGTTAGTTAGTTATTGAACAGTGCTGGCAGAAGTTCATTATTGTCAAGTTTTGTTTTCACAGATGTCACATAACATACTGAGAAATGAGACCTACAGGCTGAATAAAAAAAAAACAACTGTGATACACGATAAATGAACTTTCACAATTATTTATACCTATTAGTTTTATACTTTATTTAATAATAAATCTTGATATCAGATGAAGTGTTGCTTATTTTACATTTGTGGGACTGTGGGACTGTGGTGGCCTAGCGGGTAAGGTACTGGACTATGGACCAGAAGGTCCAGGGTTTAAATCCCACCTCTGCCAAGCTGCCACTGTTGGGTCCTTGAGCAAGACCCTTAACCCACAATTGCTTGGATTGTAAGATTGTATCAATTGTAAGTCACTCTGGATAAGGGCGTCTGCTAAATGCTGTAAATGTAATATAATGTAATGTACATTTCTAATCATTAGTGACTTTTTCTTGTAATTTGTAGCATGGTAGGGCATCCAATAGATTGAAAAAAGGCATAATATAACTCAAAAAAGTAAATTAGATCACTAGGTGTATTACTGTAGAACATAAGAACAGCTACAATACAGTGAACCCTAATTTCTACAGCATATACCAGAAAGACTGACAATAACCAGAAACCCGCTATACTGACAACTGCACTCAGTTAGTCCTTCCACGTGCCATTGCTGGTACATAGGGCAATGACAGACTTCCACTCCTGAGCTGCTGGTCCCATGACATTTCAGCTGTTTCTAGATCTTTTTTCATAACCTGAATCCAGTTGGTTTTGGGCCATCCTCTTCTCTTCTTTCCAGATCCGTCAACGTTGGGTTGTTGTTCCACTCGATTCCTTTCTCTCTTGATGTCGCTCTTTTCATATGAACAACTGCACTAAGCTTACTTAAACTGGTTAAGTGTATTTCACTGCAAAAAGCAGTGAAAAGTCTAATACTGGCAGAACATCCCTAACTTTTAAAGGGGTTTAACTTTTAACAACCTTGAACAGAACAGAAATCAAAACTCAACTGTAAAATAACATATTTCAAATATTCATAATCAGGCATTACCAGAGATGAACATTAATTTTAAAATTGTCTCAAGTTAAGACATATTTAGTATTTTACTAACGTTTAATCATGTAGGGTTTGGTGGGAATAGGCCCATATCACACCGCACTAAATGCAGATACACTGTAAATCCTCATGAACGAGACCAGTTTGTAGTTTCCAGCAAGCACACAGACAATTGTGGTCTTAGTGAGGAACCTGACACAAAATGTGCATATGCAGTAAGATACAAGTGAAATTAGCACCCCGTATGATCAAAACTCCAGTCCTAATATCTCTATTCCTTTGTGCTGATATGATTTTCTGAGAATGGACCTTCCAGACTTATGATGTTACTTGGTACATTTGCAGCACAGAGCAGACGTCTTCATCCAGAGCAAATCACAACTCATCTGAGCAGGTGAGAGATAAGAGCCCTGTTTGAATCTAAAGCCGGTTTCGATACTCAAACTTTCCGGTCCAGCAATAACCCCAATGGCACCAATGACCAAACCTCACCAATGATCTTGTTTGTTGTACTACACATGCATAAATGTATGCCATAAGAAATCTGATGTGATTTGATCATTGATGACATCACATTAAAAATACTGCTTAATGAGGGCTGGTAAGTGGTACCAGAAAGACATTTACTTTATGAGCCAGAGACTGCAATTATATCAAAGAGCTCATAACTGGGCAGCTCATATTACTCTACATTAATTCTGAATACAGAAGTAATAAGAAGAAAATTATATTAATAAAAAAAGAAACATAAACAAGGTTAAATAAGTGGATTACAGTTACATTAAATAGTGGTGCAGGGTTGCACTGGTTATATATTTTTATTTATCATTCTGGTAAATAAGCTTATTTGCTGGAAAAACATATTACCTCAACAATCTATTGGCCAATCAAGAATGCTCCCACTAATGCCCATAAACACAGCACCCACACATTGGGCCACTTCATTAACTACACTTGACACACACAACACACAACACAAAGCCATTTGTAGTACCTTGTAGTTCTAGGTAAGACGTTTTTTTGTAACACTTCCACCGTGCAGTTAGTCTTTATGTTATTTGATTTAGACCCTCAGTGTGTGCGTCTGTTGCAGCACTAGGGAATGATCCCCCATCTGAGTAATTGTGCCTGTGTGGCACCTGGCCTGGCCAGAAAGCACCACCATGACTCAAACCCCTGGACAGTCAATATTTGAAGCCCTGACAAATGATGGCTTATAAGTCCCAGAAGTTGAATCTATTCATCTGGACATAGATTTTGTCGGAGAAATGTTTCGTCACTCATCTAAGTGACTTCTTCAGTCTCCGAAACGTTTCTCCGACAAAATCTATGTCCAGATGAACAGATTCAACTTCTGGGATTTTCTTACCTGGATTATTGAGCATGCATCAAGACGATGGCTTATAAGGAACAATCCAGCACAATAATATGGCAGAACAATAATATGACAGTGTGTTACAGTACATGACACACAGGTGGACTAGCATGAAAAGGACCCAAGTCAATTCAAAGTCAATGTCAGATTTATTTCTTTAGCTCTTTTTTTATTTTATTTTATTTTATTTTTTTATAGAGTGGAGCATTGTATCAAAGCAGCTTTACAGTTTTCTATTATCTAAGCCCAAAGCAGTTATTTAGCACGCATAGGGCAACAGTGGCAAGGAAAAACTCCCTAAACATTATAGGAAAGAAACCTGGGGAGGACCAAGTCTCTAAAAGGGACCCAACCTCCTTAGCCAGCCTAGATGTAATACCTTCCACTGACCATGGAGTTATGACCACATATGTATTTCTGAACATTTTCCTGGTCAGGTTTGCGAGTTCTATGGTGCCTATCCCCACAAGACAAAGGGAGCAGGTATACTCATGGCCTGGACAGGGTATAGGTCATTGTTGCAGCATCCACGGGTTCATGCCCACACCGGCATCCCAATTTCAGATGCAGCCAATCGTGTCTGCTTGTGACATCTGACCCCACCTAGAAGGCACCACTGGGACTCAAACCTGGGTCTCTGAGGTAGCAAGTATATTAGACTACTGTATAGTGGTCTACAGATATCTGCGCTCACAAGGCCGATATTCGAAAATATCGTCAAGTCAAGTCAGATTTATTTATACAGCGCTTTTGACAATGGAGCATTGTCTCAGAGCAACTTTACAATTTTAGATTATCTTGTAATATCTATGGCCAATCCCAAAATGAGCAAGCCTAGGGTGATGGTGGCAAGGAAAAACTCCTTAAGCGTTATAAGGGATTGTGGTAGCCTAGAGGTTAAGGTACTGGACTCTGGACCAGAAGGTCCCCTGCCAAGCTGCCACTGTTGGGTCCTTGAGCAAGGCCCTTAACCCAGAATTGCTTGGATTGTAAGACTGTATCAGTTGTAAATCGCTCTGGATAAGGGCGTCTGCTAAATGCTGTAAATGTAAATGTGAATAAGGAAGAACCCTTGGGAGGACCAAGTCTCAAAAAGGGACCCAACCAACTTGGGTGGTGTGGATAAATGTAAGAATGAAACTAATTTATCTAAACAAATAAGTCTTATAGTGATTTCTCAAATAAAATAATGCAAACTATGCATAAGAGAACCTTTGTTTCCTTTGTTTATGCAGCTCATAAACTGGGATTACTGAGCGACTAAAAACAACATCTTGAGACCTATTTGGAAATCTACAGCCCTGTCAGCTAGAAACAAGCTACGGATTTTCAACAGCAATGTTAAGGCCGTCCTTCTCTATGGCTCAGAAACCTGGAGAGTCACAAACACACTAACCAACAAACTGCAGGTATTCATCAATCGCTGCCTATGCTGTATTATCAAGATTAGGTGGACAAACAGAGTTCGAAACGCAAATCTCTGGCGACAGGCTAACCAGGACCCTATTTGACAACAGATAGGAAGTGGAGATGGATAGGCCATACTCTCCGGAAGCCTCCTCAGACCATCACACGTCAAGCTCTACAATGGAACCCACAGGGAAAGGGGCGGGTTGGACGTCCAAAGACCACTTGGAGGCGATCCTGTGAAGAGGGCATGAAGAACTGTGGACTGACATGGAATAAGCTAAGCTAAGAAAGGTCGCTCAGAACCGAATGCGCTGGAAAACTGGTGCTGAGGCCCTATGCTCCATGAGGAGCTTAAGGGAATTAGCAAGTAAGCAAAAACAAAGAGATGCTGAAAGAACATTCAGTGAGGTTGGGGCCATTTATGAGAAGATGAAAACCTTGTTGCTTGCTGTGGAACTGGGTTTAAAAACAAAAAGATGCTGCTACCATGTACACTGTTCTAACTGTTTACTTTTGCAAGTTTTTAAAATCTAAACAAGATGATGCTTTTAACTGGTTGTTGTTGTTGAGTGCAACAAAACGCTTAATTATTTTTCATTTATAAAAAAATAATTTAAAACTTCAATGAATGTTCATTTAAGTTCTGCAATTTTGAGTCTCATTTATTAATATTAGTTTAATCAGTTGATATCATTGTATATCAGCCATCATTAACCCTGCTCTCTAAATATTGGCATCAGCAATTTAAAAACCCCACATCGGTCAACCACTACTACTGTGCCATGGAAGCACTCAGGACATGTAGTACTGTAGCTAACAACATAACGCAAATCTTCAGTTTTCGTAAGGATGCATATGTGTTTGTGAGGACTAGTCCCACACTCTCACATGTTTAGCAAGGATAATATGAACGAATAACAATTCAGCAGTCTGGAAACCTTACGACAAAAATACTTAAAAAAAAAATTCTTCAGTCAATGTTGTACATGAATTCCTCTGCAAGTGTGTGTGTGCCTGTGTGTGTGTTGCTTAACAGACCAATGCTCTCAGCATAATTTAATGAACTGAGAACGACCTTGATCGGTGATTCAAAGCCGGGAGGGCGGGCCACTCCCCCTCTGCCCTCACATTCATCAAGTGTGTGTTTTGATCTCTCGAGCACATCGCATGTGTTCCTCTGACCAGAGCTAGCCACACTGCTCTCCTATTGGCTCAGCCCGCTCGGCAAATGACCCCCTCCACACACACACTAACAATAATGCAGTGCCCTCGCACCGCCCTGGGTACATCCTACACTGAATCGTTAACTTTTGATTAAGCCTGGCTGCTCTACACAACTAATAAAGAGAGGTCAGGCAGCTGCTTTAATAATCAGAGAGAGTCATTACCCCTCTTCCCTGGTAACGGTTACTAACCACAGTCATGTGGCCACAGAACAAGCCCTTTTAATGCACTTAAATAAAACACCAGCAAATTGAACTGGTTCAGTCATCACCAGAAATCAGCGAGTGCCCTTCTTGGACTTTTCCTAGCCGAATCCCTGCTTTACAACTTGGCTGCTTACAGGAACCAGCTGTGAGCAATGGCACAATTACTTAGTGCTTTCCTGAACTGTGACTATACAAATATAGAACATAAAGTGACTGCAAATTGCTATGAACAAAGCCACTAACAGCCTATTTTCCATGTCCAGAGTTAAAGCAATACTTCACTGTTTTAACCCTATTCTGTACCCACCGCATGTAGAGTGTTTACATGATTCCCTCAGACAAGACTGTCAACACATTTCTATATGTTACAAAGAATAAAAACCTGCCAATAAATGTTTAAGCAGCACATTTTGTGTTTCAAAAAAAAAACATGAATCCTTCAAAGGTATTTGTAAATTAAGCTTTACATCTGTATAGTTCATTCTTTCAGAAATGGGACTACTTTCTCAGATGGAAGAATTTACGATTATGCGTTACTAACACAGTTTCCACCTGATTCATCATGGATACCAGAAAATCTTCAGGGATTGTGTAAGTAACTGGAATTATTTATTACTGTATTGCTCCAGTGTTGGAAAGTTGGATAAATCTTCACTCTCAGGCTTTGTCTCATCCGCAGACATTTATTTATAGAGCGTAACGGTGGATTTTTAAAAAAGATTTGCATAAATTTATTTACAACTGCAGTGAGGCTTCACTTGTACCTGAATTTCATCAAACAGAATCGACATGACACAACACCAGAGCACTGTCCATATGTTACTCATTTCCAATGCATGCTCCTTAATCCGTGCACGCTTAAAAGTGTTTAAGACAATAAAGGTCTAAAATGCTATTGTAGTATTTATTATCTATTCTGACAGTGTGTGTCATGTGACTGGGAGATTTTATTGGCTTGGGCTTCGAGGTCAAGGTGTGATATTAGGATTCAAAAGACCAGGACTGTAGAAATGCTGTATTAGTTTACAGGATGCCACTGGCAACACTTCATTTAGTAGTAGCACAGTGGTTAGATCTTTTCAGGGATATGATGTACAAATTTCTGTCCATGCCAATATCACATGTATGCTGTTTGTATTCTTTAAACCAAACCACTCAGAGAAAGTCCATCGTGCCAGAAGTTAGCTGACTATAAAACATGCTAGCCCTCCTGCCGGCGAATTACAAAAGCAGGCTGCACCACTACAATTATTGTGCAATATTCCATTACAAATATGGTACCAGTACATTTATTATGAGACAAGTCCTTCCTCTGAACCTGTCTTGCTAGCTTCCTCTGAGAAATTAGAGAGTGCAGGGAAAGCAATGACTTTTCCCTCTTTATTTCATGTGGTCTTCCAGCTTCGAGCAGTCGTAATGAGCTAATTGTGGCTTTTGACGTCGACTCGCAACTTTTTTCCCCTGAAACCATGTGTGTTATTCTTCGAAGTCCATAAAGCTTTTCGAGCTCTTGTGCAATCATGGTCAGAGCTTAGAGGAAGAAAGGAACTGAGTTCATCTACGTCTGTGTAACGGCAAGGTATTAATTATGCTGAATGAAGAAAGAGAGTTGGCTGCTCCACTCCAATTAAAAGACGGTCAGTTTAATCAGGCCCTGCTGAGTGCTGAGTTGGGGCTGAAGAGCAGGAGAGAACTGACAATGCATTAGCCTTTTAACACTGCCTGTTGTGCTTGGTCCTCTTATGGCTGCTCCTGAAGCCATCCCAATTCGCATATTAAATTTGTTTTAAACCGGATGCCCTTCCTGATGCAACCCACCCCATTTTCACAGGCTTGGGACCAGCTCTAAGAGCACCCTGTGGCTGGGTTTTTTCCCCCTCAACACCCCACCTGGGAACGAACCCAGACTGGTTCACTGTTACTGCCATTTCCAGCAGCTGGCTGTACCCACTGAGCCACCAGAGCTGCGGCATTTTAACACTGCACGTGAATCTCAAAACAACTCTCCTCCCATGAGGGCCCAACTTTGACCTGCCTTGCAGTTCACAGTACAGAAGGAGAAATCGTAGCACATCCAGATTCAGTTTAGTTTCAGTGTTTATGACAGAATTCAAAATGAATCTTTGTGTATAGTCATGCATCTTAATTTTTCATGTCATATACTTTTACCTTAACCCATCCATATTTATAAAAGCAATAGGTTTAAAGCATTTCACTATATTTCTTACCAAAATAGGAACAGAAAAGTGCAGGTTACACATTATGCACAACGCATCTATGCAAAAGTCTTAGGGAATCATAAGATTTGTTGTTTTAGCAACCCTATAATGACCATACATAACATATCGTCAACGACTGAACCTCCAAATTTAAAACTTGGTGATTTTTTTTTCCAGTCTTTGTGAGCTTCAGCGTATCTGTGCCTTTTCACCCTGTTCCCCTTCAGAAAAACTGGTTTCTTGGCTGCTAACCTCCCAAAACGACCATTTCTGATCAAGCATCTTCAGACTGTATAAGGGTCAACTTGGTGTCCCTATGAAGCTGCCAGATTCTGCTATTGCTCAAGTGTAAGGGGAGGTCACACAATACTTGCCACTGTAGCCAACTGAACTGTAGCCTGTTTTTTCAGAATTTATTTTCTGTGTTTTAGCTGCTGTCTACAATGGGCAGCACGTTGGAGCAGTGGTTAGTGTGGCCGCCTCACAACTCCAGTGTGCCTCATCCCATCCCGACCTTGGACTCCGCCTTTATGGAGTCTTCATGTCCTTCCTGTGCTTGAGTGGGTTTATTCCGGGTACTCTGGTTTCCTCCCACAGTCCAGAGACATGCATGATTAACTGGTGATTCTAAAGTGTCCTTATGTGAGTGTGTGTGCCCTACGATGGATTGGCCTCTAAGAAATGTAGAGGGTCGGATCCCTTCAGTCCTATTGGAAAAGGTCTGCCAGTTCCAGTATGCCTCATTAGCTCACCTTGTTAGAATTCATATGAATACAGGAATTAAAATTTGGGGGTCAGGAACGCAATAATCATATCTACATTACTTATGGGAAAATTTATTTCAAAGTTCAAACATCATTCAAGGTTCATGTTCAAAATCTGAGGCTCTACAGTAATAATAGTGTTATACTACTAACAATAAGCATTCGTATTATAATAAGGCATAATAATATCAGCTGTAAACAAATTGTTTATTTTAGGACTATTTTGATATATTGCAACCCCATATCATTCTAAACGAGGCAGCTGAAATGCATCATATAGTGTGCCAAAATTTGAAATTTGAATATGTTTTTAGTTAATAAATTGGGACTGTGGTAGCCTAGCGGTTAAGGTACTGGATTCTGGACCAGAAGTCCAGGGTTCAAATCCCACCTCTGCCAAGCTGCCACTGTTGGGTCCTTGAGCAAGGCCCTTAACCCACAAGTGCTTGGATTGTAAGACTGTATCAATTGTAAGTCGCTCTGGATAAGGGCGTCTGCTAAATGCTGTAAATGTAAATGTAAATTAGTTAATAAAGACACTGAGAAATGATTATATATATGGTTATAATTTGGCATAGTACTTTTATCATGTATGGGATGTCAACAATATTGAAATAACAATAAGCAGGTTTTTCTGACGACAGATTTCACAGCCTCACTCCAACTGGCACCGACAGGACTCTGGGCACACCCCTAGTCCTGCTGACATTTTTCAATTAACGCACGCTGCTCTAAAACCTACTGGAATCATTATTTAAGACTCACTCGCTCGCTCACTTTCCATCTTTCTCTCCCTAATCCAGTCTCATGGCAACGCTAATGTGCTTAAAAATCATGACTCATGTTGTGGGGTTGCATCCACAGGTTGACTGGGCCGCCCAGCGGGACGCATGACACACTCACTAACTCACTCGCTCTCTTTGTTTGTCAGGACGCAGGAGAGCCTCGAGTCGGCCTGCAGTCACGCACTGCAGAATTTACGGGTGGAAAATTGCAACACTTGAATGGGGATGGTGAAAAGAGGAGACGGAGGCCAAGATAAAGATGAGAGAGGCGTGAGATGAAGGCAGACAGGGGAACATGGGCTCAAGGGCTCCTCTTTTACTGCAAACACTGCTGTAAACTCACCAGATGCTACGTTCTGAAAACTTTCAGCTGAGACACTATTCATCAACATTCACTCTTGCGGAGTGACACTATGTACTGGAAACTGTAGAAAATGAAAGCCAGGGTGTTAATATGCAAGTTGGAGCAGAGATAAAAAAAAGACGACGCTGAGGATGGCCGGCTGCCTCTCCATGAGCTGTAACAGCTCCAACCTGACAAACATCATCAGCACAAGTCCATGAATTGAATGCTGATAGAGCAAGAGAGAGGAGGGATGCAGAGGAAATGAGGGAGAGAGAAAGAGAAAGAGAGAGGGAGAGAGAGAGCTAGGGGAAGTGGCATTGAAGGACAATGAGAGGGAGGGCAGCTAACAGGAATAGAGGGGTGAAAGAGAAGCCAGGCTCGGGGAGCATCGAGGGAGTTGTTTAAGGAGAAACAGTGTCCGTTTGTGGCCACTGATAATACTTTCCATTCAACAGGGCTCGCAGTGCACTGATTCCTCTGATTGCAGCCTGGCGCCCTGCTGGCGAGCCTCAGCGCTGAAATTAAATCCACTCTATTCAGTTATAAATTATAATGCTCTATAAACAACACCCCCACTGGGAAACAAAGGGGAGGGGGCAGTGAGGGGGGAGAAAGAGAGAAAGAAAGAGAGGGAGAGAGAGAGAGAGAGAGAGAGAGAGAGAAGAGCAGGAGGACAGCAATACTCTGGCAGCAAAATACATATTTTATATTTACCTGCCATAGTCTGACGTAGTTAAACACACACAATGTCTCACTATCGTTGTGGGGACCGCCCACTGACACAATGGTTGCTGTAACTAATTAATGCTACACCAACGCCTAACCCTAAACTCAGTATCCTAAAGCAAATCATTTGGCCCTTTTAGTTTTTCAAAAGAAAGTTGCAGTTTCCGTACAAAAAGAAATAAAAATAAGCAGTTATGCCAGTGAGGACCAGCAAGATGCCCTCATAAGATAAAATGTCTTTCTATCCTTGTGTGGACATTTGGTCACCACAATAGACTATAAACATGACCACACACACACCCACACCTTAAGCCTGAATTTGACCTTTAAACTAATTCTCCTGTTTTTTTCAGTTATTATATATTTCTCTGTAATTATACTTTAGATAACATATATTTGTTAAATAAGTGATCTTGTCAAGAACTTTCTCTGTCATTTAGCAATACTGTAACAGGCATGCCAATAAAACCGAAATGAATTGAGAGAGAGAGAGAGAGCGAGAGAGAGAGAGAGAGAGAGAGAGAGAGAGAGAGAAAGAGTAATGTAAATAGATCGACATTATGATTGGAAGTGTTTGTCATCCTGAATGAGGAAGTGGATGACAAAATCCATCAAAAAAAAGATAAATGCAAGCATCCAAGTGCAGCAGAATAGTACAGGACCTTAAACATGCAACATTCATATACTTTTCAACATTTGGAATGTACTTGTATGAGGTCAAAGTACATGTACACTATATGGACAAAAGTATTAGGACACGTACACATTATACCAACAGTAGCTTTTATGACATCCCATTCTAAATCTATAGGCAGTAATATGGTTTTGGTCTTTCCTTTTGCAGCTATATCAGCTTCTACTCTTCTGGGAAGGCTTTCTACAAGATTTTGGACTCATTTTGCCCATTGATCCAGAATAACATTTGTGAACATCAGCAACTGATCATGGATGATGGGGCTTGGCTCAAATTCTCCATTCTAGTTCATCCCAAAGGTGTTTGATGGGGATGAGTTCAGGGCAATGTGTGGGCCAAGCTCTTCCACACCAAACTCATCCAACTATGCCTTTATGAACCTTGCTTTTTGCACTGCAACACAGTCATGCTGGAACAGAAAGGCCTTCGAGGAGGATGGGTCCCTTTTGGAGTCTTGGTCCTCCCAAAGTTTCTTCCTTATAACATTTAGTGAGTTTTTACTTGCCACTGGAAACACAAATATCTGAGTCTAGATATTTGTAAAGCTGCTTTGAGACAGGGCTCCGTCTCAAATGAATTTGAGTTTGGCTGTGGCCTTCCCCAAACTGTTCACACAAATCTGGAAGCATAAAATTGCCCAAAATGTCTTGGTATGATGAAGAATTAAGATTTCCCTTCACTGGAAGTAAGGGGTCTAGGCCAACCTCTGAAAAAGAACCCCATAGTGCTTTTGCTCCTCCAACAAACTTCAATCACCAAACCGAGACACGTCTATCAGACTGATTCATCACTCCACAGAACACTACTCCAGAGTCCAGTAGCGGGGTACTTTACACCACTCCCACCGATGGTTGGCATTGTGCTTGGTGCCATGCCATGAAGCTCCCGGTGCACAGTTTTTGCGCTGATGTTAATGTTTCTATTTTGCAATTTTATCTACTTTAATACACTTTTCCATCACAAATCATATAATCACCATAACTATTACAAAGAAAATTTTCCTCTTTGGGAAAGAAAAGTATTTAGTATGTCCCCCTTCTGCTGTAACGACCCCACACATTTGAGCTGAATCTGATGATTTATGTTATCCAGCATGACTGTGGTGGGACGTCCATGACAGTCAGCACTTCGTGATCTTCTTTCCAAGCAATTTACTAGTGAATTTTTACTCGCACTCAGTGTATGTTTGTATATGTGAGACACTTATGAATTACAAATTTCAAATGAAGACTGTTGTTGTAAATCAGCTTCATTTATTCCCCACTATGTAATTTCTTGCTGCAAAAACCTTTATGTGACAACAAAGTACTACTACAGGGATGATCTCATGTAATATTTACCCCTATATTTACTGGAGAGTAAACAATCATCTAGAGTTGTTCCATTACCATAATTCTAACTTAAATACAGATGCCAAATATAATATCATTTGTGATATTATGGCAAAACAAAAATACATGTCATTGGCATCAAACTATGCAAAAAACATTTAAAATGAATTACATTATCTCATAGCTAGGTTTTGTAGACTTTGCAGCAGCATAAACACTAGCAGACTTGTGCAAAACACATCTCCTGTATATCTGCATGGCAATACCCATGAAAACAGAATTAGCTGGCAATGAAAAGTTTCCTGGGTTGCCTTAAATGACACCAAGAACCTAGAACTGGGGAGTTTATGGTATGAGCCAAAACAGTTTATCTATGGGTGAAGTGACATTAGACTTAAGTTGTATAATTAGAGAGTGAAGTATGGAATGTTAGGGTACTGGGTTGTTTGATGCATTATAGGTGGAGAAATGACAAGAGAGTGAGAGAAAGGACCAGGTGGGAAGAATAAGGAGGTGTGTATGTAATATATATTTGCATCTACGAGACGGCCTTGTTTTGCGCCACTTTTCTGACACCACTGTCTCTAGTCTAATGTTTAAAACCCTCAGCCCCTGAACACTGAATTGCAGGTCAGTGACTGACACGCACACACAGATACAAAGACAAACAGACACTCAAGAGAGTCACGATGGGAGGGAAAGCAGTCTTCCTCAAAATGAGCAGCTTGCCAACACTTTGACATTTCGGTGTGTGCTGACGACTAGAACAGGGAAATGAATAGTTCTTAATTACAATGTTAACATCTGAACATTTCCAACCACTAATTACTGCATCCTGGTACACTCAGAGTGGCCCAGCTTTCTGACTGGCAGTGGCAGGAGGTATCCTCAGCTGTTCTGCAGAGGGTGCAGTTACATTTAATATCAAGATGATCTGACATGTCAATCTGTACATGTACACACGCTCCCTGGATTGCTAAGACCTCACATAGGGAGCACCAATTTGCTTGTGCTAATGAAGCAGATGCTCTAAACACCAGACGATAGCAGAACTTCTGCAGAAAAAAGACATTCTATATATTATAATTAACTATTAATTCACTACTACTATTTATTTGTTGAATTTAACATACAATCTAAGGTTTTGCATGTTCAAGGTTGGGCACGTTTTTAGATGACCCACTATCGTGAAAATCAACAAAGCAAGTCATTAGAAGAGGGGTGCCCAATTGCTGTATAAGAAACACTACTCAGCAGTAACATTGCTTTTTACATTGTATTTAGTCAGCAGTTTGAAACGGAACAACCGACTGCAGTTATAATGTGAAATTTGATTCCCATTAGTACCTGCCTCTCAGCTCTATTCATTTATGAACTGAACTGACATGCTGAAAATGACTTTCTGGATTGGTATCTCATACTGCTGGACCTAAACGAGTACCACATCTCACAAACGTGTAAAATGTTCATGTGTTAAAGTCTTTGGCCACCATTAAATTTGCTGTTTTAACAATGGTATAATGACCATATATATATATATATATATCTATATATATATATATATATATATATATATATATATATATATATATATATATATATAATATTGTCAATGACTGGAACCAAAAAGTTCAACCTTGGATTTGTCATTCCATAAAACTCTTTTATACTGATCTTCATTCCAATCTTTGTGTGGTTTAGCATATCTTTTCACCCTGTTCCCCTTATGAAAAAATAGTTTCTTGGCTGCTATTCCTGATCAAGCTTCTTCAGACTGTAGAAGGGTCAACTTGGCATCCTGATGAAGCTGCCAGATGCTGCTACTGTAGCCTATAGAAGCTTTTTTTCAGTTTTTAATACTGCATACAAATTTCCTGTATTTTATGGTAATACTCAAATAAAGAGACTGAGAAATAATCATGTATGGTCATTACACCATTGCTAAAACAACAAATCTGAATGACAGCATGGTTTTCTAAGTCATTTTGCACAGCTAGCTGGCTGAAATGTCACAAATTCAATATTCATAATACATTATTTTTCACGCTTGAATCATTTTACACATCCAACCCTTTGGTAAATCTGGGTCTCCGTGAATGTGTGTGTTGCCGAGCGCTTCTTGGTTTGAACACTTCATAGCAACCTTACGTCATATGGAGCATTTCACAATTAACGAGGCTTGCGGAACATGCCAGGGTTCGACCTGCAGAAAATACCACAGGCAAACAAGAAGCACACAATCACTTGCACCCCAACCAGCAGAGGCACTTGAAAGGGAGAGTAATCTTACAGGCATTTGAAATGTCTTTCAAGTGCCATGTTTCGTAGAAACATATTGGGAACATCTCCAAGAACAGCGTGCTGAGGGCCAAACACTCTGTCGACTGATGCTTGTTTACTCAGAGATATCTCTGAGCTACAAAAGCTCACTGCTTTGCCTCATTTAAACCCTGATGGTGCATCAGGAAGAATTTTCAGCTAATACGCTCTGTAGCTCACTTAAGGTAGAGCGTGGAGATGTCAGCTGCATTCACGTATGGTAGCGTTCAGGAAAAATAGCAGCGGTAACCGGCCCAGCTGTCCAATCACAGAGCTCCTGTTCACCTCCCAGCCTATTACAGCACGATTGACAGAACAAACAAAGAATTACTGGTAGTTAAGTTGGCCTCTTTCTTGTCTCTGGAGTGGCTGCACAGCACACGACGTCTGCAAACACCTGATATGCATCCAGAAGCCTGCTGCCACACAGTCTTGTTAAATTGTTACCACCTTTCGCTAAGTCAGAGCTGACAATTAACATCACTGCCCTCCACTTCAAAGGCCACAGTGGCTGTAGGTTTAACCACGTTGCTCCTGGAGATTTGTTTTTGATTTTCACAAGGTCCCAGTGCACTTTCGACTTTTCCCAGGTACTTTGTCCTATAGTTAAGTCTGGTTTTTGCTTGAGTTCATGGTTTACCAGAACAGTAAGAGTTTCTAAGCAATACCACAAACAAGCAGGAATGTAAGCAGGCAGTACTAAAAGGTGAAAGTGCTCATTTGTGAGACTGTCTAAAATACTTAAATGTGTAAAAAGCTCACTAATATGGATTCATGTTTTCTTGTCAAACAGTGACATTTTCTGACTCCACTGTACTGAGTTAACAAAAGAAAAGAGCCTATGATTTGAAGCACAGAACTTCGTAAATGTGTGCCTGAAAATTATCAACACTCTTCTGCTATCAGAAGGATTAAATTACAACCCTGAGTTAAGTCTTACTTCAATCGAGAATCTCCAACAAATACACGCTAAACTGCATACCAAACTGTTAATGACTTACACTGACTGGCTACCTTATTAGGTACAGCTTCTAGTACCAGGTTGGACCCCTTTTTGTCTTCAGAACTGCTTTCATTCTTTGTGGCATAGATTGAACAAGGTGCAGGAAACATTCCTCAGAATCTTTGGTCTATACTGACATTATAGCATCACACAGTTACTGCAGATTTGCTGACTGTGGAGGCCATCTGAGCACAGTAAACTGACGATTAAAGCTTTGTGACATGTCACATTATCCTGATGGAAGTAGCCATCAGAAGATCGTACAATGTGATCAAAAAAAGATGGACAGGTAAGCTGTGGTGTTTAAATGATGCTCAGGTATTAAAGGGTCCAAAAGTGTGCCAAGAAAATATCTCCCACACCTTTACAGCAGCAACAGAAGCCTGAACCGTTGACATAAAGCAAGATGTATCCATGCTTTTATGTTGTTTCCACCAAATTCTGACTCTACCATCCAAATGTTGAAGCAAGAAATCGAGACACATCAGACCACATTGCCAGCTGTATGTGAAAATCCCAGTAGATCACCATTCATACATTTTTGTATCTTCTTAATCCATGGTTAGGGTTTCAGGAATACCATTGCCTAGGCAAGAACAACCCTAGACAGGAAGTCAATCCATCATAGAGCCCAGCTGATCAGCAGTTTCTGAAATATTCAGACCAGCCCTTCCAGCACCTACAGGCATGCAACGTTCAAAGTCACTTAAATCACCTTTCTACCCCATTCTAATGCTTGGTTTGAACTTCAGCATATCTTCTTGACCATGTCTACAAGTCTAAATGCATTCAGTTGCTGCCATGTGACCAGCTGATTAGATATTTGTGTTAGCAAGGTGAACAGATGCACCTAATAAAGTGGGCGTGAGTGAATTTGCATGCTATTTTAGAAAAGTGTTTGTCATAACCAGCTGTGAAATTTCTGCAAACACACACCACAGTGGTTGTGTAGTGGTTTTCACCTTTCCAACTGACTTCTACACACATGGTGATGGCTTAATTTTTAAGCTACTGAGAAGCACCCAGTGAATTTTGGCATCAATATATTCGATTTTCATATACTAGCCACAGTCAAACCACCTTACACACTTAACTTTTAATGTACTATGTATGTGTGGGTTACATTTTGTGTCCTGTTATATCCCTGCTTATCCTGGTCAGGGTTATGTGGGCTCCAGAGCCTATGCTGCAACTAACTTAGAGCAGATGGAACCACTGCTTGGACTCAAAGGTGCTCCCCAAGAGCCTTAAAGTGAAAAGTCCCGGGAAAGATTCCAGGATGTTATGCTCACTTGTGACCAATGACGTTAAGTCACTGGTGTCACTCACTGTTACTACTGATTATTTGTACTTAGTGGGAAATTTCTGTGGGCAATTGCTTTCTACTTGACCTACCTGCTATTACACCACAATGTCTAAAAGAGAAAATAAGTTTTATAAAAGAGCACGACAACATGAGTACAGGCCCTTTAAACTAAAGCATGAATAATAGCCCATGTTTAAAAATACATTGGAAAATTTCACTTGGTTCCATGTTTATATGGAAATTTTAATATTAGTGTAAATTTTCCGGAATGCAGCGGTCTAATTTGTCACGCTAGTCAGCAATCATTGGTGAATCCTGCATGGCCGTTCTCTTCCAGTATCTAACCTGGGCCCATGCATGCCGCTGCAGCGAAAGGAGGGAACTAGAGCAAACACGTCTATGTCTAAATTAGATTGGGCCGGAGGCATCTAGACGATACACTGTAAAAGGAGTGTGCTGTATGTATGTGAATGTGTGTACACATATGGGGGGCTGAGAGCATTTGTTAAGAGACAGTGCGTGTTGCTCTTTTTCAGTAAGCACCCCTGACTGTAGCCTCAGGATATGAGCTGTCATTTCATATAGCTTGTGATGAGGCACAGAGCTGTCAGTAAAGATGAAGACAGCCCACAAGGGGCGGGGTGAGAGCGAGAGAGAGAGTGATCGAGAGAGAGAGAGAGAAAGACAGACAGAGGGAATTTCACAGGGAAAAATTGTTACATTTTCTGTGAGCAGAAAGAAGCAGGGTAAAGCGGTAAGTGATGAGATATTTTCCACTGGAGTAATAAAGAGTGAATAAAATGCCACTGTCCACTGAGAGTGGCAGAGAAATACCCACTGAGGGTGTGCATGAGAGAAAGCAGTCTTGCAGAATATTCACACGGATTCTGCACCATTAAGTTCACATAAAACACTGCAAGTGCTAATTCTGTTATGTGGTTGGCTGTTCCAGATGCTAAAACTTTATATAAATACATAAAAGTAAGTATATATTACATATTGGAAACATAAAGTTTTTATTTTCCACTCAAAACTAAATCGTTTTAATGGTGGAAATCAAGGAAATTAGAAATAGAAGGAAACACCATTAATATTTCCTCCACGTACAAGCCAAAGTCCAACTGCTACACACGTAGTCCTGCAGTATTCATTGGCTGCTCTTAGCAAAATGGTGGTGAACTTAAGTGCCTCCAGTTTCATAAAATAATACTGTCCTAAAATAGTCTAAAAGTTACATTCTCATATCATACATACATTACATACATTACTAAAGAGAACACATGGGCACATTAATCTGAAGAGAGTCAGATTAATAGTTAAGTGACTGACTTGTTATCTGAGTTTACAGGGTTATCCTTCAAATGTGCATGTTTAGTGTTCACATGCCTTCTTACATGTGTTGTTTCATGCTGTCGTTGCTGAGAATCTCACAGCACACAAACCATTGTGATCTTGGTTCTTCCTCTGTCCCACTATAGGTGAATCCCAACCTTCAAATCTTACATCCTACCGTCTCATAGAGCAGTGGACCCAAACTGCTTTTTCAGCATCTAGCCGTGAATCCTATGTCTAAAATAGCAAGAGCGGCCTATTAATTAACTTTATCTGCAATGAATTCAACAGGCGTCTTTGATTTACCAGTTTGGGTTCACTGCTCCTGGCATCTGCAACTTTCAGCTATGATATGATGGTCGACTTATTCAAGGCTTCATTTTTAACTACTGTTTTTGGACAAATGCAAAGGCTTACTGATAACGTCTCATAAAATTCAAAATGTCACAAGCAGTTAATATGACGTAGAGGTAATGAAATATGGGTGTCTGAGTAGCCCACGTGGTATTTTTAAACAAATAAATTTTATTAAAACAAAATTATGGAGAGTCTGAAACGTATGTAATTTTGCACATTTAAAATTTTTTAATAATTAAACAATTCCTTAATTTTTAAATAATTACTAAGTACGTTTTCCAAGGTCATCTGGCTTACTACCTCATACTCCTTCAAGTACCACCAGTGGTAATCGTACCACAGTTTGAGAACCACTGCGCTACAGCATTTGAAACGAAGGTTTTAGCAAATGCAGCTATTTACATTTACAGCATTTAGCAGACGCCCTTATCCAGAGCGACTTACAATTGATACAGTCTTACAATCCAAGCAATTGTGGGTTAAGGACCCAACAGTGGCAGCTTGGTAGAGGTGGGATTTGAAACCTGGACCTTCTGGTCCAGAGTCCAGTATCTTAACCACTAGGCTACCACAGTCCACATTTTCATTGTTCATGAAGTATAACGACAACCAGTGCCCACTGAAGCAGCAGTTCCCAGTCAGTTACTGATTAAACCTAATGGGAAAAGTCATAAAAACATCTCTGGTGCAGTGTCTTTTCCACTCTGCTGAAAAGTTGTGCTTTTGTGTAGTTAAGTGTTGTGCTGATACCCCATCGACAATTATAACGCCAAGGCACTGTCTAAATAGTTCAAATTCTTTCTGCTGCATCTGTGGTTGGCATTCAAATTAAATTGCTTGCTTAACAACCATGCCTGACTGAAAGATTCAAAAACAGATTTGAATTCAGCATAGAACAATACTGTGAGGTCTTCCTATTTTAGCTTACTTTAGTTATACTTTTGTATCCCAGTGTTTTTAACTTTATAAATCTCCGGTTGTCTGACAGTTTCAGCTATCATTTGTGTCCCAAATATCATTTCTTCAGTGATTAAATACTTAATTTCAACAAGACTTTAATGCCACTTTAATTAGTTTAATGCCACTCTGATCAATATTCACACCATGTGCCTATTATTACTAGTTTCAAAAAGCAGATTTTGTTTTGCATTTAACAAAAAAAGTCTATTTGTATGAATTCATCTTTATAAGAAGACATTACATTTTGAATTATATATGTATACACAAGACATTATAATCAACTTGATTTTCTCTCTTTTTATGTCCCCTTTTATCTTTCTTTTACTTTTCTACTAGTTTCTGACAGCAATTTCATCTTATTATATTAATATAATGTTTAGTTTTTTGTTTTACTTAATATTCTACTTTTAATTACTACCAAATGCAGCACTTTCTCATCACTAAAAGGGCTTTTTCATTCACACCCTGTGTCTCCAACAATTGAGAAACAACCAAAACCAGAAATACATTAGCAACATGACGAAGCATTGTTTAGCAAATAAAGAGTGATTGACATTCAGATGCTGAGCAACTTCAGCTGTTGGCTGAACAACAGTACAGATGCTTTGGGAGGTTTCATTATGGATCTCAGCAACATGCAACAGCCAATCCAAAAGCTGCCTATTGTACAAGCAAATTCCCAAACTGGCTCCATCACCAATACCAAACACCAAACCAGTTTATTGACACATATATATTTATATAGTAACACACGGCTCTGATGTTGAGAACAAGAGCAAGAGAAGACTACCTTTCATATCCATTGGTGCATGATTTACATGATTATAATGAATTATTATTTTTTTAAAACGGCAAATCCACCACAGCACAGGCAGGAAAATCTGTCTGCAATTCCGGTAAAAGAAAACGAACCAAATTCCAAAATGGTGACCTGATTTACACTTGGTTTTACAAAGTGGTGCTAAGCATGGACCTGTTTCCATTAATATGTCCAATGGTAAATTCAAACTAAACAGTATAATTTGACTTTGTTAAAGAACTGGATGTACCAGGTGCTTTGTTCCCTTGCTTCTTTTTTCCCTTGCTGACCAGGAGTTTTTTTTCGTTCTTAAACCTTGGAGAAAACAAGCCAAACCAAAATAAATGACACCAAAAAAGGCATTGGGCTGAAAAAAAAAGAATCCTTTGGAATATGACATTCTGATGCAATGTATTTATATGGATATAGTCTATTTTCAGACAAATGAACTCACATATATGCTTTCCTCCTCAGCCAGGACAGCCACACACTATGAAAGAAATCTGGTTTAGATGGATTTACATGGGCTTTCCCAAATACTCTGAAATGTGTTTTTCCCTATGTTAATCACAGGCAAGAGCGTTGCGCAACATCTGACCTTTTTGAAAAGCATGCTGTGGCCCACAAATACATGAAATTAAGGGTGTCGCACATATTGGGTCAAAAATGCTGCCGCTAATTTAAGCCTTTGCTCCACTTTAAAGATTTTGATGAAAACGGCACTGACTTGCACAATGCGCCTTTGAGTGCAGTGCTTCCACACACTCCTACACAACGCTAACCACAACAGTGTGTATCTGCCACAGGGCTTGTGTGATGCTTACAGTGCCAGGGCGATACTCTCTATATATTACTGGTGGAGTCTTCTCGGCGTGAACTGCTAAATTAATCATTTGAGGATGGAAAGGGAGAGATATTTTCCTGCTCCACCGCACACCACAGTTGAAAGGAGCCCAGTTCCAGCCTCACAATAATTGAAGTCCTCAGAAGACATCAAAGCAGCAAGTTTGGTTACATCTGCGAGGGGAATTCCCCAGTCAGAGAGAAAGAGAGGGAGAGCATGTGTGTATCTGTGTGTGTATGTGTGTGAGAGCACATGATGGGTCAGTAGCGCTGCTGTCCATCAGTTTGTGTGTGTCTGTGTGTAAATAGGTATGTGTCACTTAACGTCCAGAAAAACGTTATGTGATCTCAACGTTGTCCAAACACCTTATTATATACCATAATGAGCAACAGATAATTATATGTGTTACTGTAGTGTACCACTATTGACTAAATAGCCAAGATACTGCAGTGTTTCCCATATAATGAATTTCTGATATCAACAATGACTGCCACATATTGATCTACTCTTTTGTTACCATTTCAGATGGGTAAAATCTTATTTCACTGTAGGGCTGCATGCAGTGCATTGATTTGCTCAGTCCACCCCATGCTCTGTCCCTCTCTCTCTAACGCACACACACATTCATGGAATGAGAAACTGTCCGTTTATGTTACAGCACAACTCATTTCCTGTTGTATTTACACGTATTTCAGGAGAGTGCAAGGAACTAAAAAGCGTGCAGAAACTGTGAAGCATGCACAAGTTTGCGAAAAGCGAGCACATGTAAAGGCGTATTCACACCAAGTACGATTTGTTTGCACAAAAAAACGGATGTGATTTTTAACGTAGTGGGACCTTCACACCAAGTGCACTATGTTTTTTGTCTCAACACTCTGAAAACTCCGTCTGCTTTTGCTTTCTTTAATTTCCCTTCTCTTAATGTGTCACAGATATTCTTTTTCACATCGTCAACTTAAAAAAAAGCAAAGGCAAGAGTGAAGATTAGTGAAGGAAGCTATAGTTTGTGTTTTTGTGGGCATGAACAGATTGGAACGCACTTAGATAAACAAGAGAACTATTCCATACAGTCACCGTGAGGTTTTCAACATCATTCCCCAGCCAATTATCTCCAATTATCATATAATCACATAGTGTTTTTGTGCTCTGCTACGTGCAGGATGAGCTGTTCTGCCTGACAACAGAGCTCTGATTGGTCAGCCTGATTTCAACGCATCTGAACAGCGCAAAAATTAGAACATGAAAAATCCGATGAAAAATTTTATGCAGCATCGCAGTCCGTCAGTTTGGAACTCGGTGTGAAGGACGGCATTTAAATACGCGTTCTTTTTCAAAACATTACGTGCATTCTTTTCATCAGTAAAAACCTGACTCAGTGTGAAAAGGCCT
The DNA here is from genome assembly GCA_025084515.1 of Ancistrus triradiatus. Classification (NCBI taxonomy): domain Eukaryota; kingdom Metazoa; phylum Chordata; class Actinopteri; order Siluriformes; family Loricariidae; genus Ancistrus; species Ancistrus triradiatus. The sequence goes on along the minus strand of JAJAGP010000055.1, from coordinate 749,331 downwards.
CAACTCTTGTGTGCTGTGTTGCAAAAACACAGTTCTTGTTTCTCCACTTCTTCTCCATTTCTTCCAACTTTCTTGTAATGTCTATTATGACTCCCGACAACCTAGACCAGGTCTATATATATATATATATATATATGTCTATATACAAGTAACAAATTTTGTTTAACCTTGAAATATACAGTTGAATATTTCAGGAAGGATAATGAAGAGACTGTGGATGAGTAAACTATGGATAAAGCAGTTGGACAATGTGTGGATGTGTGAGTGCTTCTCCTCTTTTTGCTAACACTGAATGGCATCAATCCTTCAGCAGTATACTGAGAAGGTGGCCTAAAGAAACACTTACTATTAGGTACAAACATGAAATTGATTATAGAGCAATTAGACTAGCCATGTGTCATTTTAAGGTTGTGTGTTTAGTTTTTGTCTCAAAATAAATAAAAATGCCTCAACAGAAATTTTCATGACGGATTTCGCTTACACAGGCGATCTGGAGGAAGCCTCTAATGTCTGCAGATCTTTAGCACCACCTACCTAAACATTGTTGCAGACCAAGTGCACCCCTTCATGACAATATTCCCCTAATGGCAGTGGCTTCTTTCAGTCACACTGCAAAAAACTGTTTGGGAATGGTTGGAGGAACATGACAAAGAGCTCAAGTTATTGACTTGGTCTGATTGAGCATCTGTGGGATGTGCTGGACAAGCAAGTTTGATTCAGGGAGGTCCCATCTCACAACTTGCAGAATGTAATGTTTTGGTGCCAAATACCACAGGACACCTTCGGAGGTCTTGTGTAGTCCATGGTTAGATGGGGAATGGACTGGACTGGAGGTACAATGAGGAACTACACAATATTAGGTGGGCATATTTAATATTATGGCTGATGTGTGTTAATTACAGTGATTTTATCGCATGAGTTCTAATTAATAGCATTTTTGACACTACAAAATGTATTTTTTCTTTAAAAGAACTACATAGCCATATAAATGGACAATAGAAATTTCAACACAATACATTTTTTACTCACAATACATTTTTAATAATTCAATAAACAACAACAAAAACAACGATTATCAGAAAAAAATATTTGAATGTGAATTATTAATTTCACAAAGTACTTTTATACAAAACAAGGCAAGGCTTGTTGTCAAATCGTGCACCTACACCGGACAATTAGCCCGTTTATGCAACAGAATCTACTGTCACCCAGTAATGAACAAATCCCAGATCATTTACCGTTCTGTACACTATAAGATACAAGTGCTACAAATGGTGTGTGGATGTAAGGAATAGTGATTAATAGAGCATTCTGGAGACACAATTTAACTCCAGGTGCTTCATGATCAAATTAATTAATTATCACGTCCATTAAACAACACTACATATAAATAAGCTTATAAATTCTGTTCATTTTAAATTAATATAAAATTCAAATAGCTTACGCTGATTTTCTTTTCTTTCAACAAAACTCAATTTTAGTAGGTTTGGAGGAAAATACTCATTTAGTTTTATTGTGATGCATTATTAAGCGCATTATTTTAATTAAAAAAGTAGTTCTCTATGTGTAGTTCCAATGAACCTGCAGATTCCCGCATTAAAAACTCAAACTGAGAAATCTGAGCAGTAAAAACCAAAATGGTAACAACACACAGAATAATATATACAGGTGGATATTAAAACAGATCAGCACCAATAAAAAGCAGGAAAGTAAAGCTTTCTGTCTTGGTCAGTGTGTAAGAGCAGACGACATAAAACTGCATTAGGTCTTGGAATTTTGGGAAACTTTCAAAGCGAGCACAGCTTGGAATGAGGAGGGGGAAAAAGTACTCAGCATAGACTAGAATAACAGTCTGGCCCATCTACTTTAGAAACATCTGTATCCAATTACAAACTACATCCTACCAGATATTCTCAGTAACGAGAGCAACGCGACCAAAGCTGAGAGCTCGGCAGCGATGTCAAGTGCAGGTTCTACAGCGCACGAACGTTGGGAACTGAAATATTTCATTACAACATGAATCTGCCGGGAATAAGAGCGGCTTTTGGGAAGCTCTTCCTTAGCATTTGAGCCTCTGCTCTAAACCCTGAACATTTGGCCTGCTATAATTTCTCAGACAGCTGGTAGCCAAGCCTTGTGTGTGCAAGCATTTTGCATCACTTCAAAGCATAAACAGTCAAGAAGCGTGGGAGTGCGTTGCTTTTTATAGGGAACAAACCAAGGCAATATCATGTTATCGCTAATTTAATGACAAAGGTAATGATCGTGACTTCAAAAGGGCTCCAAAACAACCTGAAAGAGTCATGTTGAACAAACAAACTCCCAAAGCAAGCATGTGCAGATTGAATTTGTGTTAAATTTTCTCTGAACTCATATACAGATACATATATATATATATATATATATATATATATATATATATATATATATATATATATATTTATTCACACAAGTCCTAAAAGTAGATAAAGAGAACCCAGTTACACAAGTGAAACAAAAATATTATACTTGGTCTTTTATTTATTGAGGAAAATAATTTAATATTACATATTAGTGAGTGGCAAAAGTATGTGAACCTCTAGGATTAGCAGTTCGTTTGAAGGTTAAATTAGAGTCAGGTGTTTTCAATCAATGGGATGACAATCAGGTGTGAGTGCTTTCCATGTTTGTGGAAGTGGATCATGGGACAAACAAAGGAGATTTCTGAGGACCTCAGAAAAGATAAGTTGGTGCTCATCTGGCTGGAAAAGGCTACAAAACCATCTCTAAAGAGTTTGGACTCCACCAATCCACAGTCAGACAGATTGTGTACAAATGGAGAAAATTCAAGACCATTGTTACCCTCCCCAGGAGTGGTCGACCAACAAAGATCACTCCAAGAGCAAGGCGTGTAATAGTTGGCGAGGTCATAAAGGACCCCAGGGTAACTTCTAAGCAACTGAAGGCCTCTTTGACATTGGCTAATGTTAATGTTCATGAGTCCACCATCAGAAGAACACTGTACACCAATGGTGTGCATGGCAGGGTTGCAAGGAGAAAGCCACTGCTCCCCAAAAAGAACATTGATGCTCGTCTGCAGTTTGCTAAAGATCACGTGGACAAGCCAGAAGGCTATTGGAAGAATGTTTTGTGGAGACCAAAATAGAACTGTTTGATTTAAAAGAAAAACATTATGTTTGGAGAAAGGAAAACGCTGCATTCCAGCATAAGAACCTTATCCCATCTGTGAAACATGGTGGTGGTAGTATCATGGTTTGGGCCTGTTTTGCTGCATCTGGGCCAGGACGGTTTGCCATCATTGATGGAACAATGAATTCTGAATTATATCAGAGAATTCTAAAGGAAAATGTCAGGACATCTGTCCATGAACTGAATCTCAAGAGAAGGTGGGTCATGCAGCAAGACAACGACCCTAAGCACACAAGATATTCTTAAACATGAACATAAAGTTCATGTTATGGAATGGCCAAGTCAAAGTCCTGACCTTAATTCAATCGAAATATTGCGGAATGACCTGAAGCGAGCAGTAGAGGGTTCACAAACTTTCAAGCATGACTGTGTGTGTGTGTGTGTATATATATATATATATATATATATATATATATATATATATATATATATATATATATATACACATACATACATACACACACACACAGAATAATGTATATATATTTGCATCTGTATAAGTATTCTTCAAAGCTGAGTCTGAGTTTTCAAGTCTGTTTGTAACACTTGTATCACTGATATGGCTGAACGCAATGCCATGAACCCCACCCACTTTTTCTGATATCTTCATTTTTATTGTTTAATAACGCAGAATCTCTAAAGAAAAAATGTCAAATTCCTTGAATCATTTAATGATATTATGCCCTGTAGAGGAAGAATTCTGCAAATCCCTTCCAATCTTTCTTTGGGGAGTGTGTTTTCATGCCTTTAATAATCCAAAAACTGCAAAAAAAAAATAAAATCTGATTTTGCCAGTAATCCACTTTACATGCACTTGAGTAATTGGATAATGGGAAATCTCTGGGTTTACATGACTCGGGCAGTAACTGGATTTCTACTTTGCAACCAGCCGATAATCTCACAGAAAAATGTCACATAAACTTCAAACTTTAATATTAAATTATATATTCTAGACTATATACTGCATTTCAGAGTCTCCACAAAGTGTTCGATAGCTTTTTCGCTGATTTTAATTCTGTGGTGTATATGATCTGGGTTGCCAGACCAAAAAAAAAAAGCTAAAGTCAATGGAAAAAGAGGAAAACTAACACCAATTCTTTAGAATACATGGACCTGGCAACCGTGGTGGAAGGCTCACGGATAATCTGAAAACACTGATTATAATTGGCTTACTGGTCTACATGCTATGAGTAATCAGACTACTGGGTTAAAATCCAGCTCTCTTTAACGGATTACTTAATCTGATTTCTAGATCAGAGTATGACGTATGCATGACCACTTGAATAATCAGATAACTGCAGAGATTCGACTATGATCGGATTATTAAGTGCATGTAAACTAAATAAGTTCAATAATTTTCTTCCACATTTGTTGACAAACTAGAGATGGTCTTCACATCTTTGCTCGACTCAGCTTTTTGTGGATACTGATTTTGTACCAAATTATAATTACAGTCACCTGTGGACATCACCTGTTTCAAATCACATTATTTAGTTTTCTATTCTTTTTACCTAAATTGCCCCTAAATGTCCCAACTTTTTTGGAAGGTGTTGCAGACCAGAAATGCGGAATGGATGTTTATTAACAAATGATATAAAGTTGACCAGAAAAAAAACATGCCTGCCTGCAATGAAATAAATGTCAAACTAATGTAAGACAGAATGCATTTTTTTAATTTGCATTTTCCATACTGTCCCAACTGTTTTCTGATTTGGATTTGTAGATTGCTTCTAGCCTTTGTTTTGCTAATAACTAACAGAAAATTTTATAGCATGTTATGATATTAAAGGTCTAAGCTGTACTGAAAGTACGTGGCGTTTGTGTGTGTGTGTGTGTGTGTGTGTGTGTGTGTGTGTGTGTGTGTAAGATTACAGTACGGTTGTGAATGTGTCATTTAGCCAAGAATTCAAACACATTTTCTGCTAGTTCCTAAAAGCTCATAATAATAGCTCATAATAATGTTTTCATCACATGATTAGAGATAGCCACATACTACACACGAAACTTTGTGTCACAACAATGTGCATATTGTGTAGACACTCCCATCTGTGTAATTTCTACAGAGATCTTTTATCCTCACTTAATGGGTTATAATAATTACAGACATCACCCGCTACATATTGTGTGTCTAGTAAAACACTGGTACTCTGGGTGTGACTCTTTTGTTTTTCAATATGTGGCTCTTTAAATAGTTCTGCTATGTGTTATTTAATAGCACTACTAGTACTTACTCCATGTTGATGGATTCTTTGTTAATTGAAGGTAAACGTGTCTGTTATTCAGCTCAATTGAAGAGACGGAGTTTACTGAGACACCACACAAACACTGGTGCAAATTATACTGATAGTTCTCAGTAGAAGCTCAGGAAGGACAAACAAACAGCAAATGGCAGTGCAACAAAGCTTGTTTCATTTTAAACCATGTCAAAATGTTAGAATGGCGTCATAAATTACAAACTGCAAAGGATGAAAACATTGTTCTGGGGGCGAGATGGAAAAGGTCTTTGAATTTAGGAGTGAACAGAAGAAGCTCAGAATAGTATCAGATGTTTGCTTACAAGCTAGGGTATGATTCAGTTTATTAGCTTTGTAGCAGATGAAAGCCTGAACATTAATGATAAACAGATAAGAGGTTTAATTTAGTATGTAGGGAAGATTGTGGTTTATTTAAATAAAACCATTTAAGTATGAAAAAATATTATTCAAGACCACTACTCATTACATGCCATAAACCCCTTCCTGTCTAAATGTCACCGACTAATGCCCAAAACACAACAAAACCAAACAATGCATGACTACTTCAGCTGTACTACCTGCAAGCTCATTCACTCATTTCACTCATTTACTAATTCATTTCAGTACCCATCATGATGAATATACTGGAGCTGACACTGAGTGGGACTGAACCAGTGTCATGGCAGGCTGATATAGCTTCGTCCCTATTGGCTTGGTGCTGTGCCTGTGTGCCAACCTGTCAGCCGCCCATGACAGGAGCAGCCTTCATTCAGAGTGACACTGAAATGACTTAGTCTAACGTCAAAAAGAATTGGCATGTTCTTTCCCCGCAATTTGAATACTTAATACAGATGTACAGGAGAAAAAAACCCCGGCTCAACAAGGGTGCATCAAACGGATATGTAATAGATTACACTCCCACAGTCCCAACCGCTCACCCACACTCATCTGTAAGCACTTCCAGTCATCCACCACTGCTCTGGATTTTATTCACTGTGACCCCTGCTCTGTCTGTGTCACGCTGACTTCCACAGCGCAGGACCCTGGAAGGACATCACTACAGTAGACAGCCACGTGTGACAGAGCTGAGCTTCTGCAGACAGTGATGGCTTTTTAAGAGGTTCTCAGAGACAGCTAGACCGGCAAGCTGTCGTGTGCTAGACTGTGCTTTTCTCGTTCACATGCTTCATGTTATTTAAAAGCCTATCATGTCGCCGTTACTGATGTAAATGATTTCCGCCGTCTGATTAATTACTAACAATGCAAACTAAGACGGCTGGACAAAAAGCTACGACTGAAGAGAAACAGAATAAACCAGTGATCAAAGCGCAAGTAGTTCAAGGCGGACTGACCTTCAAAGAAAAATCCAAGAACAAGGACAAAATACTGTAATAGAGCCTAATAAGATAGCCTATAAGCAGGCCGGAGTCTTTCATGAATACTTCAGTGAAAGGTATTTATAAATTAAGCTCTAAATCTGTATAACTCATCCTTTCGGAGTACTGCTAATTCACGAGGAACTATTTGTGGTTATGCATTAACATAGTCAGCCTCTGCCTGATCATGCACGGATACCACAAAACCTTAGTGAAAGCGCTGCCTCATCCCAACACACAACGCAATCTCCCCCACAAATAAAACGAAGGGATTTTTAAAACAACCAGATTTTCATACCGATGAGTACTACGTTTTAGTTCGGCATTGCTGTGGCTTGTATTTTTTGTTTTTGTAAACTTTTTTTCAATTTTTGCTAACTTCTTACCCGATGAAAATAGGTACTGGAGGCCATACAAAGGACTTGTATGCCAAAATACAATAAAGTGCAAAAGTCTTAGGCCATCATTTGTCGATTTGTTGATTTAGCAACAGTATAATGGCCATATACAGTATAATTCAATCAGAATTACAGGAAATAAAGGACAGAATATATCTAAGGAAGAACTTTGGGAAGTTCTGAAAGAAACCTGGTATAATATCCTGTAAAAGATTACTTCAGAAAACTACAGGACCATCAGTCTCCCCTAAAGAGTTCAAGATCTGCTAAGGGCGTTAAATACTTAAATACTTAATACTTAAATACTGACTTTTGCCTGTAGAACCCATGTGTTCTGCTTGTGTTGTTGTCTTAATGTTGTGTACCCATGTCCTGCATTTCCTGTTTGTATCATCATAAGAGACTGAAAAATAATTCTATACGGAATGTACCATTGCTAAAACAACACATCTAATGATGGCCTAAGACTTTTGCACAGTATTGTAAATAAAACTAGTCAGTTCATGCCAGTATTGAGTTGCATCATGTAGATATCCATCTGCTTTATGCAGTAACATTTGTAACATTTATTGACATAATTCAGCAACAGCCTTAGACTTGACATTAAAAGCCCAGTAAAATCTAATTCATTTATCAGTAACTGATTTATTCTGTTCTCAGAAACATTGGGCAGTGCACCAGAGCACCACAGGGCATCACAAACTCACTCACTCACACTCACTCAAGCACTATATAGACAAAAGTTTGTGGACAGCTCTTGTAATTATTGAGCTCCACTATTTCAGCAACACTCACTTGCAACATATTCATAATATAAAGCATACATTTCTGGATTCTCCATAGACAAACAGTGGTAGTAGAATGGGTTGTACTGATACCCCAGTGACTCTCAATATGACACATTTATAGGTTTCTGCCTCCAATAAGTCAGGTCATTAATTTTCTGCCCTCCACGGAGATATAGTTTGGCAGCTTTGATTTGGCTGGCTTGTACAGAACCTTGACCTCAACTCCATCACTGAACTTGAAAACGCACTGGAATGCCAAAAGTGAGCCAGGACTTATTGTCTAACATCAGAAGGCGAGCTCACAGTCATGTTCCAAAATCTAGTGGAAAGCTAGTTCTTCTAGTTTAGAAGAACTAAGGATGTAGTAGCAGCAAAGGCATTGGGCAAACTCCATATTAATATCCATGTTTTGGAATAATCTTTTGTCTATATAGTGTACTAGGGCAATTTTGTGGCAACTGTTATGTGTTAGATCGATTCATTCTACAGTGTCCTCTTAAAATGTTACAGGTGCACCCTCTTACACCAATCACTGACGTCGCACTGAAGTCATGGACAAAACAAAGTAGACTAACACCAGCTGAGCAGCTGCACGGCAGCCTCTCGATTGCTTCATATACTAAACACAATTAATGGCTCTGTGTTTTACCACTGGGTCTGCTGTATGTGCATCTATTAGGCCGTGCATGTTGTAGTTTAATGAGGCTCCAGCGGCCAGCAGAGACGCCCATGGTGTTGAGAGAAGGCCCAGAAAAGCCTGTTCGGGCTGCTGTGGTGTAGTGACATTTACCTAATGCATCTCTAAACCCCTCTGTAATTAGGGGTTGGATTGACAATGATGCAGGGTGACTGGAGCAGGCGGCGCCGGCTCCAGCGCCCTCATACAGGCAATTGTTAAGAGCACTGGGGTTAGAAGGGTCAGCCAGTCTTTTGTGCCTCGATTCACACCCTCCAAACAACAGTCGGATCATCTGGGCTTTAATAGACACATTCTCTCTGGCTGTTGGTGACCTTTTCCTCTGCAACTGCTGCATGGAGTTACACAACGGCTACACAATTAGGGCTTAGGCTGCACTGAAGAACGCTGTGTGAGGGAACCATATGAGAGCTGCACCAGTTGTAAGTCACTCTGCATAAGGCCATCTGTTAAAAGCTGTGAACGTAAATGTCTTCATGGTTCAGCAAAACTGTGAAGGAACTTTGCATTCTCACACTGACATATCAAACCCCCAGTTTGAGAGATTAAGTATATCAATTATGTTCATGTTCTTGCAACCTTCAGACAGTAATAGCACCCATGCAGATATACAGTACTAAGGGTATTGGAAAGGACTTCACAATACGATATGCTCTACAATTCATGGGTCGTGATACCATTATATCATGATACATTGCGATACGATGCACATTCCACTGAAAATATAAAGCAGCTGAAATATAAATTAAGCTGTACAATCTGAGTCATCTTAATATTTCACATCACATGGATAATTCAGCGGACAAATTAAGTCATACACTGCACTGCATCATCTACAGGAGCAGAGATTGTAGTTTACATCCCATTTAAAATGTTTTTTCTTCCTTCAAAAAAAAAAATTGAGCTGAAAATCGATGTAGTATATCACGAAAACAAATATTGTGATATACTGCTGTATTGATATTTTAGCACAGCCCTACTGTACACTATACGCACACCATCCACTTTATTAGGCATTCCTTGCTGGTACTGGGTTGGACCCCCTTTTACCTTCAGAACTGCCTTAATTATTTGTGGCATAGAAGTTTACACCAAAGTCAGACCTCATCACCCAAATGTCACACCAGACATCAAGACTAGTCAGACTAGGCAACCTGCTGTTAGCTGACAGTTGTGGCAACCGGAGTGTTCTTCTGCTGCTGTACCCCATCTGCTTCTAGGTTCAACATGTTGTGCGTTCTTCTGCATAACTTGGTTGTAACGAGTGGTTACTTGAGTTACTGCTGCCGTTCTATCAGCTAGAACCCTAGAGATGTGTATGCATAAAAATCTCAGTACATCAGCAGTTTTTTAAATACTCAGACCAGCCTGTCCAGCACCAACAACTATGCCATGTTCAAACCTTGACCATGTCTATATCCCTGAATGTATTGAGTTTCTGTCATGTAATTGGCTCATTAGATATTTACAGCGCAGTTGCAAATATATATATATATATATATATATATATATATATATATATATAAAACCATTGATAATCTCCCTTGATCTGGAGCCCCATGCAAGATCTCATTGCGTGGGGTCAAAATGATCATGAGAACGCTGAGCAAAAATCCCAGAACTACACGGAGGGACCTGATGAATGACTTGCAGAGAGCTGGGACCAAAGTAACAAAGGCTACCATCAGTAACACACTACGCCGAGAGGGACTCGGATCCTGCAGTGCCAGGCGTGTCCCCCTGCTTAAGCCAGTACATGTCCAGGCCCGTCTGAAGTTTGCTAGAGTAAATACTTTTTTGCCCCACTGTGTGTGTATATATATACACACACACACACATATCATATATAAGTGATATATATAATATATATATATATAAACACAGAAGGAAAGTGCATATACATATACACCACCACACATTCATATATATATATATATATATAGTATATTATATTAATATCATATATATAAGCTTAGCACTTTTACCAATGGTGCATTGTCTTAAAGCAGCTTTCACCACTTTCATCAACCACTTGTAAAAAAGTTCTATATAGATTCTATAATATATATATTAATATATATATATATTATTAAAGATATATATATTATATATATATAAAACACTTTTTACAATGGTGCATTGTCTTAAAGCAGCTTCACCACTTTCAATTAAATTCTATTATCTAAGGCAAAGCATAAACTGAGCAGGACTAGGGTGACAATGGCAAGGAAAAACTCCCTAAACGTTATAAGAAACAAACCTGGGGGGACCAAGACTCAAAAACCTCCTTGGGTGGCTTACACGATACACATAACAATTAAAATACGAGACAGAGAGATGGAACTGCCATTCATCCACTTTGCTCTTTTTTTTGAATCACTCCAATTAGCAGACAAGTCTTGTTCATCATCTTAGTAAGTTTTAAACATCTCATGTGTCAACATGCATTGGATTTTGTTCATTCAAGAGCCATAGTGGTAATTTCTTAAGAATTGTACTAGGTCTCATCATAGTAAACTTACACATTGGTCTTTCAGAATCTCAACTCTGTGGTGCTTTGACACTTGGCAAATTAAAGGGTTAAAGTGTGAAAGGGGTTTCTGACAGTGTGAGCTAAGAGCAGGAAGACAGCTTGCCGGGAGCATGACGGGTCCGTTGACCTGATTTCTTTACTTTGTAGAGCAATGTAATTTTGTGCTCTGAACACCCTATAATGTGGTAGAGCTTAACAGTGGTTAAAGGATCACTGCTGAAAAGACATAAGGTGTGGAGCCTTTCTCTAGACATTAACTATGCTCCATATCTTTCGCTGTGGCTCCAAAAAAAAAGCCCCCTTTCTGAGAGATTCCATTAGCCCCATTCTAAATCAGCAGGTTTGGGGCTTGGACATCCGATTCTTGACTGATGTCTTTCACACTGTCATTAAATTGTCAGTTATGGCTTATACCTAGTCTTTTCACTCCCATAAATAGCAGGCCAGGGATCCATAGGGTGGATACTAAGCAGTGAACTGAACTGGAACTGCCAGTGTGATCCTGCCAAAGGGTCTAACAGGCTGGAACGAGAAAGTCTCGCAGGGAGGACTGGCACATTACTTACTACTGGAGCTAAGGCACAAGTGCTTTTTCAAGAGCTGCAAAAGACAGAGGAAAAAGAAAGAACAGCGAGGAAACAGGATGGGAAAGTGCTATGGGTTAATTGGTGCTCTGCATGAAGCATGTTAACAAGTGAGGAGGGGAACACCCAGGAGGCACTATGACATTCCAACTACGCCACGAGAAATAAAATACAAAAGTATTTGTAATCACTTCTTAGAAAGGGCAGAACTAAAATGTGCACTTGCATCGTGCTAATCTACATACATACTCAACTACAGGTTTATGTGGATGGTGCAACTCGAGTTAATGCTCACTGGTTCCTTCATAAGCTGTAGGGGAGCTGTGGGCAGAGACAAAGGAGGCTGAACACGAGCCACCATAAAGGCCTGCACAGTCCAAAGCCTACAAAGAGCCTGGGGCATCTGCACAATCCCTAATCATCTTTATAATGGCACACACAGACTCTTTTTTGTGTAAGCAAGCACTGAGCCTTTGGCCCATGTCGCTACTCAGATCATCTCAGCATGCCGTATGCCACTTACTGCCAACATAACAAAAGACACAAACACCATCCCCTTCTTTCCCTGACAAAATGCTTTTGTTGCCCCTCTTTTGTCAAAAAGACTTTTGTTGTCTGTACTCAGCAGTGCTTTTTTCTATCTGCAAGATACTGAGTGCACATTTCCAAGGTCCATCCATCTTGCCATGTAAGTTCACAGCTGATTTATTTAGACAGCACTAGAAATTTAAAGAGAAAATGTAAACTGGCTGGAGTACTGACAGGTAAGTGTGTGGGGCAGACAACTCTACAAGCACCCCCATTTGCTGCAAACGTGCAGGATTCAAGTAAACGACAGCCTGTTCATCCAGATTACGTGCATCTTGCAGCACATTTCGGTCTGGCCGACGGACTGTCAGCTCAGCGACTTTGTGTGTCTTTTTACAAATAACTATAATGTTGCAAGCAGGACTCTCAAAACCTGGGCACTGATCTTGAGCTGACATAGCACTAGGGCATATCTAGCTTGCATTTCACACTTCCATAGCATACTTGACTGTATTGCGTTCACTGAAGAGGATTGGTTTCAAACACCACAAACCACATACAAAAACAATTACAGTACATAAAGCCAGATGAACATCCAGATAATGTCCCAATCTTAGATATGGTTAATTATTTTACTTGACATACAGTACTGTGCACGTCTTAGGCCACCATTAGATGTGATGTTTTAGCAACAAATAGTTGTGGAAGATGGTATAATGAACATATATAACATATTGTCAATGACTGGACCCAAAAAAATCACCCTCAAAGTTGGATTTGTCACTCATAATACACTTTTCTACTGATTTTTATTCCAAATCTTTGTGAGCTTGAGCATATCTTATCCTTTTCACCCTGTTCCCCTTCCCGAAAAAGTGGCTGCTTGGCTGCTACCCTTCCAAAAAGACCATTTCTGGTCAAGCTTCCTCAGTCTGGCATTCCGATGAAGCTGCCAGATGCTGCACTTACTCAACTGTAAGGGGAGGACACTTCAGCTTTTTAGTACTGCATCCACATTTCCTGTATTTTCTGTTCGCATTCTAATAAAGAGACTGAGAAATAATTATGCATGTTCATTATACCATTGCTAAAACAATGGTATATCTGATATAATGGTATGATGTTTGCACAGTACTGTACATAACACTCCTATAACCAAAACCATGGTGTTGGCATCCAAACTCTCAACAGCAGCAAGCTGAGAGAAACTGCGGCTGAAAGTGGTGTCATAATATGCCAGTACCATTACTTTTGGACTGTCAATAAACCAGCAAATGTCTCATGAATATTCATGACACAAACAAACTGTAGTAGCATTTTCAGTGAAAACTAGCTTTAAAAGGACCTGTATGCAAGCACATAACCACAAACTCTAAAAATACTCAAGCAGTAAGCAACATGTGGAGCTGATATGTGCTGCACAGGTGCCTCTGTGTCCTCCCCGCCCCAATGCCTTCCTGTCTATGGGTAGGATAAGCAAGCTTAAGGCTCAGGAAGGGAGCCTCCAGGCATCGTCAGGCTCCTTCAGTCATTCTATCCAAACCACCATCAGCATTCCCACAACTTAAACGCAATGCCGGCATTCACGTCTGAGCAGGAAGCACTGAGCGGCACAAATGGAGCATTCATTTGCTTGCTCTGCTCTCCCAGCCATCTCTAATCAGAGGCCAACCTGATGCAACAGGGGTCATAAAAAGAAGCAGGTGATGAGTTTGAACAGAAAAACCTTTCCTGGGCTCAGGGTCTCAAATGTCTGATACATCTGTGGTCGCAGGAGGTGTGCAAACCAGGGGGCTACTATATGGTCCACGGTATGTTGTTTCTTAACATAAAGCATGCTGCCAAAATATTAACCTATAACCTGTAGAATTAGAGCAGCATTTTATTCACAATACAATGAGTTCAATCCTTCCTATCCAGTTTCTTTTTTGTACTGAACTGCTATCTCCTGAGAGCTGATTCCTCCACACATCACCTTTGAGGATGTTTTTTCCTCCGATTCACTAGGGTTTACATCCCAGCATGAACATGCACTTCTCCCATTTTATACTGTGTGTGCTTTGTGTGTGTGTGTGTGTGTGTGTGTGTGTGTGTGTGCATGCATTTAGGCATGTAGACATGGTCAAGATGACCTGCTGAAGTTCAAACCGAGCATCAGACTGGGTTAACAAAGGTGATTTAAGTGATTTTGAACGTGTCATGGTTGTTGTTGCTAGATGGGCTGGTCTGAGTATTTCTAAAACTGCTGATCTATTGGGATTTTCACACACAGCCATGTCTAGGGTTTACAGAAAATAGTCCAAAAAAAGACAAAATATCCAGTGAGCGGCCATTGTCTGAGTAAAAATGCCTTTTCGTTTTTTAGAGGTCTGAGGAGAATGGCCAGACTGGTTTGAGCTACTAGAAAAGCAACAGTAACTGAAAAAATCACTTGTTACAACTGAGGTATGCAGAAGAGCATCTCTGAACATGCAACACGTCAAACCTTGAAGCAGATGGGCTACGGCAGCATAAGACCACACCAGGTGCTACTCCAGGACTGTGTGATACAATGAATTCACAGAGTGAATTCCTGCCCTGTGCAGAGGGCTTCCTGGATAAGATGCACCCTCCCCAAGAAAAGGTGTCTGCTTAATATGGATAAACGAATGAGTGAATGCATTAATTAATGATGATAGTACAATAATAATAACTACAACAGAATACATTGGTTTTGAATTTTTTTTAATTCTGCTTATTCCTGGTCAGGGTCACTGGGACTCTGGCACCTATAACATTGAAAATATTTACATTTACAGCATTTAGCAGACGCCCTTATCCAGAGCGAATTACAATTGATACAACCTTACAATCCAAGCAATTGTGGGTTAAGGGCCTTGCTCAAGGACCCAACAGTGGCAGCTTGGCAGAGGTGGGATTTGAACTCTGGACCTTTTGGTCCACAGTCCAGTACCTTAACCACTAGGCTACCACAGTCCCCATGTGATGCATTAAGATGACTCAGATTGTACACCATAACTTATATTTCAGTTTCTGTATTTTCAGTGAACTATGTGGAATATCGCAATATGTATCATATGGCAATGTATCGTGACCCATATACAGGTATCATGACTCATATCGTGAGTCCTTTCCAGTACCCACCCTTACTGGGCAAGCATGCCTTTCTTCACCACACAACTCGCATCGTGATGACATAACGTGCTCAGGCCCAGAACATTTAAGTGTAATGTGAGCACAGGCCAACGGGGGAGTGGGGAGGGAGGACAATCCTGCTCAGGCACTGTACAAAGCAACCAGGCATATGACCCAATATATGACATAAGTGTGCTCTGTTACAGTGCAGTGCTGGCAGGGGTCTCTGTTGTAGCGGCTGGAGCCGATCCCTTGACTGGTCTTCTCCTTCAGGCTCCAGCAATGTTGCCTGTATGTGCAGTGCGAACTGGCCAGAAGGCACCGCCACGATTCAAACACAGGTGGTGAGTTTGCTGCTGTGCTTTTTTTTTTTTTGCGGGATCTGGCAACGTGCCACAGAATTAAAGACAGTGGAATTAAAGTCTATCGAGCACTTTGTGGAGACTCTGAAATGCAGAATATACTTGAGAAAATGAAGATTACTGAGTACTGAATATTAAAGTTTTGAAGTTTATGCAACATATCTCTGAGATTATTAGCTGGTTGCAAAGTCGAAATCCAATTATTGCCTGAGTCATGTAAACCTGGAGGTTTCTCATTATCTGTGCTTGTATACTTGTTGATCGGATTGATGACAAAATCGCATTATTAAGGGTATGTAAACACACTCACTGACAGTACAGCCATACTCACACTTTGCCTGGTTGCTTTGTACAGTGCCTGAGCAGGATTGTCCTCCCTCCCCACTCCCCCGTTGGCCTGTGCTCACATTGCACTTAAATGTTCTGGGCCTGAGCAGGTTATGTCATCACAACGTGAGTTTTGTGGTGAAGAAAGGCATGCTTGCCCAGTAAGGGTGGGTACTGGAAAGGACTTACGATATGAATCATGATACCTGTATATGGGTCACGATACATTGCGATATGATACATATTGCGATATATTGCGACATTCCACATAGTTCACTGAAAATATAGAAACTGAAATATAAGTTATGGTGTACAATCTAAATTCAGCGGACAAATTGAATCAAAACGCCATACTGTGACATCTACAGGAGCACAGATTGCAGTTTACACCCCATTTAAAATGGTTTTTCTTCCTTGAAAAAAATGCATATTTTGAGCTGAAAATCGTTGTAGTATTATTGCGAAACTGAATTTCACGATATACTGCTGTGTCGATTTTGTTAGCACAGCCCTATAGCACAACATAATGGACTTTATGGCTGTACATTGTGGCGTTTTTTTGAGTCGTTTTGGGCATGCTGACACACAGCCCTCTCATTGATGTACTGATTACACAATACAGCGATATTTGCTGACTTATGCTATTTGTGTTCTCGGACACGGTTAGCGATCACACTAAATGGGCACTGTGCCTACTGAACAGTGCCTGAGCCCACCTCTTCAACGGAGCCTAAGCATGGTTCAGCCTATCGTGCCCGAGCACGGTATGGAGCAATCACACCAGTTAAAACAACCCACACAACTGTGCTCGGGAACAGTACAGATCACCTAGTGTGAGTACACACACAACATACTTAAGAGCTACAGAGAGAGAGAGAGAGAGCCCCAGACAGCCACGGAAAGCAAGCAAGTGTGAGAGATGTGTTAATATTGTTCTTGTTTAGTTTCTGGGTTATAGCAGGGTGCCTGTCTGTGTCCTCAAAGTAGTTTCTCTCTTGACCCTCTTCAACTCATCTCTGGTCCAAACTAAATGATCCTTTCATTTCCTGCCGGGCCCTCAGGTGGTGGTCAGCTCAGTGGCTCTGCGTGCATGTAAAGTTCACAGCTCATCCTCTGAGCTATCCTCTATCATAACACAGCTCACCGTGGCGTTTCCTGTGCGGAGTCGCCTCGCGTGAGTTATGCTGCGCCTGAATCGGCCGCCAGACAAATATTCCCCCGTGTGAAGAAGCAGAGGCAACCAGAGACTCATCCTTCCTGTCGCACACGGCACTCCGACACGCTGAAGCAATTACAACACTCACACACACTCACACACACACTCATATGGAGTATAAGCCAGGAAAAAATTACAGACACAACCCGACAGAGCCCAAAACACACACACACACACACACACACACACACACACACACACACACACATACAGCTCAATCAGTTCTTACTCAATCCACAAGCCAGACTCCGGAACTGGTTTTTTAGGAAGTTCTTTAATGGTTCCCAAACTTTGAGGCAACTGGCTGAACGACGCAGAGGCTAAAACATGTGTTTAGGACAGGGACAACATCAGCAATCACCACTTGACCCCTCAGCAGAGGAGGGGTCACATACCGCCTCCCGACTTTTTAAAAGGTTGGTTAAAAAAAATAAAAAAAATAAAAACCTTTAACAGATAATATAATCAAGTGAAAGCACTAGCATGTTGTGGAGAGACTGCAACCATGCCTGATTTCCAGATGTTTTGAAATGAGCAATACAGAAACACTGCAGAGCAGAAACGCACTGGGGATTTTCTCAAGGTTCCGAGAGGGAAGAAAATGCGCGAATGCACGAGCACAGTTTTTCTATCGTTGTAGGAACCTTCCACTTACTGTAGCTAATTAACCTGCATCTAACTGTAAAACTTAAAAAAAAAATTTGGTGCAAATTTAGAAAACAAACAAACAAACAAATAAAATAACTATTTTTCCCTCGTTGGAAACATAAAATGTCACCACAAAGCTTCTATTCTTGTTAAGATGTTAAGTGCTACACCACTCATATATTAAACTTCACACACACACACACACACAACACACACACACACACACACACACACACACACACACACACACAACACACACACACACACACACACACACACACACACACACACAACACACGTCATGCTTTAGACTTAAGACAGCAGGCCTCCAATTTTTTGCAAGCTGTCAGGCTATTTCAAGAAAGGAGATAGGAGGAGAAAAAAAAATGAAGAAAAAGCAAACAAATTGCTTTTGCTGTGTGCTCAGATACTATATGCTGTGTGAATGCGTTACTAAAAAGGAAACACAAAAAGGAGAGTAAAGTAATTCTTCAGCGTTTTCCCACAGTAATCCCCCACCCACACTGTTCAGATCCTGTTGCCATTACAGTAAGTGAACTAACACCTCTGGCTTCCAGGACTTTATTTATAGAAAATGAATCAGAAACCTGAGAAAAGCAAGCCAGCAGCGCCACTCCACCCACATCTTCAAGCACTTAAGTCCACATATATTACATAGATTCTTCCACACACAAAAACACACATTAAGCGTGTTTACACCAACTACGGATCAGAAAACCTTTTTACGGAACAAAAGAGTACTGTAACTATGATGAGTAAGAAACTACACCTCTCCTGATTGAGATTATATTAATATCACTATGACTGACAGGGGTGAAAGGGCACAAAATTGAAAATGTGATACTCTGAGCAACGTACTGCTGAGAAAAAACCTTGGGTACTGGGCATTCCTTCAAGTTATTTTTGCAGCAACTACTGAAACATTTGTTGCAGACCAGATACACCCCTTCATGGCAATTAACAGGGGTTTGACAATGAAAACTGAACCAAACACCTACCACAATAATTTATTAGTATGGTTTGTAGGGCCTCCTTTTGCGGCCCCATACAGCGTCAATTCGTCTTGGAAATGACATATACAAGTCCTGCACAGTGGTCAGAGAGATTTTAAGCCATTCTTCTTGCAGGGATAGTGGCCAGTCCACGTTACGTGATGCTGGTGGAGGGAAAACGTTACCTGACTCGCTTCTCCAAAACACCCCAAAGTGGCTCAATAATATTTACTATTTACTAATAAACTGGTGACTGTGCAGGCCATGGGAGACGTTCAACTTCACTTTCATGTTCATCAAACCATCTGAACTCTGGTATGTCACCCATAATGTTGTGTGCATTGCAATATTTTGAGCAAAACTGTGCTCTTACCCTGCTAATTGAACCTTCACACTCTGCTCTTACTGGTGCAATGTGCAATTAATGAAGATTGGCCACCAGACTGGTGTAATTTAGCCATGAAACCTCCCACACTAAAATGACAGGTGTTTCAGTTTCATTGTCTAACCCCTGTATATCTCCTGATGGCAGTGGCCTCTTTAAGCAGGATAATGCACCCTGCCACACCACAAAAATAGTTCAGAAATGGTTCGAGAAACATGTCAAAATGTCCTATTTCCCCAGATACCAATCCAATCAAGCACCTGTTTAATGTGCTGGATAAACACATTCAGTCCACAGAGGGCCCACTTCAAAAGTTACATCTTCTAATGTCTGCTAATGTCTTGGTGCCAGATAGCTGCCACAAGACACCTTGAGAGGTCTGGAGTCCATGCCTCAACAGGCCAGAGCATTGGCAACCCAACATTAGACAGGTGGTTTTATTGAAGGTGGGTAGCACTCTCGCCTCCCAGCAAGAAGGTCCTGGGCTCAACCCCAGGTGGAGCGGTCCGGGTCATTTCTGTGTGGAGTTTGCATGTCCTCCCCGTGTCTGTGTGGGTTTACTCTGGGTACTATGATTTCCTTCCGCAGTCCAAAGACATGCATGTTAGGTTAACTGGTGTCTCTAAATTGCCCCTAGTGTGTGAGTGTGTGTTTGAGTGTGTGAGTATTTGTACAATTAATTGGTGCCCTGTGTAGGGTTGTTCCTGCCTTGCGCCCTATGAGGCCGGGTAGGCACTGGCTCTCCCGCAAAGCAATCCAGGATAAAGCAGATAAGGAAGTGAATGAACGAATGAATGTTTTTGTTGTTCTGGTTGATCAGTGTATCAACGAATAATGAATGTAGTTATTTGAAAAATTGGATAACTTGTCTTAGTATTGCTATAAATAATCCAAAAGGAGCAAAAATCATTCCAGTAAAAGTGCTGTTCGAACCAAATGATTATGTAACTCATTAATAGGATCAAGCTCAATCTTTCAATGTAACACAGGGAGAAATAAGTAGCAAATTTGTTCAGAATTTAATATAGTTAAAAAAGTAAAGAAAAATATTATAATATTATAAATGTAACAATTTATTCAGAAAGTTATGCAGGTAAATGTAACAGAGTATAATACTCGTCATGAGATTTGGATTGCTTTTGGCATCAATGGCTATTCGTGACAGGAACAAGATTACGTTGATACTACTCAGACACATTCGCACCAGTCCAGTTTAGAGCGACCAGTTAACCTAACGCATGACATAATTTGGTGGGTGGGAACCGGAACACCCGGAATAACCTCACAAGGGCATGGGAAGAACCTGCAAACTTAACACAGGTGGAGTCCAAGGTCAGGATTGAACTGCGGATCTCTGGAGCCGTGAGGCGACTACACTAGTTGTGACTGCACACAAATCTTTTAACAACCTGATGTGATTTTTTTGTATCAGATTGTGTACTGTTCAGCTCTCCGAATACTAAACGTTTAAAAATAAGTTTATTCAAATAACGATTCTCAGGTAATGCATTGGCAGTTCTCTAGCTCAACACCACAGCGACCTGGGTTCAAGTCCCAGTGGTGAGTCCCAGCAATCCTTCCCCGGATGCTGCTCCATACACTATGAGCTTCGGCCTGTACCAGTTAAATTCCAGAACAGGTTTGAGACCCCCTCAAGATCCCCCTGTCCACACACCCACCCACCCCGAATAATTGGGGTTAACCCGACAGCCCTATCACACACAGTACCATCCTTACTAGAGGAATTCAAAACACCGATCAGAACTATGGCGAAGAGAACTCGTACAGGAGGCCAGCTTATTCACACAGGTTTTCAGGATTATTAAAAGATTTAATAGCCAAACGGTTAAGACACAGCATTCCATTATGTAGACAGCAGGGAGAAGGGTTCACAGTTGTAACTGCACAACTCAGGCTTTATTGTGCGTGAGGAAAAAACATAAAAAGGCAGCAACGTGATGTGGAAGAGGAGAGAAGCTGGGTTAAGTCTGAGTCAGGAGTAATCCTGCCCTATTTAAATCCACTCTCCCAGCAGTGCAGGACAGGCCAGGAGAGGGGGGAAACCGAGGGAAGAAAGAAAATAAAACTTCATTACAGTTAATGTCTCACCG
This sequence comes from Ancistrus triradiatus, assembly GCA_025084515.1. Classification (NCBI taxonomy): domain Eukaryota; kingdom Metazoa; phylum Chordata; class Actinopteri; order Siluriformes; family Loricariidae; genus Ancistrus; species Ancistrus triradiatus. The sequence continues at coordinate 727,807 of JAJAGP010000055.1, read as the reverse complement.
GTGGGAGGAAAGAATGAGACTTCAAATGCAGAGTTTCACTAAGTGAGGGGCTGGGAGACAGGTCTCAGGTTTCCCAGCAGACCACATTAAAATGCCAGAGGGTTTAAAGTGAGTCAATTTGGGCGTGAGATGCCAAAATACAAGAATTAGTGGTGTGCTGTGTTTACATCTACAGACGAGCTGTGGCGACAGAGGCAGGCATGATAGGGCTCAGGCATTACACGGAGGAAAGTGGGCTCTATGAATGACAGACTTTACCGGTCTTTAAAAGACAAAGCAGCTGCCTTCAAATAAGCAGTGACATAGTCATGTAAAAATGCTAACAGTGGATAAAACAAAGGCGGTTAATGACAGGAAAAAGAGAGTTCAGTATGTAGCATGTTAAAGGTTAGAGAAATGATCATTCATCTGAATGGAAAAAACATCTTTCTGGATATTATTAAGGGCCGATTTTTTCCATTCTCAAGTAGAAAATCAGCAGCAAGAAGGAAATCTTTGAGCCTCTGAAGTGCTAAATTGTATCCTGATTTTACTGCCTTGTCTGAGCAGCTCTGTACGAGGACTTCTGCACTCCTCTCACTCTCCTCCTCTCTCACTCAGTAAACAGAAGGTTAGGAGAGGGGACGTAATCCATGTGTGGCCTACGCTGGATTATGAGAAACAGCTCAGCCTCCTCCGCAGACTACACAGAAACAAACACTCATCCTCCTGGAGGAAGATAAAGAAGTGATGATCTTCGTGCTTTTGTCCTATTGAACATAAAAGGGTGGGAGCGGTGAGGAGTGGAACATGTGGAGCTAATTTATAACTGCTTGCCACTTCATTAAAAGCTTTGTGTTTATTAAACCTCAGGACAAAGCCTTGGTGGAAATTTTATAGGGTCAGTACATGAGGGTCAGGGCAATCATTTCCTAAATTACAACAACCAGACACACCAGTGTTGTTAAAAGCAGAACACTGAAAACAAGTGCCTGCATTCTCCCTTTATTACTTTCTGGGAGGCTCATCATTCAGGCCTTGTCTATAATAATAAGCTATATTTAAAAAAGCTCAAATTATTCCTCTTTTGGCCTTCCGTTCACATTGAAACTGTGCTTTGAACCAGTAAAAACACGACTTTGACGAAAATGCTCTACAAGGCCAGATAATCTACCGTACTGTCTGTCCAAAGAAAGCAGTTTCAGTAATCCATACTCTGTACTTAACAGCATGTCAAATTAGTACACCATCAATTCCATCTGTGTTATTTCGACGTATGATTTAGTACAGTGTGCGCCATTCCAGGCATCCCCCGACATGGATTTGTCGTTTAGCTTAGCCATAATTGTTGGTGTGCACCACAGCAGAAATGGCACGAATCCCGACTATGGTAACATATGCATGCTCAATATACACTTTTTTAGGTACACCTGTTCAACTGCTCATTAACGCAAATATCGAAATCAGCCAATCACACGGCGGCAACTCAGTGGATTTAACCATGTAGACTTGGTCAAGCTGCCCTGTACAATTCAAAACCAAGCATAAGAATGAGGAAGAAAAGAGATTTAAGTGAATTCGAATTGGCGTGGTTGCTAGTAGTAGTCAGGCTGGTCTGACTATTTCAGAAACTGCTGACCATTTAATCATTCAATCATCTGTGCCATCTGAGCAGCTTCAATTACAAACTGAGTGCCACCGTGATGTTATGCAGAAATACCAGGTCAGGCTGCCAGTCAAACTTGGTGCAAACACATTGAGCCTCATCCTGAGAGAGCAAGCCTGGAGAATAATTACCCTAAGCGTGTCTGGTCAGCCCATAGGGAGCCATTAAAGCATGTGCAGTCTGGCTAAGCAGGGTAATAGCCTGGGACCTGCGCTAGGCCCTGTGCTTCACCCATCATTTCAATGCCATTGTTTGAAAAGGATGGGTGTACACACACCAAGCTGAGTGTTGACTGCTGGGCCATTTCAATAAAGCTTAAAAGAAAAAAATGAACGTTTGACAGCCTTCGTGAGCCTTCCAAAAATAACCTAGGCATCCCTTGCTGCCTTCCAGCCTTTCCTGACAATTAATATGAGTAGCCTGTGAAGGGAAAATAGTCATTATGCTTGTCCACTGCTTACACGCAGCAGTACATTGGAAGCATATGTTGTAAATGGAGATTGCTTTGCACGTTTGCCGCTCTTACATATTCTTCTTCTTCTCCCGGGCAAGGGTGACACAACTGCCAGGGTTAAGTACAGCCGTGTGAGTGCGATTAATACTGGCATACTAGATGCTCTGCCAGGGACTCATCTTTCCTAAGAGAGAATGGATTAAGCCAAATTTGAAAAAGAATATATTCACATCCCTTGGTGGGCAATTCAATAAATGTGAAGATAAGTAGTGAGTAGAGACATTTAGAGAAGTTGGCAGTGAGTCTCAATGCCTGAGGGGGGCTGTACATAAAGCTAATGCACTGGCCTGTGTGGAAGTGAGGTTGTCCACATCCAGTACTATGCAAAAGTCTTAGCAAATGGTATAATGATCATATACCACATATTGCCGATGATTGGATGCAAAAATGTCAAACGTTGATACGTCCCCCTCCTTAACTCCTTTCCCTGATCTTTCATTCCAATCTCTGTGAGATTTGTTAGGCTATTTTAGGGATTTTCACCCTGTTCCCCTGAACTGAAAAAGGATTTTTCTTGGCTGCTACCCTCTAAAACAACATTTCCTGAGCAGCTCTTCAAAACTGTACAAGGGTCAACTTGCATCCTGATTTTAAAGCTCCCAAGATGTGCTCTGATCAATGTAAGGGAGGTCACAGTAAAAATAGTACAATTATTGGTTCAGTTTTTTTAATTACGCATAAAAAGCCAGTATTTTCGTTCTATTTTAATAAAAACAGGCAGAGAAATAATTACCATACAGGGGAGGGAACAAAAAAGTTTTAGTCAAGCCACTGATTGAACAAGTTCTCTATTAGAAGATGAGAGAGGGCTGTAATTTTCATCATTAAGTACACTTCAACTATGAGAGACAAAATGAGAAAGAAAAAATCCAGGGGAATCCACTTGTCGGGATTTTTAAAGAATTTAATTGTAAATTATGGTGGAAAATAAGTATTTGGTCAATAACAAAAAAAAGTTCAACTCAATACCTGTCAAAAACGTTTTATGTAAGTCTTCACAGGTTGCACAACACTTGTAGCTGTATTGGCCCATTCCTCCATGCAGATCTCCTCTAGAACAGTGATGTTTTGGGGCAAAACGACTTTAACTCCCTGCACAAAGTGTCATGAATTGAGGGTCTGGAGGGACTGGCCAGGTCACTCCAGGACCTTGAACATGCTTTTTAAGGAGCCAATTCCTTCGTTGCTAACGAGCGGTTGTGTTTGGGAGCATTGTCAGCTGGAAGACCCCAGCCACGTTCCCATCTGTCAATGCTCTCAAGATGAAGGAGGTTGGGTTTTGGCTTAAAATCTCACGTACATGGCCCCGTTCATTCTTTCCCTTAACACGGATCAGTCGTCCTGTCCCACTCTGCAGAAAAAACAGCCCCAAAGCATGATGTTTCCACCCCCATGCCTTCACAGTAGGTATGGCGCAAAACTCAGCTTCTTCTTCCTCCAAACAGGGCGAGTTGAGTTTTTACCAAAAAGTTCTATTGTGGTTTCATCGGACCACATGATATTCTCCCAGTCCTATTCTGGATATCCCATATGCTATATGGCAAACTTCGATGGGCCGGGGATATGTACTGGCTTAGCAGGGGAACACGCCTCTGGCACTGCAGGGACCTGAGGTCCCTCTCGGCGTAGTGTGTACTGATGCTAGGCCTTTGGTACTTTGTGACAGCTCTAGGAGCTTGTCAGGTCCCGTCATGTAGAGTTCTGGGATTTTTCAGATCGAGGGAGATTCAATGGTCTTGTATGTCGTACAATTGCTCCCCCACAGTGATTTTATTCACACCAAACCTGCTTGACCTATTGTAGATTTCATCTTCCCAGCCGGTGCAGGTCTACAATTTTCTTTCCTGGTGTCCTTCAAAGCTCTTTGCGTCTTGGCCATGGTTGAGTTTGGAGTCTGACTGTTTGAGGGCTGTGGAGGAGTTCTTTTATACAGATAACGATGGTCAAACAGGTGCCATTAATACAGGTTAACGAGTGAGGACGAAGCGCTCTTAAAAGAACAAGTACAGATTTGTGAGAGAAAGAAACTACTTGTTTGTCGGTGACCAAAATTACTATTTTCCACATAATTATTAAATAAAATCTTTAATATTTAATTGTAAATATTGGTGGAAAATAAGTATTTGGTTCACCACCAAACAAGTAAGATTTCTTTCTCTCACAGGACAATGTGATTTCCTGATTTTGTTTCATAGTTGAAGTGTACCTAGATGAAAATTTAACCGAAACTCTCTCATCTTTCTAAGTTGGAGAAAACTTGCACAATCAGGGGCTGGCTAAATGCTTTTTCCCCACTGTATGGACATTATACATTGCAAAAAACACTTGGCTATATCTAAACAATGGTGGCCGAGACTTTTGCACAATTACTGTATATGCAAAAAATCCGAAGGTATACTGAAACACTAATAAAATCTTTCCTACACACCACTAAACTACAAGATTACAAAAGAAAAGGAGGGTTGGAAGGAAGGATTAATGATTGTTTTCATCCCTGTGTTGAGACAACGAGGTATCAATTACTGTGATAAGATCTGTGCAAAGTTCAAATCAACCGAGAATTTCACATCTGGTCCTGCGTTCTTGTCGTCAAATTAATGGAGTCTTCTAAAGCCATGTGCACCAAGAATGTGATAACTAGGGCTTCCTTGTTTGCTGATAACATTCCCAGAGAAGGGGCATCAAGATTTCTCAAGCGTATCCTATGGGATGGGAAAACTTCACCACGCAATCACACACAACTGGATGACATAAACAGATCTTAAAAGCAGACTACAGACTGCAATGAAAACAAAGAAACAGCTCACTCAGAACAAAAAAATGTCAGATCTACTTTGGGTGCATGCAGGAAGACAAGCTGCAAAAGGACGTCTCCTGCATACTTTGCTGCCATAACAGATTTTGGACCAAAACATCCTCTTCTGCCTTTCTTTTCCCCTTCTTTGCTGACAACACTATGCCCAATGTGCACCAGATGTGCTTTTCGGTGAACACAATGTATAAGATTAGAAGACAGAGAGGCAGAAAGGAGCGAAGCGATAAAAAAAAAAGAATAGAGTGATTTACAGCTTGTAGTGAATTGAACAACAATGTTAGAGTAGTCAAAGCAAGTTTCCGGAACGGAAGCGCCTGAGGATTCGGCCTAGGCATTTGGAGTTCCTAGCTGATGGAAACACACCCAGCGTGAATGGCAGTTATTTCTCCCTCCTGCCACTCCAGGTGTGGAGGAGAGGCAGTGGCTCCTCACCTCCCCATTGTCGCCTGTATACCGTTACTGGAAGGACCGTGGCCCCGGGTATTAAAAGCTGCGGCGCTAAAAGACCAAACAAAAGAAAGGCTCTGTGGCCAGCCCGGCCCAGAGTGAGTCATATCAGCTTCCAGCAGTGGAAACTTCATCTGCACAGGAAATGAACTGCCGACCTCGCGACACACCTGGTAACAGGAGGACGGAGAATAGAGAGATGTCTGGAGGAACCCTGCCTTTAGCTCTCAGCCATCAGAGGAACTCAAAATCTCATCGCTTTCATAGGCCCCCAGTCCAATCCTCAACAACAACTCATTGTACTGACACCACCAGAGAGAACGACCCGAGGATCGACATTTGAGTATGCATTGGCTCACCATCAAAATTACAGTTGGCCCTCTGTATCTGAGGGGGTTTGGCATTTGCGGGGGATTCAAACGAACTGAGATGAAAAAAAAATCAGATGAAAAAAAGAACTCCAGAACGTTCCAAGATGTAAACTCGAATGTGCCAGGTTGCACAGAACTCCACTGGATCCCCACAAATGATTCTACAGGAATAACCATGCTGGAAGCTTCCTGCAATTTCCACAGAATCCTCCAGCACTCGTTGTTAGGCGATTGTATACATCGATCTTCTTTTAAGCACCATGTACAGATGGCCTTTATATCCGCAGGGGACTTTTGCATACGTCCACACACATCCGTCTGTATATAAGTTGTAAAATCATCCCTAGATCACCCTTATGATACCTAAAACAATGCACATGTTTGCAAGAAAAACAAGCCTATAAACCTGCACCCACGCTACCAAATTTGCAAGCAATTTATATGAAAAATCTGCATTGGACTGCCTGTTGGGTTTGATGGTGCTGATGGGTTATTTAGGGCTGCAACATCCAGAGTTAAACAACAGATTTGTATGTCCTGTTACAATTTTTTCAGCTCTCAGTTGTTAAACTGAACGATCGTTGATCTAATAGTTCTTAAGCAGCGCATACGTGTCATTGCTCTGTACATTTTTGTTATACTGTATTGTTTGAAATATTCATTCATTCATTCATTGTCTTATCTGCTTATCCTGGTGAAGGGTCCGCGGGAGAGCCGGTGCCTAGCTGACGACACAGGGCACATGGCAGGAACAACCCTAGACAGGGCACCAATCCATGGTAGGGCACATACACTCACACTCAGACACCAGGTGCACTTTAGAGATACCAATTAACCTAACACACATGTCTTGGGAATGTGGGAGGAAACCAGATTACCCAGGGTTGGGATCGAACCGGTAATCTTGGAGCTGTGAGGTGACAGTGCTAACCACTGCACCACTGTGCCACCCAAGTTATATACAAATACATTTTATACAAGGGACGTATATAAGCATCTGTTTACGCTGGTATCCCTTAACCAATCCCCTGTGGATACGAAGGGTTGCATGTACCAATATAAATGCAACCACAGATTAAGAAAAAATTAAAATCACTAGATTAATTACAGCAGCACAGGTGGTGATTGGAGCTAGTTCCTGAGGGGCTGGATTCAAATCCCAGGTGGGGGATTGCATGGTGCATGTTGGGTGGTGTGTTTATGAAAGACTGGTGCCCTGTTCAGGGCGTACCACTTCCTGCACCCAGTCATCTCAGGACTAAACCTCAAACCTTTCCCTCGGGACCCCCCGGTCAGGAGAAGCAGGAATAAAACAGAATGCTTTGCCTTTGCTTTTAGGTCAATTATAGCGACACTAGAAACAATGGATAATAATAAAAATATACTGTGACATGTAAAGACATGTTCCGCATCTCAGTATTTAGTAGTAAAAAGTGCACCAATTTGAATGTAGCTTTAGAGATTTTTTTACTTTTACAAAAAAATTACTTAATAAGAAATTAGCGAAAAGCTAAATGATCCATTTTCTTGGTTATTACGGGTACGTTAATACAGTGGTACCTTGGTTCTTGACCACCTCAGAATTGTGGTTCTCGACACATTTTGACAAGGAAAACGCGTCTTGGCTCTCGTCGTTTGCTCGGTATTCGGCGCACTTCTTAAACTTGCATGAGTCGAGCCGCACGACTTGTTTCAGCCGAAACACGATTCACGATTCAGTACACAGCGATTCAGTGATTCAGACTCACGACAGCCCTTGCTCAGTGCAGATGTCTGCTCGTTTTTTTCTTTAATTTTACATCTCCTCACACTACAGTAGTGTATTCTTAGTCCAGGTAAGTCTCCATGGGTCCTAAAAAGGTTAGTTTATGAGAGCCAACCAAAAGGGAAACAATCAACAACTTTTACTTTTCACTTTCAATCCATTACTCACTACATTACATGAGACATTTTATTATAAAATAAGCTCTGTGTTAATGATTTTGGCCAACTGTTGGTTAATGTAAGTGTTAATGTGTAATGGGCTCCACTATGATACAGTATAGACAGTATATATTAAGCTCATCGGTTCAAGATACATTTATGATGGATTTGTCGAAACATAAATCAGGGAGCACCTGTACAATACAACATGACCCACCTTCTCTTGAGATTCAGTTCATGGACAGATGTCCTGACATTTTCCTTTAGAACTCTCTGATATAATTCAGAATTCATTGTTTCATCAATGATGGCAAGCCGTCACAGATGCAGCAAAACAGGCCCAAACCATGATACTACCACCACCATGTTCCACAGATGGGATAAGGTTCTTCTGCTGGAATGCAGGTTTTCCTTTCTCCAAACATAACGGCTTTCTTTTAAACCAAATGTTCTATGTTGGTCTCATCCGTCCACAAAAACATTCTTCCAATAGCCTTCTAGCTTTGTCATGCGATCTTTAGCAAAACGCAGACGGAAGCAGCAATGTTCTTTTTGGAGAGAGCAGTGGCTTTCTCCTTGCAGCCCTGACATGCACACCATTGTTGTTCAGTGGTCCTATGATGGTGGACTCATGAACAATAACATAGCAATGTGAGAGCGGCCTTCAGTTGCTTAGAAGGACCCTGGGGTCTTGTGACCTCGCCAACCTATTACACGCCTTGCTCTTGGAGTGATCTTTCTTGGGCAACACCACTCTGGGGGTGTAACAATGATATTGAATTCTCAAGTTGTACACAATCTGTCCGACTGTTGGAATGGTGGGTCCAAAATCTTCAGAGATGGTTTTGTAAAACTTTTCCAGCCTGATGAGAAAGAAACACTCTTTTTTGAGGTCCTCAGAAATCTTCCTTTGTTCGTACCATGTTTACACTTCCCAAAACGCGTTTGTGGGAAGAGCAGACTTTGATAGATCGCTGATCTTTAATACAACAGGGTGCCCACTCACAACTGATTGACATCCCATTGACTGCAAAAACACCGACTCTAATTTTCACCTTACAATTAACTGCTTAATCGAGAGGTTAACATTACTTTTGCCCACTCCACCAATATGTAATATGGATCATTTTCCTCATAAATAAATGACCAAGTTAATATTTGTGAGCTCATGTGTTTTACGGTGTTCTCTTATCTTACTTTAGTACTTGTGTGGAAAATCACAAAATTTAGGTTATATTTATGTAAGAAACATAGAAAAAATCTAAAGTCTTTCACAAACTTTCAAGCACACTGTAATACGTTGATTGAATAAAAAATGTGTAAACTGTTATATATTTTTTTGGCCATACCAGTTCTGATTACACTGTAGAATCGAACATTCCCCAATCACGACATTCTACAGTACATCATAGCATTGTATTGACACAGGCCTATTATAAAAGCAGCCGACAGCTTTAAATAGTACAAATGCCTTGTATCTCCCATGGAGGGGGAACGAGTGCTTTCTTTGTTTCCACCCAATATTCCATTTTAACCTAACTGTCAACACGCAGTTGCAAAACACGCCGTTAACGATTTCGATAAGTGGCCACATCAGGCGCCGGCTTGGTAGGTGTAAAATACACTGCAGATGGCCCATCAATACATTACCGAGTGAGAGTGCACCGGCCTGGAGCTACTTTAACACGAGTTTGAGTAGATAATGTTGACAGTATTGAGAACGCTGTCAGAGTTGTTAACGTGTGAGCTTACTGCTAAGAAGCAGCAGGCATATGCTGAGCTGCTAGGCCAACGCCGTGTCAGAAAAACTTAATTGCACAGGGACCGTGTTGGAACCAAGCTTGCCCCTTCTGAGACGCTGTGTCCAAGTGCCTGGCAACAGATAGATGTGACAGGCACCAAGCAAGGCAGAGATAAGAGTTTCTTTTCTTCTCTTATCTCTCTCTCTCTCTCTCTCTCTCTCTCTCAAAAGTATTGGCCAAAACATATCAATGGCGACTTTACACTGACCTATAATCACTGAACCTACACCTATTCCTAAACCTTTTAATTAACCTCTATAGATAAAGCAAACCCTTTCTGGTTCTTTTGCCCCTTTCTTATATAAATAATATATTTCTGGAAAAAATCCCAAAAACAGAGTTGTCTCTCTATCTGAGGGTTTCCATTGACTTACCGTTCCACTTGGGATTGAACCCATGACCTTCTTGCTGTGAGGCGATAGTGCTACCCACCGTGCCACCGCTACATTGTTACGTGTCATCAGGCATTACAACTGCTGCACTACAACAGCTAACGGATCTGCCGAGGTAATATACAGGTGACGTAGGTTAATTACCTTAATAATAAGCAGAACCTTATCGTACCACAGTCGTACACGTGACCGGTATATGTGAGAGTTGTGCGGCGCATACCTGTAGTTGTGTGTCAGTGTTTACTGTCGCTGTGTACTGAAGGAAGCTCAATTAGTGAGGAGCGATTGTTATGACTGAACAAGTTGCAGTGGTGTGGCCTTGCAGTCACCCTGCAGCTCTGGTGAGGTACAGCCTGGCGAGAGTGCAGAACAGATGCCTGACACACTGCTGTCCATTCAGTCGCTCTTAACAACAGATGCTCACCATCGACTGCCCCTGGCACTCCACACACTCACAGACATGCAATGCCAGCAGGACGCGAGCACGAAGCCTCGGATTCACACTGAGCTGCGAAGAGAGAATCTAGGGACACCCTGCACGAGGCCCAAAACGTTAATGACGTTCAGAATGGAATTCTTTTTTTTTTTTAAAGTCACAATTAACTGCGCAAGTGCATATCACTGCTGGCTCCTCTCCAGTACAACTGGCCTTTTCACCTTCATGCTCCCATCAAACTAATAATCTAACTGTTTACAAACTGCAGAGCAAATCATATTTGTGATAAAGACCTGTACTTGTTTGTTTCATTACTGCAGTTTGATGGATTTACTCAACACATTGACTTAAAAAATGGTATCAAATGTGAACTATCAATATATAATGATTAAGACAATATTTTACAATTATGCTAACCATATACTAGAAGACTTTGAAAAGGCTCTGAAAGACTTACAAGACTAAAGACTAATACCCTCTCAGAGTTTTCAGCCTCTTAGCGAAGACTGGGGATCTTGTATGGTCACTAATTGCAAGACTGTAACTAGATGCCTTTTGAGATTATTTCCCATCAAGGCCAAGTTCGATGTCAGGAAAGCCATATGTAGTGTGTGATCAATTATCAGAGGTTTCTAACCTTTGTCCCCATTCAACAGTGACCACCTGTGACTCACATTTTTTGTGTCTCACTGCTGGTTCTTGATGTGAGGGTCTTTTTTGTTTGTTTTTAATATAATATATCTTGTGTTCAAGTCTGCCAGGTCTTTTTCCCCTGTTTCTCTGCACATTTGTACTGCAAGGAATGTTTCACTCGTATACCGTATTTTTCGGGCTATAAAGCGCCCGGGTTATACGGCGGCAAATCAATTGATCGACCTGCTAAGGATTCTATTTTCATTAATAAAGCGCACCGGGGTTATAAGGCGCATGAAATAACAAAACTCTTAAGTTCCTCGGAAGCTCAAGTTTGGTCTTTACTGGGCAGGGCGTCTTCGTGCTTCTCCACTTCCTACAATTGATTCGTAATGTTGAATTCTCTCGCAGCTGCTCTATGCAATGTTGGATGCGTTGACTGATAGCGTTGGAGTGAAATCCGCTTCGAAAACTAAATGGAATTGAATGCACGTACCCTAATTATGAAGCACATATCGATTACTCCGCGATGCTTGCAGCACACGGTGGCCGTAAAGCTTAGGAACTACCAGACCGTGCTAAAACATTTTGACAGATTTATGAGCGGCCGTGTTACATCTACAATTCGGTTCTAGGTCAGGAAAGCACAACCAGATAATCATAAATAGGACGCACGCATTTAAAGGTGCACTGTCGATTGAGAAAGTTCAAGATTTAAGTGAGCCTATGGTCCGAAAAAATACGGTTCTGTTAAACACCATAATGCAATAACGAGTAATCCTTGCAAAAATGTGTATTTATCAACGTTTCTATATATAAAAGAAACATGCACAATAAGGGCAAGCAGCGCAAAACAGAAGCGCGGCTTTAAAGTTTCCTACCTACTGTAACTATTGCAATGAGAACATATAAAAAGGCACATCATTACAAAATGTGTCATTTTTCAAATCTGCGGTGAAAAAATGCACACCTTAAAAACAAACAATTCAATAACAATAAAAAACACAGCATGTCAGCCTACACAGGGAGGTACAGTAAAACAGAGGTTTCTAAGTACTGTAAGCTATCTGAGATCAAATAATGGAAAAACCACATATCATTATTTTATATCTTACATTTCTATGTTATTTCAAAGTTTGAATTTTACTAATTGCTCTACTCGCCAGAGATGTTCCTGTACTCGCTTTGTTGCTTCTTATTTGATGCCAAATTGATCAGTTTTTTGGTTTTACTATTTGTAGGTACTGTATGTATTTGAGTAAAATGGAACATTTTTGTTTTATTCTATAAATTACTGATGGTTTCCAAATAAAAAAAAATATTTATTTGCAGCAATGAGAAGAGCATTTATGCGCTATTAATGACAACTGGTCAGAATAACAAAGAAAATGCGTTTTGAGACCTACATTAATAATACAAATAATACTAAAAAGGAAATAAGGTTATACATGTAATAAGGTTATATACACCTGGGCAAAACTCGCCACAGATTCTTCCACAATACAGTCCGTCTTGAACCTACAGACAATCCACTAAATCTACATATGCATCTCATGTGCTGAACGTATTCGTCATCTCAAAGTAAACTAAACGGAAAAGGAGGGATTATAAAGCACTAGGAGAATAGGACAAAGGATGGGACAGGAAGTAAGACTGCAGCAGCTAGAAAAGACAGGTTTCTGATTGTCAGATTGCAGGGAGATGATAAGAACGGCATCTTTTCATGGCCTGGTCAGAAATTGCCCTCTGAGAAAATCTGCATTGTGGCGGAGAAACCCAGGTGAGTGTTGGAAAAAGAAAAGAGTTGGAGAGCATGGAGGGGGGCAGGATGCTACAGAAACAGACAAAGCTGACTAGCTGAGAACGCCACGGGTCAGAGGAAATCGGCCGTGATCTACAAGTGCTTGAGAAACACCTCTCATTATGGGATGGATCGTGTGACGCAGCCTTCTTCTCTGGCTGCTTCAGGATCTTCCTGGCCTGAATGTGAGCAGTATGTCCAGCAACAAGCCGTCTTTATGCCCGTGTGGGTAATTACGGGGCGCGGGTCAGGATCTGTTACTGCTGGAACCGAGCAGAGTCCAGGTGCCCAGCCCTGAAGCACTCAGCCATGGTGGGAGTTAAAACCAGAGAAGCAGTCAGGCCTATCCTCCTCACATCTCTGCCTGAGGCATGGCCAGCACAGAGAGCAAACACGCTACAGACCAGGCTTTGTCTTGACTCCGATCTCACACAAACACACACTGCACCTGGCTGCCAGGCAGCATCACAGAGGTAGATTAAAAAAAAAAGTCACTAGAAGTGATTAAAATCAGTAAAGCGCATGTTCACAGTGAGAGCGTCACACACATGCAGATACTCCGGAGCAGATCGGCGCTCCCTTCACCCTGGCAGAGTGCATCACACGTTGTCAGCTATCAGCTGTGTCTTACAGGGGCCGATAGCAAAATCATAACACGCCTGCATCTCTGCATGAGCTGTCGCGCGCCGATTTGTCAACAGTCTCCGACGACCCACCACATTCACAACAAATTCGCCGGGAAGGAAAAGTGCTTGTGCCGAACAAATGACAGGGTGTTTCTTCCAGTGAGTCATAACAAAATAAAATCAAAAGATGCTTGTGCTTCTGGACAGTTTATCATGAACTCTGCTAGATTAAGCGCCTTCTATCTTGCCCTGCACAAAGCGCTGTGTAGTCTAGCATGGCTCCGAGTGCTGCCCAAGCACCAGATATGAGTATTGATAATTCTGGACGGATTGATTTTGGGAACTGGAGACACTGGGTCAGTGCTCTTGTTCTTCAAATATGCTGCGTAGGACATATTATATTGGCCGCATACAAATCTGGCCATATTTCACTTGGATAAAACCAGGTCCCATGGGAAAGCTATATATCATGTACGAATCCCCCCACACAACAGGAACAAACTAAATAAAAAGACTCTTGACTCGATTGAGATCACACAATTTGAGTCTATAACAAATATCTTACCTCTAAAGCTGAGAGAAAAGAAATGTATGGTATAGACCGATCTATAATCTGTAGAAATCCCTTTTTAATACAATGCCAGAAAAATACAATCATTAACAAAAAGGCACCCAAATAGAAATGTCAGATTGCTGCAAAACTCGTTATTGAGGACTACTAGACAAGCCTCTATGATGCACTCGAAGGCATTTTGTCCCGTTAACAGACCTTGAGAGGGGGAACATCATTGGACTGGGGTAAGCAGGAGGTGTTGGGAGCAGTGGTTCTGTGAGGGTACGCACACACAGCGAACAGGTTCTGGACAGCCCAGACAGACCATCAGTACAGAGGATCGTTTGAGCTGCCGACAAGCACGAGAAGCTCCCACAGTTTTGTTGTCCATCATCCAGGCACAGGTAGCACCTTCGCTACCATTTCCAGGCATTTAGCAGAAGGAAATTTGTTGTCACAGCACCCATTACATGTCCTGCCATTGACAGTTAGCCACCGTTTGCAGTGGTGTTGTGAACGAGAAATCTGGGCTGCCATGGACTGGAACCGTATCATCTTTGGTGACGGATCCTGGTTCTGTTTGGGACCTGACGACAGACGGGTCCACGTATGGAGGCCTCGTAGTGAGAGTTCAATCCTGCCTTTGCTGTGGAGCCACACACTGCCCCAACTGCTGGTGTGATGATCTGGAGAGCCATATACCAGTCACTACCAGGGACATCCCGCAGACACGTGCTGCTTCTAACAGCAGGGCTTCCAGCTGGCATTTTTAAGCAGGATAATGCTCACCCACACACAGGAATGTCTCTGCCAGACTGCAACACTTCCAGATTTATCACCAATCAAGCATTTATGGGACCAGCTGTTACACCAGCTTCAGCAAAGTATGAAAGTGAAGGATCTACAAGTCCAGCTATGACAAATGTGTCATAGAGGCATGTGTGGCAGTCAACAATCTCTCACCAAGAGGTACACTACCCAAAAGTGGCCTCTGAGAGCTGTGTTATACAGCAGTGAGGAAAGCACTTTTATGCAAAGCCCAGTGTCTAAATCAGCCCACACCTGTAATGATTTATATATCAAATCTGGGGAATTTGGAGGCCAATTGGGAATACGGTTGCCACAAAGGGGTGTACTCGGTCTATAACAATGTTTAGACAGATGGGGTCAGAGTAACTTCTACATGAAGGCCAGGACCCAAGGCTTCCCAGCAGTATATCGCCCAGAGCATCACTGTCAAATTTACTCACTTCACCTGCCAGTGGTTTTAATGAAATGGCTGATCAATGGATATCATATATTCTTACACATGTGCATCTCCATCGTAACACCTTTTCTTCATAATACCTCTTTTTAACATATTAGTAGTACTATTTTGTTTCAGGCTAGTTTATTCCCTTACATTCACACTTCCACAGAGCACTACAATCAAGTGAAGCAGTACAAAAAGGGTCCCACAGGCTCAGCAGTGGCCACCTCATGGAGGCTGGATTTGGATTCTCAACCCTCTGATTAGTAGTCTGTTTAGCTCAGTGGTTACATGTGCCCTCACCAATAAGAATTCCTCATGTGTGTCACATACCTGGCCAAATCAAACGGAGTCTGATCTAAGATGTGAAAGTATGTTGGCATGCAGTGTGAGAAGTGCAGCCCAGGCACCTGGTCGAGTGTTAGATGAGCAGTGTCAAAGCCCAGCGGAGGATGTGTGTCTGTAATCTGTGGGACACACCAAGCTGCGTGGCCTTTTGAAGGCACAAAGACAAAGCGATGAGCGGCGATAAGAGGAGGCGCCAGGCTGCTCCGAGCCCTGAGCGCTGAGCAATCACACACAGACTGATAAGCATCAGGCCATAAAAGCCTGCTGCGACTTCTGCAGCTCTCCTCCAGACGACAGTGAGAGAAGAGAAGAGAAGAGAAGAGAAGAGAGGGAGGGAGGATGTAAGGAAGGAAGGAAGGGAAGGAGGAGGTTCAAACAGGATAATAAAGATGGATGCTCTGTTTTGAAGGCCAAGGGGTCGGGGGTAGACTGTAAGACAACAGTTTGACGGGTTTTTTTCTCATAGGGAGTGATTTGGCTGAAGAAGCGAACAGCATGTTTGACATGGAAATGTCAGTTTAGCTTCAAGATGAACATTACTGACAACAAGTCAGCTTGATGTGAGCATTTCCACACACACACACACACACACACACACACACCAGGTACAAACACAACCGATGCTGGGCCAGCACAATTTACTCAACATATACCCTCACCGATCACTTTATAGGTACACCTCCTTGCTTCTGCACTCATTGTCCATTTTATCAGTTCTACTTTCCATACAGATGCACTTTATAGTTCTACAATGACAGACTGTAGTCCATCTGTTTCTCTACATACTCTGTTAATCCCCTTTACTCTGTTATCTAATGGTCAGGACCCCTACAGATCAGGTACTATTTGGGTGGTGGATCATTCTCAGCACTGCAGTGACACTGATGTGGTGGTAGTGTGTGTTGTGCTGGTATGAGCAGATCAGACAGCAGTGCTGCTGGAGTTATTAACACCTCAGTGTCACTGCTGGACTGAAAACAGTCCATCTACCAAAAATGTCCAGCCTCCTATAGGCAGCATCCTGTGAGCACTGATGCAGGATTAGAGGATGACTAACAAACTGTGCAACAACAGATGAGCTACTGTCTCTGACTTTACAAATACAAGTGCAGTGGGGGAACACAGTGTTTAAGAACTCCAGCAGCACTGCTGTGTCTGATCTACTTATACCAGAATCACATAGACTAACACACTAACACACCAAGACCCCAACAGTGTCACTGCAGTGCTGAGAATGATCCACCACCCAAACAGTACCTGATCTGTGGGGTCCTGACCATTAAGGAACAGAGTAAAGGAAACTAACTAAGGAACTAAACATAGTAAGATATGTAGAGAAACAGCTGGACTACAGTCTGTAATTGTAGGACTATAAAGTGCTTCTATACTGTAAGTATAACTGATAAAATGGACAATGAGTGAAGAAATTAGGAGGTATACCTCAAAGTGATCAGTGAGTCTATATTGAAATAAAAGCATTTAAAACTTTAATATCAGGTCTCTTCTTTAATAACACCTGGGTGAACAAAAAACAAAACAAACAGAACAAACCCTCAACATTACTGGCTCTAGCGTTTATACAGTATAGATTTAAGGAATCCGTCGTCAAAGCCACAGTGCAGTCAATGATCAATTCACTAATTCTGAGCCAGAGTCATTATTTGCACCTGACAATGTCTTTAATTGAGTTTAGAGAGTTCTTTGCAGCTTATTCACTAAGTAACAGCGAAAGCAAGAGGATGGAAAACAGTACCTGGAAAAATCAATGGTATCTAAGCAGTTTATATCCACAAACACCCAAAACAAATCCTCACACTTCAGAGCATCTTCGTAATTGAATCTTTCAGGATTTATGCATAATTTATGAGTGGATGGGTATAGGTCATATAAAACCGCATGGAAGCTGGCTGTGAGAAACACTCATCTGCACATCATAGCAGGCGTACATTTCTTTATCTGTCTTTAACTCAGAATTGAACCAAGACAGAGAGAAGGCACGTGCGTTATATGCTATATGTTATATGCGTTTATACTGTATCTGATCTGAATTTCATTGTTCAAACCACTTCAGTAGGGTGGTTTCAAAAGCCTTAGGTCTCATAAACATTTGTAAATAATACAGTTAAGCTGAATCTGAAATGGCAATTAAACTGCTGGAGTATTAAAGCAGTATGCTCTTTCAGTACACGAGTGTGCCGTATACACAGAACCGTGCCCGATGCGCATGACCGCCATCGAGACACAATGCAATGCACCACCGCATGAGTCACACCACAAAACATGAGTGGTATGTAACCACATTATGTTTTTTATTTGTCCGGTTATATCTTATTTACACTTATTTAAACAGCTGCCTCCTCGCTGTCCACCATTTTTTCCTCAGCTTCTAACACCTCAGCTGCTCCAGTTGAATCATGGGATAGGATAGTCTGCTCTGTTTGCATACCTAAAAATGGCTGCTGATGAGTACAGTATGTTATCTAGGGACTTGTCGTGTACTGGTTAGTGAATACTACGTATTCAGACACACTTCCCGTTCTTGCATACTGTTCAGTATGGAAGTACATGGTTTCAGACGCAGCCATAGTGTCTCCAAGAACCATTTGACTCACAAAACTCAGACCACTACATTACACATCACCCATGGCGTCCATCCCTTCATAGCTAGACAATCGTGGATTGAGATATTTTCATACGATCGGCTAAATGAGACATTTTCTTATGATCGGCTCCCATCAGCTTTCACTTTGTCTAATACCCAAACTGATCTGTGTACGGCGGTTACACAATCAGGGTCACCACTGTACTGTACATTTTTAACAGCCATATTCTTCTAAACATTCAGAAGAGACCAAAGTAAATTTGTGATATTTGATGCAGCAACGATCGTTGGGAAGTAAAAACTGTAAACAAGAAGGGAAGTGGGTGGTCCAGCATTATAAGCTGATTGACATATTACATGGGATACAACAACTGGATTTCGGTCTGGTTGACTGGAGACACACTTGACTAGTAAGTGTAAATGTGGTCAAAATCAAATGGATACAAACCTGACTCATGAAAAGACCACATGTAGGTCTTTGTTTCTTTTCATTTAATCTCATCCACAGTGTAAACATGCAGTGAAGTTTGTAGTTAGATAAATAAGTAAAGAATATGTACAACTACACCTGTGAAGTTGGTTCCTGACATAGTCATGCACGTTACGTACAAAGCTGATGTGAGAAAAGGATAAATAAATCAAGAACACTGGTTACATGCACTGTTAATGTCAGGGCTACATACAAAATAAATCTCAGTCAGTTGTCTACTCTTTATATGTTAGTATATATGTCAATGGAAACACCTGCACATCGAGAACAGTGACCCAGACAACATCCAGGGCATGCCATTACATTCCCAGCAATGCTAACTCTCCTACACTACAAGAAACCATAAATAGCTCTTTTCTCTCACTTCTCTCTCTTTTAACTGTATTTTAGCTTCATCATCATTCATGCCAGATAGATCTTAGTTTGAAATCGTAAAGGAGCAGAAAAAATATCGCATTTCTGTCATTCACTCCTATCTGTCTGCTATTCTGACAGCCTAAGCAAAAAGAAAGCAGCTCTGTTTCTTACCTGAGCCGCCATCGATGATCGTGCCCTGGCCTATACGCTCAGGCATCAAGCAAGACGAGCCGGGCATGCTCACTGGCTCTGAGCGCACTGGCTGGATCCTAACGCACAGAGCACACAGACAAAAATCTATTCATATTACAGGTATATTTAACAGCCAAGGTCTTAAGAATTGCAATATAATATGGAATAACAATCTGTCTTATATACATCTTATTCACGTCTGAATGACACAAAACTAGTACGAGCAAACCCTTATCACACCTGCTGACAGAAATGACAATCGCAGTCTTGAAAAGCAGAAAAAAATAAGTATTTACATTTTTATAAAATACTTCAAAGATTATTATTATTATTAGTTTTATTTAACATCACATCTGAATCAATGGCTACAGTGGGGTAAAAAAGTATTTAGTCAGCCACTGATTCTGCAGGTTCTCCCACTTAGAATGATGAGAGAGGTCTGTAATTTTCATCATAGGTACACTTCAACTATGAGAGACAAAATGAGAAAAAAAAATCCAGGAAACCACATTGTAGGATTTAAAAAACATTTAATTGTAAAATAATGGTGGGAAAATAAGATTTGGTCACCCAAAAAAGCAAGGTTTCTGGATCTCACAGACCTGACCTCTTCTTTAAGAAGCTCTTCTGTCCTCCACTCGTTACCTGTATTAATGGCACCTGTTTGACCTCGTTATCTGTATAAAAGACACCTGTCCACAGCCTCATTCTCATTTTGTCTCTCATAGTTGAAGTGTACCTATGATGACAATTACAGACCTCTGTCATTTTTCTAAGTAGGAGAACTTGCACAATCAGTGGCTGACGAAGTACATTTTTGCCCCACTGTATATTCATGACAGACACAAGGTTATATCAACACACTAGTCATGGACCAGTTTAGAGTAACCAATTAACTTAATGCATGTTTTTGGAATGTGGGAGGAAACCTGAGAGAGAGGGTTCTATTGCTTTATAGAGTCAAAGTATAATTATTAAAAGGATCTATAAAATAACAGAATGATTCTTTGGTTTAATATTCAACCCATTTTGAAACAACACTCACACTGGATATTTAATACAAGACAGGATACAATTAAAGCACGTTTTTAGAGCTCTTGCTTTATGGTCCAGCTGTGACACCTTGACCGGGATGGGATTTGAACCCTTAATCATTTAATCACGTCTAGTACCTTAACCAGTGAGCCACCATTGCCCTACACTAAGTACATGCATGCTCTTATGAACGTGTTTACACACCTGAGGCTGTGCAGTTCCAGATCGTCAGTGTCAAAGTCGAGCAAGGGCTGCTGGGTATCACTGGGCCCCTGTGACTGCAGCACAGATGAGCTGGAGGAGATGACTGTGGTCTGGCCTGACGGGTGGATGGTCTTAAACTGGAACTGAGGTCCCATCCATAACCTCCTGTGGGGGCCAGTGTGGGTCACTATCTCCACCTGAAAACATGCAGTCAATAGCAACCAGCCAGCAGAATGAAAACCAGTCAGCAGAAATAACAAAGAAAAACAAAACACTTAAGACAGACACAGAAATAATGCACAGAATAAAGTCTTGACCTGAACTGAAATAAAGCACAGGTTGATTGTTTTTTCTTTGTCGTGTTTTTGACAAGTAAAAAATATATTCTATTAATGATACATGAAAACTGATTAGAGGTCACTTGGATGTGTCTGGAGATAATTCCACATGGCTGACACTGTCACTGTTGATTTGCTGATGCTCAAACTGAACACCTACACTGAGCAGTTCAGGAGAGTGAAAAAAACAAGCAGAAAGTGTAATTACTTTCTAATTTTATTACCATTAATAGTACTTTACACAAATTAATGTTAGGAACCTTTACTACTTTACTATGAAGCTTATCCATAAATCTATGTGATAACACTCCAGGTTACAACAGATGCTCATCTGAGATGGTGCATCCATGGTTATACCCCCTTTTGCCTTCTGAGCTGCCTGAATCCTTTGTTGCATATATTCAACAAGGTGCTGGAAATATTGCTCAGAGATTTTGGTCCATATTGGCATGAGAGCAACACACAGTTGCTGAAGATTTGTCAGCTGCCCCTCCATGAACATCCTGTTGCACCACATCCCAAAGGTGCTCTACTGGATTAAGGTCTGGTGACTGTGGAGGCCATTGTCATGTTCAAGAGCCCACTTTGAAATGATTTGAGCTTTGTGGCATGGCGCGTTATCCAGATGGAAGTAGCCATTAATAGATGGTATTTTGAGTTCATAAATGTCCATGGACATGGTCAGCAACAATACTCAGGTAGGCTGTGGTGTTTACACAATGCTCAGTAGGTATTAAGAAGACCAAAGTATGGTAAGAAAATATCCCCCACACCATTACACCACCAGCAGCCTGAACCACTGATACAAATTCTGACCCTACCATCTGAATGTCACAGAAGAAATCGAGGTTCATCTGAGCACTTTTGGAGAGCTTGTGCAAACTGTAGCCTCAGTAGCCTGTTCTTAGCTGACAGGAGTGGCACCCGGTGTGATCTTCTGCTGCTGTAGTCCATCTGCTTCAAGTTTTGACATGTTGTGCATTCACAGATGCTCTTCTGTATACCTCAATTGTAATGAGTGGTATTTGAGTTATTGTTTGCCATTCTATCAGCTCGAACCAGTCTGGCCCTTGTCGTCTGATCTCTGGCATTAACAAGGGATTTGGGCTCAGTGAACTGCCGCTCATTGGATATTTTCTCTTGGATTTCTGGAGTCATTCTCTGTAAACCCAATCCAGCCAGACCCTCTGCAAACTATGTAAATCCCAGTAGAACAACAGTTTCTGAAATACGCCTTGAGACATTCAAAGTCACTTAAATCACATTTGTTCCACATTCTGATGCTCCGTTTGTACTTCAGCAGGTCGTCTTGACCATGTCTAGATACTGCAATTGACTGGCTGATTAGATATTTGTATCAACAAGCAATTGAACAGAAGTACCTAATACCCAGTGGCCAGAGAGAGTACATCTCAAATTAATGTTAATGTACAAAATGTGTCGTTGCAAATAAACTATTAAACTGATCAAACAGAAATTATTTATAGGCCACTGTGTGGAGAACTGAAACGCAGCTAGAAGTCATTGACATCTAAAGCAACCACTGCAGATCTCTATGAATAGTATGCCACCTTTACGAAATGAAATAAGCCACAGAGGAAGCCACAGAGGAAACATCAGTTTTATCTTGATGGTCCCTGTGGAATCAATATTGCACCTGCTGAACTGTGCTGTCATTGATAGAGGAAATGACATTAGACTGATGGATCCCTAATGGCATCAAGTGAAATAATTTTGTTGTAAGAAATCTCATATTTAATGATACAGATTTCTGATGACACATTTATGACTTATGCCAACACAAATCTCTTGCTTTCTACTGACAAATCCACACTTCACGTGTATGCAACTACCGTACATGGAAATAAAGTTCCCCGGTCAGGCTAAACCCAAATGGAACCCAAACTACTCTTATCTAGTAGTTGGTGAGAAGGGGAGAGTGAAACCCACATCGCCCTGACAGCTTCCTGCTCCCTTAGTCCTCCAACTATCTTTTCGGAAAGTAGGCCAAGAGCTTTGCTTTTCTCTCCTCCTCCAGTCACATCTGTGAAAATGAGCCCAGGGAGGTGGACGAGTGCAGTGTGAGGCTTTTTTCTGCAGTTAACACCATCAGTGTCACCCAGCCCTGAGACAAACAGATGTACTGCTGCGATGCGCAGGGGCTATGGCCAGATGTTCTCCTGACCGTCCTGCCACATTCAGCGGTGACATATTGAGCCCGCTGCACACTGACAGCACTTATTACACACAGCCACAGCTTGCACAGAGGACTGTGTGTCCCAAGCAAGCTGTCTAAATCACAATCCTGTTCCTGATCCAGAAAAAATAAGCCCTATTTAACACACAGTTGTCATTATTAATGGTGTCATAACGGAAAGTAGATACAGTGGGGTACGGGTTTAGCTATACAGAGATCTAGTGTCTTTAATAAGGGCAATAGGAGGTCACATATGAAATGGTGTGAGGCTAGGTCAACATGACAAATCATTTAGTCATAAAAGGTTTATTAGGTAGGACCCAGAAGACCACTCAATAAAACCACAGCTGAATAATGTAAAACTGCTGATCTCACTCAGGTTGAGGAGCCTACATAAGGGTATAGCAATCAGCACAGAGAAATGTACATACGGCACTGTTAAACATGAATGCAAGTGATATACAGGTATGTGCCGTTTAAAGTCCAGCCGATCGATGTCCGGTCACTTTACCCACCGTCTTAAAAATGATAATAAGTTATAATAGGAAATCCCAGAAGTTGAATCTGTTCATCTGGACATAAGGTTTTGTTGGAGAAACGTTTCGTCACTCATTCAAGTGACTTCTTCAGTCTCAGCAGTTGGAAAACTTCCCCAATCTTATATACAGCACCTTTGCATAATGACTGGTACCAGCACCATTGCATAACAATGGGACCGGTGATCAGTTTAATATGCAGATTGACATAGCCATTAACGACAATGGCCACGTGTGCCATTCACACAGGATTGGGGAAGGGCTGCGATGGCTCCATTGTAAGATGGTAAGAGGTGTACTCTGAGGACCTCTCCTCAGTTCAGGGATGGACGTTCCTTTTTTACAAAAATGGCTTCTTTTACTCCGCGTTCAAACCATCGTTTCTCCCTATCTAGGATCTGCACGTCTTCATCCTTGACAGAGTGGCCACTGGCCTGTAGGTGGGTGTAAACCACAGAGTCCTGACCTGATGAGGTAGCTCTTCTATGTTGTGCCACCCGTTTCGCCAGTGGCTGTTTGGTTTCCCCGATGTACAATTCCTGGCAATCCTCCCGGCACTTAACAGCGTACACTACATTACTCTGTTTGTGCTGGGGGACCCGATCCTTGGGGTGGACCAGTTTCTGGGGTAGCGTGTTTTGGGGTTTGATTCATTCATTATGCAAATGTGCTGTATATAAGACTGGGGAAGTTTTCCAACTAGCTGAGACTGAAGAAGTCATTTAGATGAGTGACTAAACGTTTCTCCGACAAAATCTATGTCCAGATGAACAGATTGAACTTCTGGGATTTTCTTACCTGGATTATTGAACATGCATCAAGATATAATAGAAAATAAAAATCTGTCCTGTCCTGAAAAGACAGTCGGTCACCTCAACAGCCAATCAACAATGTTGAACTACAAGCAGGGGCGGGAGTTAAAGAGTGGAAGCCCATCACTCGTGTGGGTGTGTGTGTACCTTGTCTTGGTATACTTGTGAAGACCAAATGTCATGATAATGATAGGAAAACCTGGCTACTTTCACTTCTTTAACTGCATTGTCACAAAACGGCAACTTTGTATGAAAAACCAAAAGAGTCAAAAGTTTGAATTTAGGTTACTGAGGATATGTTTATGGTTAGGGTTTAAGGTGTAAGCAATAGTGAGCTACAATAATCATTATGTCAAATGAATATGTACAGTTTACACTTTTCTTGGGCTGAACTTTGCTTGAGACTGTCTAAATGTAGGCTTGAACTGACCTGAGAAAGCCACTCTTCATCCTCCTGGCCACTGTTGGTCTGAGGCCAGGCTGTCATAGGAGCCTTGTCTGGTGATCGGTCCAGGGCTTCCTGGAGGCACCACTGTGATGAAACAGAAAACAGGATGAGGCTCCTCATTTAAGTAAACATCTTGTGTAATGAGGACAGTGAGAAAGCACTGGGCTCATTTGGGCTACGAGGTGGTGAGTGTGTGTGAGAGTGTGTGTGTGTGTGTAATACAGACAGATGGAGCACTAGCAGGCTTGAGTAAGCAGGCGCTAAGAATGAAGACTAATGTGTGGAATCGGCCGTTTCTCTTCCCACCTCCGGGCGAACACATGGCTTTGTTGCGAATGTATTTAATAAAAGAGTGGATAATAAAGCTGTCAAGATCTCATATGGGAACCTCAAAGAGCTTCTGCTGTTTCCTCTCCATCTATTTTCTCCTTTCCCCGCTCACCCTCTCAGGCACAAAAGTACACACAGCAGGTGTTCAAACACACTCCAAGAGGTGGTTGTGCCAAGTTCACTCAGTAACATACACTCACTTATCCACGCAAACAGGATTCTGCTCTCTCTTTGCTGCTCAATCACAGAACCAGCACCCACTGGCAGTTCTGGAACAAGGCAAGGCTTTAGCCGTGCCGGCACGCTTCATTACACACGCGTGCACACATCAGGCTTAGCAGCATGACAACTCGTTGTACTCTAATAGCAGAGAACAAAGTCAGGTACTGTTACTTCTTAAACACAGGCAAGGCCTCCTCCGTATCCTCCCATGTGGTTCTACAGCCTGGCGGCAATAAGTGTTGCTTAATCAATAATTGAAACATAAGAACAGTAGCTGGCTCTGTAGATCAGGTTTCACTGGGTTCAATATAGCCAGGCTGTAGCGGCAGCAACTCATCCAAAATATTGAAGGCTAGAAAGTGGAGGAGGCTGTGGCTAGGAAACAGCAACAAACCACATGTATTTGCTGCATCATTATGACTATAGAGTTTGCACACTTCCTCTGGCCACTATAACACTGGCTGAATTAATGTAAGCCAAAATAGCATAACCATGCATCTAAATGAGGTCTGTCTACACGCACTATTATATAAAACAATGAATGTTGCTTTTGTTTACTCACTTTTCTGTAATCTAAACACAAATAGGGTAGTTTGGTGATGGATCACTGATCACTGCACATTTATCATCAGAGACAGGTGCACAGTGCTATGGGTACAACAGTGGTTTGAGCCCAACAGGGACTGGAGCACAGTGTTAGCAGCAACCCAGGGAGAGCGGGACAGCAGTAGAGGCCCGCCAGTGCAAGAAGAAGAGCAGGAGGAGAACTCCAGGGACAGGAGCCCAGTCAAAGTGCCAAAACAGGTGCAGCAGCTTAGCAGAGCCAGCAGCAACAGTTTCACAGCCATAAGGGGCAGACAAGGAACAAGAAACAAGCAGGGTTGTTCAAGGGGCAGGAAAGTACAGGATGTAACTGAGGCAGTAGCACACTAGTAGAGGAACGCTAAGAAAAAAAGAAAAAGGGAGATGGATACATCAAAAACAGCAGCACATACAGTGGTGCTTGAAAGCCTTTAAATATTCTGTACTTCTACATAAATATGACCTCCAACATCAAGAGATGTTCACACAAGTCCTAAAAGTACTGCAGATAAAAATGGACCTGATTAAACAAATGAGACAAAGGTATTATACTCGGCCATTTATTTATATATGTGAGGTGTTTTCAATCAACGAGATGGCAATCAGGAGGGAGAGAGTGACCTGTTGTATTTAAAGAACAGGGATCTATCAAAATCAGATCTCCACAACACGTTAGTGAACAAAGTTAATTTCTGAGGTTGACACTCATTAGGCGGCAATAGGTTACAAAACAATCTCTAAATAGCTTTTCATCAATCCACAGTCAGAATGTATTCATTTGCAAACAACATAAATGTAAAAATGTATACAAATGGAGAAAATTCAAGACCACCTTCAGGAGTGATCGACCAGCAATGATCACTCCAAGAGCAAAGTGTGTAATAGTCCATGAGCTCACAAAGGGACCCAGGGTAAATTCGAAATCTCTAAAAGCCTCCCTTACATTGTCTAATGTTAATGCTCATGAGTCCACCATCAGAACACTGAACAACGACAGTGTGCAAGGTCCAGAACGAGAAAGCCACTGCTCTCCAAAAAGAATTGGCAATCTCGTGGCACATGGACAAGTCAGAGGGCTATTGGAAAAATATTTTGTGGATAGATGAGACCAAAACATAACTTTGAGGACTGAATGAAAAGTATTTTTTCTGAAAAAAAGAAAAACACTGCATTCCAGTATAATAACTGTATCCCATCTGTGAAACATGGCGGTGGTAGTATCATGGTTTGGGCACGCACGTGGTCCATGATTGTCTTACTAACACTGATAATAACATAGGACGCTGAATGTAAGTGTAAATAATGGGATAATAATAATGGGATCACGTCTAATACAACTGGCCATATATAATATTTTTGTCTCATTTGTTTCATTGGGTTAGTGAAAGGTCACCTTTCATCAACTTTTAAGATTTGTCTGACACTCTGATGTTTTAGGTCATATTTACAAAGAAATACATAATATTCTAAAAGGTTCACAAGCTTCTAAGGAAATATAAATATTGTATTTATGGGTTCATCAGGCCACCCCAAGGAATGTAGCACAGTTGCAGGGTTAAATCAGAATGAGAAAGCTCTTGGCGTAACAGGGACAGCAGGACGTAGAAGGTAGGGCTGATTTCAAGAGCCCTACGTAGACAGAGGGCCCAATAAGACACAGAAGTGGGGGTCACAAGAGTCGCAGGAGCAGACCAGTAGAACACAGCAGGGGCAAGAGATCAGTAGCTACAGGAACACCAAGCACAATAAATAAACGCACACAATATGTACAGAAGTTTGTGGACACCCCTTCTAATGAATGATCTTTGCTATTCTAGCAACACCTGTAACACATTCATATTATAAAGCATACATTCCTGGATTCTCCACAGACAAACAGTGGTGGTAAAATGGGTTGTACTGATACCCCAGTGTCTCTCAATATGATTGATACATTTATAGGTTTCCACTTCCAATGACTCAGTTCTTCACCTTTCTGCCCTGCAATCTTTAAAAAAAGTCCATAGAGAAGTGGTTTCCCATCTTTAATTGAGAACTTTGACTGAGCTGGCTGGTACAGAGCCTTGACCTCAACTCCATCAGACAGCTTAAAAATGCACTGGAATGCCAAAAGTGAGCCAGGGCTTACTGTCTAACATCAGAAGCCGACCTCACAGTCATGTTCCAAAATCTAGTGGAAAGCTCTTTTAGAAGAACAAAGGCTACTGTAGCAGCAAACGTGGAGGTAAACTCCACACTAACACCCATGTTTTGAATATAATTATTTTGGTGTCCACAAACATTTGTCTATTCAGAGTAGCACCTTATCATGTGACCTTAAGGAAGATCTATTTTGCAACATACCAGGGATCTAAGTACCCATTTTAGATGTTGGACCATATAGCCTGTAGGCTGACCTGATAGTGGCACCAAAGCTACCCTTTACCCTTCAATGAGTCTGATCTTCCTGCCTCTGGCCCATGGAGGCAATTAAGATATTGACCAGGTTGCTGCAGTGCACAAGCACATTTCAGGACTTGGAATCTCCAGCCACATTTAGAGCATTATGAGTCATGGAGGTGCCGTAGAGGCCCTGACTTCAGCAATGTTAAACTGAAGCCAGCCACGGTGCTGCGAGGTAAATTATTCAGAGCTTGTTTTCTTCCATCCAACTCTGCAGACCCATAGGAGTCTGGGTACATGTTTTGGACAGCCAGGCAAATATCACAGTGGCGAAAAAAGGATCAAGAAAAGGCTGGAAACAGAAAGAAAATCTGATTGTTCATCAAAAATCGACATAGCACTCAGGTTTCACGTAGCTGCGATCTTGTATGAAAGCCCTCACACCTTTCGTCAAGATGCAGGCTGATTCATTAGGGAGCTCTCAGACTCGGAGGTGCCTGCAGCTGATAAAAAGGCAGCTAATGTCACTAGGATTCCCTGAGTGCTGCCGGTTCATCCAGGGGAGCTTTCGCAGGCCAGCGCGTCCTCATTATCTGCCCATCAGCTGGGTATAATTGGTGGCGGCTGAGTAATGCTCCTCCTCCCAAGTGCAGCCAAAGCCTGGGCAGATGGACAGGTGGAGATAGTGACCATGAAGTGGCGCCACGGCTGCTTTTATCACCAGCCCAGCAGGCTCCAGCTCCTCTGACCCTACAGTCCGCATGCTGCATTTTTAATCAGCTGGGTCATCCAATATAGAGGCAACAGCCAAGCTGTCAATCACGCGGCGCTGCCACAGATCCGCGTGGGCTGAGGACAAGCAGGAAACCCTGTCCTTGCTCTGCCCACAGAGCTTGGGAACTGCCCACAGCTGGTGCCCTTGTGCTATCGCTTCCTCTCTTCTGTCATCTTTCTCGCTCTCTCTTTCTCGTCTCCGTAGTGGGCTTCATCTGATATTACAGGGAAAACGAGAGCCTGATAACATTTGTATTCCTAGCAAAGGCAAAAGCCTCTCCAGGCTAGTTCTCTGTGTGTAGCCGAAGGTGGCAGCCGGCTTAGTTTCTTCACGCATCCAATGGGACTCTCACCACCCACAACACTGAATGGATGCTTTGTTAAATCACAAGTCATTTCTCTCTGTAGTAGATGGCATGCGTACTTAAGAAAGTGACAAATACTTCATTTGGTAGAGAACTCAGTAGAGAATGTGATGCGAAAAATACAAAGCACGATTACATCAGTCCTGACACAAGCCTGCACATCCTGGTTGTATTGCTCATTTATAAAGGGCAAAGTTTTCTGGGGCTAATTTTTTAATTAGATATAAATGTTTAACATGCTTGATCATTTACGACACTTCCCCCCAAGTGAATGCACGCTTAGACAGAGCCACTGCCATGACTGCTCACACAACTCTGCTTCATCCCTCTCACACGTGAACCTACTTGAGTTCATTCTAGGGAAAATTCTACCAGTCAACACTCAGCGGGAAACAACAAATGTGAAGCAATGCCTGAAGGATCATGTTTTTCAGTTTCAGTCCTCTCGCCAATTATTTCTAATGGCTTTAATTTATTTCTCCAGTTGACCTTGAAGATCAGGTACAGTGGTGCTTGAAAGTTTGTGAACCATTTTAGAATTTTCTTATATCTTTCGATTAAATATGAAAGAGAAGCCAGTTAAACCAAATGAGAAAAAAATATTACCACTTGGTAATTTATTTATTAAGAAAAAAGACCAAATATTACATATTAGTGAGTGGCCAAAAGTATGTGAACCTCTAGGATTAGCAGTTAATTTGAAGGTGAAATTAGTCACCGTATTTTCAATCATGGGAGATGACAATCAGGTGTGAGTGGGCACCACCTGTTTTAATTTAAAGAACAGGGATCTGTCAAAGTCTGCTCTTCACAGCACATGTTTGTGGAAGTGTATCATGGCAACAACAAAGGAGATTCTGAGGACCTCAGAAAAGAGGTGTTAATGCTTATCTCTAAAGCGTTTGGACTCCACAAATCCACAGGACAGACAGATTGTGTACAAATGGAGGAAACTGAAAAGACCATTGTTACCCTCCCCAGGAGTGGGTCGACCAACAAAGATCACTCCAAGAGCAAGGTGTGTAATAGTTGGTGAGGTCACAAAGGATCCCAGGGTAACTTCTAAGCAACTGAAGGCCTCTCTCACATTGAATAATGGTAATGTTCATGAGTCCACCATCACAAGAAGAACACTGAAAAATTGGTGTGCAATGGTGTGCATGGCAGGGTTCAAGGAGGGAAAGCCACTGCTCTCCAAAAAGAACATTGCTGCTCGTCTGCAGTTTTCTAAAGATCACATGGACAAGCCAGAAGGCTACTGGAAGAATGTTTTGTGGACGAATGAGATCAAAATAGAACTTTTTGGTTTTGTAAAGAAAAGCGTTATGTTTGGAGAAAAGGACAACACACTGCATTCCAACATAAGAAACCTGATCCCATCTGTGAAACATGGTGGTGGTAGTATCATAAGTTTGGGGGCCTGTTTTTGCTGCATCTGGGCCAGGACGGCTTGCCATCATTGATGGAAAAATGAATTCTGAATTATATCAGAGAATTCTAATAGAAATGTCAGGGATATCATCTTCCATGAAAACTGAATCTCAAGAGAAGGTGGCTCATGCAGCAAGACAACGACCCTAAGCACACAAGTCGTTCTAACCAAGAATGGTTAAAGAAGAATAAAGTTCATGTTTTGGAATGGCCAGTCAAAGTCCTGACCTTAATCCAATCAAAATGTTGTGGAAGGACCTGAAGCAAGCAGTTAATGTGAGGGGAAACCCACCAACATCCCAGAGCTGAAGCTGGTCTGTATGGAGGAATGGGCTTAACATTCCTCCAAGCCAGTGTGCAGGACTGATCAACAGTTACAGGAAACGTTTAGTTGCAGTTTTTGCTGCACAGGGGGGTCACACCAGATACAACACATTCCAAAAAAAGTTGGGATGGAAAAGCATTACCACTTTGTAATGTTGCCACTGCTTTTCACCACACTTAAAAGATGTTTTGAAACCGAGGATACCAAGTGATTTGCTGTTTCAGGTGTGCTATTCTTCCTGCAAACATGTCTTAGGCTGTGCAACAGCACAGGGTTGTCACTGCAGGCAGACCAGTCCAGTACTCGTACCCTCTTCTTCCGCAGCCATGCCTTTGTAATGTGTGTACCATGTGATTTTGTATAGTCTTGTTGAACAATGCATGGATCCCTGGAAATGATGACGTCTTGCAAGCAGTATATGTTGCTCTAAAATCTCACTGAACTTTTCTCCATTAATGCTGACATCATAGAAATCTAACTTACATTTGCGAAGAGCAAAGAAATAACACCATACCATGACAGCCCCTGGCTTTTGGACTTGTTGCTGATAAAAGTCTGGATTTCTCTTTATTCCAAAAAAGATCTGGAATACTGATTCGTCTGACCACAACACACTTTTCCACTGTGTGATGGTTCATACCAGATGCCTCCCAGCCCAGAGAAGTTGACGCCACTTCTGGATGTGGTTAACATAAGGCTTCTTTTTTTGCACAGTCAAAGTTTTAAGTGCCGCTTCCGTAATCTGAGGGACCGAAGATCACAGGTCTTCAGATGCCTCCAGATTCCTTGAATTGTTTAATAATATTCTGCACTATAGAGAGAAAAACATGTAAATCCCTTCTCATCTTTATTTGAGGAACGTTCATTCTTTTTAATATTTCAGTAATTTTCCTCACACATCTGTCGACAAACTGGAGAACCTTTTTCATCTTTGCTTCTCAAATACTCGGGACTTTTGTGGATACTGCTTTTGTACCAAATCATGATTACAATCACCTGTTTGAAATCACATCATTATTTATTTATTTTTAATCTCTTTACTAGCCCTGAACTTCCTCATCCCAAATTATTTTGGAATGTGTTGCAGGCCTGAAATGCAGGAATGGATGTATATTAACAAATGAAATGCAGTTGACCAGACATTAATCTTGGGTTCATATCGTCAGCAATGAAAAAAGTCAGTGTAAGGAACACTATTTTTTGTTTATTTATTTATTTTCCATAATCTGCCAACTTTTTCAGCTTTGGGGATGTAGTTTTATGATCTATGAAATGTAGAAATAGTGTGACTTATGAAAAGGGAGGTACTGGCCTTAGAATGTGAGTCAGTCTGTGTGTGCTAAATGGATGTAGTGTCTACACCCAGAGGGGTCTAAACAACAAGAGGCAATAATGTTCCAAATAAATGTCTCACAGGGGAATTATTCAGTAAGCCATGCTTTGCTGCACTAACCTTTTTATAAACTTTATGCTCAAAAAAATACACACACACACACACACACTGAGCTTAGTACTTACAGCCAGCTAGGAGGTACTGATAGTACTGAACCAAGTCTGAAGCCTGCACCAAGGGGTGGCTGCTGGTGAAAGGAGGTTGCAGCTCATTCCACTGCGGCGTTCTACTCAAAACAAACACAGAAATCAATTTAGGAAGCGCATATCAAAGGACCAGATGTATGGAGCGCTCTCCTGCTGAGCAGTAATGGACTCAGTTCCCATGAGCCTGGCAGCCCTTCCATTTCTCCTGCCTCATGTGGATTGACCCAAACATACATGGTAATAGATGCTATCACTTTACACTCGCAGCGCTGATCAAAGAACAAAGTTATCAAAGCAAAGACTTTCTATCCATTTCCATTGGACACGGTGGGTCATGGCCTAATGCTTTATGTCTAAACTCAGAGTCAGAGCATGAGCCACAGAACCTGATCATACACAATGCCTTTAAAGAAATACAAAACCTGGTTTATGAAAATAAAACCTGCTGTCAAGACGCATTGGATTTCCAGTTACATAAGCAGAGCAAGAACATGACATCATGCAGAGGAATGCTGGCTGAATAATGATGTACCTGGCCAGAGTCCAGCAGGCTCGAGGACAGGTGTTCAGCTCCAGAGGGGTGTCATCACCTATCTTCTGTGCTGTGCTGATTGGCCGAGGCTCCAGCACATGTTCCACTAGATTACCATAGCAGCTCGCAATATAGAGGGAGTCCACCACAGCCTGACGGGACTGATCTGAAGGGAACAGAGTTGTGCTCGATGACTCGGCCAATTTACAAAATAGCTTTATTTTATTTACCATTGTCAGTTCACACTACCAGACATTTCACTTCATTTCACGTTGTACCAACCTCATAAATGGAACTGTAACAAGAAATGCAGTTCTCTCTGAAACCTAACACTTACAACACAATATGGCTGGGTGCTACAGATGCTCAGTCTATAAAAATAAATCCTTCAGGATGGTACAGTTTTGTACATTGAAATTCCGTTTGTGCCTTCAGCAGTAGCTTGCTGCTCATCGCTGCCAGGGACTAGTGTCAGTTCAGCTTAGAACATAATGATGAACAATGTTTTCCTGCTTGTCCTAATGACACAGACTTATGGTAGCTTTCTAATTGGGGACTGTGATAGCCTAGCGGGTAAGGTACTGGACTCTGGACCAGAAGTCCAGGGTTCAAATCCCACCTCTGCAAAGCTGCCACTGTTGGGTCCTTGAGCAAGACCCTTAACCCACAATTGCTTGGATTGTAAGACTGTACCAATTGTAAGTCGCTCTGGATAAGGGCGTCTGCTAAATGCTGTAAATGTATGTTGGTCATTTAACTTTCTTTGTTTTATTGCCATATAACAGAGCATGTTTGCCAAACTGGCAAACTTATTGTTATTCCTAAAAAAATTGAAAGTTATGAGCTGTAGTTTACTAGCTGTTGATAATTCTACAATATAATGTAATATAATGTAATATAATATAATATAATATAATACATGGTATTATATGGTATAAAAGCATAAACTAAACTTGGAGACTGTTAGGAAAAGACCATTGCTTACAATAAAAAAGCCAGAAATAATTACAAAATTAACATTAAAGTTCTAAATACAAGAAAATATGTTAACAAGTTCTGTAGGGAAAACAGTAACCTCATATTTCCGCAAAATGCACCATTAACATCAATGAAACTCACATACAAAACAAATCCACACCACTGGATCATTTGGAAACGTGCTTGAACATTTGCACACAATTTTCTTTAATTTTTGCTCAATATTTTCAAATTGTATGCATTACGATTACAAAATACATTCAACTTGTTAGGGCTATTTTTTCATTTATAAAATTACTGTCAAAATTAAGAATTAATTTCATCTTTACTCTCATGGAGAAACTCATGAACCTGTGACATACTCGCAGAGATTTAATGATCACGATACAATACAATTAATGACTCAGTGCTACGAGAAACAGCAAAAGCCTTACACTGACGCTTGCCTTGTTAAAGTGTGGAATGTATATGAACGGCCTTACAACATAACAATAACTGTGTGGCTCAGAGAACATTTCCAAAATTCTAGTGGCATGTAACTGGCGCTTGATTAACACGACTTGGGTATAAAGCTGTTAATCATGCACCATGTCTGTGCAGCTCTAACCTTTCTCTCTCTTCATGCTGGGGTTGGTGATGAACCAAGAGCGGGAGGAAGCAAACACCGCCGCTACATAAAACTCTCCTCCAATAGACTTACTGGGAGAAATCTGAGGTGGTGGCTTGGCTTTACTGTAGGTAAGAGAAAAACAAAACAGGTTACAGTGGAATAAAGAGGGAGACAGAGAGATAGAATGGAAGAGAGAGAGAGAGAGAGAGAGAGAGAGAGAGAGAGAGGCTCTTTGAAAGGGATACACAGAACGGCTTCTGCAGCCTGCTATAGGGAATCTGATGCTCAAAGCCAAATCATCGAAGGAAACTCAAAGCCACATCACTGAGAGCAAAAGAAACATCTAAATGGGATGCATAAATCAAGACATGCATGAATTACGTCTTTCAGGGGTTTTGGATGACCCATGAATGTTTCAGATCAACAAAACCAAACACTTGGTCTTTAAAACTATGAATGTCACACAAAAACAATTCATGCAAAACGATACTTTCCAATTCAGTAGGCTGTTGTATGTCTAAATGTCACAGTTTGACCCTACTCTTGCCTTAGGAACTTGCTACAGTATAAAAAGCAATAAAATTAGTACCCAGGAAGATTTCATATTTTTAAAACTGTAGACATTACAGTCTGTTGTTTCTGTCCAGTTACTTACTACATACTGGCTAAAATGTTTATTACAACCTAATGCTTGCTTCAGTTGGAACAACAATATGTATAACATGTACACGCACAGTGGGGGCCAAAAGTCTGAGAATCATTGTTGATAAGGGTTCATACAATAGCATACTAACGACCCAAAACACATCTCAAAGTTATGCAACTTCTACGTGAAGACCAAAGAAGATCCAGTAGTGCTGACCATCACGGACGTTCTGCCACAATCACCTATACACAGTCAGCACAATGACCTAAAGCCCATCAAGCATTTATGGGGGCACATGCAGTCAAAGAACTGTGGGACTGTGGTAGCCTAGTGGTTAAGGTACTGGACTCTGGACCAGAAGGTCCAGGGTTCAAATCTCACCTCTGCCAAGCTGCCACTGTTGGGTCCTTGAGCAAGGCCCTTAACCCACAATTGCTTGGATTGTAAGATTGTGCCAATTGTAAGTCGCTCTCGATAAGGGCATCTGCTAAATGCTGTAAATGTAAATGTAAAAAAAGTCCAGCATTCATGTAACATCACAGGATGCTCTTTGGAATTATGTCAGAATAACATGGATCATCAGCTTTTGCACACACTTGTGGAGTCCACACCAGCTCAAGTGCATGCTGTTATTACAGCAAAAGGAGAAACAAATCAAATACTAATACATTCTGAAATTTTTTAGACATGCACCGATCGAATTAGGTGGTTTTCAGTGTGATCGAATGCAATCAGTGATCGTCCAATCAGTCTCATATAAACGATTCTGTGCCCGTCTTCATGCAGGTCTTCAGCATTCTAGTTCTTCACAATGAGTGAATGATGTTCGCAGTATGAATGCTGAAAGTACACTCGGAACATTAATAAGACATTTAAAACATCACCTCGCTGAATATGTGGAATTTGACAAAGCTACAGCTAACTCTGCTGAGAGCGCAGAGCCAGACACAAGCAAGCAGCTGCTGCCATCTTTCTTTAGCAGTGAAGACGTTTCCATTAAAAGAAAAGATGAGCAAAAATGATCTGCATGCTGTCATCTGTAATTCTTGGACAGAAAAAAAAATGGAATTGGAATCAGTTGGTCAGGTGGTAAACAAATCAGAAATCGAAATCAGCCAAGAAAATTGCAATTAGTGCATCTCTAAAATTTATCAAAAGATATTTTTTCAAAGATCCAGCTTATATACAGTGGTGTGACAAAGTGTGTTATTCAAAGACAACACAAGTAAACACAAAATGCAGTTTTTAAATGATGGTGTTTATTATTAAGGGAGAAAAAATCCAAACCTACATGGCCCTGTGTGAAAAAGTGATTACCCCTGTTCTCAATCAGGACATCACTTAAATAGGACCTGCCTGACAAAGTGAAGTACACCAAAAGATCCTTAAAAGATACACATCATGCCGAGATCCAGAGAAATCCAGAAACAATTGAGAAAGAAAGTAATTGAGATCTATCAGTCTAGAAAGGGTTATAAAGCCATTTCTAAAGCTTTTGGACTCCAGCAAACCACAGTGAGAGCCATTATCCACAAACGAACAGTGGTGAACCTTCCCAGGAGTGGTCAGCCGACCAAAATTACCCAAAAAGACCCCACAACATCATCCAAAGAACTGCAGGCCTCACTTGCCTCAGTAAAGGTCAGTGTTCATGCCTCCACCATAAGACAAAAAATGACCTGCATGGCAGAGTTCCAAGTCGAAAACCACTGCTGAGCAAAAAGAACATCAAAGCTCGTCTCAGTTTTTCCAGAACACATCTTGATGATCCCCAAGACTTTTGGGAAAACATTCTGTGGACTGACAAGACAAAAGTTGAACTCTTTGAAAGGTGTGTCCCATTACATCTGGTGTAAAAGTAACACAGCATTTCAGAAAAAGAACATTATAGCAACAGTAAAATATGGTGGTGGTAGTGTGATGGTCTGGGCCTGTTTTGCTGCTGCAGGACCTGGAAGACTTGCTGTGATAAATGGAACTATGAATTCTGCTGTCTAACAAAAAATCCTCAAGGGGAATGTCCGGCCATCTGTTCGTGACCTCAAGCTGAAACGAACTTGGGTTCTGCAGCAGGGACCAATGATCCAAAACACACCAAACAAGTCCACCTCTGAATGGCTGAAAGAAAAAAAAATGAAGACTTTGGAGTGGCCTAGTCAAAGTCCTGACCTGAATCCTATTGAGATGCTGTGGCATGACCTTAAAAAGGGCCGTTCATGTTCGAAAACCCCTCCAATGTGGCTGAATTACAACAATTCTGCAAAGATGAGTGGCCAAAATTCCTCCACAATGCTGTAAAAGACTCATTGCAAGTTATCGCAAACGCTTGGTTGCAGTTGTTGATCCTAAGGGTGGCCCAACCAGTTATTAGGTTTAGGGGGCAATCACTTTTTCACACAGGGCCATATAGGTTTGGATTTTTTAAATCACTTAATAATAATAAACACCTTCATTTAAAAACTGCATTTTGTGTTTACTTTTGCTGTCCTTGACTAATATTTAAATTGGTTTGATGTACTGAAACACTTAAGTGTGACAGCCATGCAAAAAATAGGAAATCTGAAAGTGAAAAAAACACTTTTTCACACTACTGTATACACAGGTATGCATCACTGACCATCCAATACTTTGTGAAACTGCACGTTATGCAATCTTGACCATGTCTGAGCGTCATATTTAATATGCATGTGCTAAATATTATATAAGAAAGCTATATGGGATACACCAGTACACATACAGCACTGTTGTGATGTTGTCCCATCCTCAGTCACCTTGCGGCTGCATTGTGTTCAATCAGACATTGCAGTTTTGTATGAATTACAATGTTTGAGAACCACTGCCTTAGCCTAATAGTGTTCTACACAGTATGCAGACCCATCGAGGCATGGCCTCCACAAGCCCAAAAAGGGGTCCTGTGATATCAGTAACCAAGACCTTAGCAGCAGATCCTTTTAGTCTTGTAAATTGCAAGGTGGGGCCTCCATTGGTTGTTCTTGTTTGTCCTCCATATCCCATAGATGCTTCATTGAATTGAGACCTGGGGAATTTGGAGGCCACGTTATTGACCTTGTACTCTGTCATGTTCCTCAAAACATTCTTAAATAATTCTGTGCATTGTGGTAGGGTATATTATACTAAATGAAACAGGCCACTGAAATTCGTTAATACTGCTGCCACTTGGTCTGTATGGGGGTATGGGTCAAAGTAACATCTACATGAATGACAGGGCCCAAGGTTTCCTAGCAGAACATCGCCCAGAGTATCACACTCTCAGTTTTATTCATTTCACATGTCTGGTGGCTGGTGGGTGTATGTCAGGTAACTATTTAAATCTGATCTAATCTTATTTACGTATATTACACAGCATATAAGGATGTATTTTTAGCCTGTCGCTACAAAAACAGGCTAAAGAAAGATTAGTATAATAACTAACATTTTAATTTAACCCTTAAACAATAAATAGTGACAGTTCGACATTTTATGTGCTCAGTAGATCATTATCTGGGTAAGACCTTAAAAGTGTAAACAGGGCACATGTACAAACTCCTGGTTAGTGATTCATCATTCAGTAACTGCTTTATCCTAGCCAGAATCATGCTGGATCCAGACATTATGCTGGGAACACTCTGAACAAGACAGTAACCAGTGAATTCTGGGATAGGCTCCAGACCCTACACGTTGCTGACCCATAGAAGTGGGGTTAAAACATGGGGGAATTAAATTATAATTGAACTATTACTTGGACAAGTACAAGGTAGTAAGGGTGAACATTACCTTACTAACAATGTGAGGTGTTGGTTGTTACTATGGTCCCATGTTGCACTTATCTTACAGTATACTGCAAAAGTTTGGGCACCCCTAGTTAAATCACATTTGTTAATTGTTAAATGAAATGAACACAAATCTCTGCAGTGAGCAAATTTAAATACGAGCTTTTGCAAATTTAATAAACAAAATTTAACAAACAATTTTATGACCTTGCGAGTGGTTTATTTGGTGCCCAAACATCTGCTCATGTCAAATTTAAAAAATTTTTTGTCCAACATATTTATGCATTAAAATGTAGCAAAAATAAGTTTAATTTAAGTTTGTTCTCTGAAGGGGTTAACTTATTTTCACTCACAAAATCAACAAAACATAATGCCCAGACTTTTGCACAGACTTTTACCTACTTATTTACCTAATATAATACTACAAAGAGAAATAGAGTGCCATGCCATTCACTAGAAAAAACTTTAATAGATTCTTTAATGGTCTAGTAAAACCTTTGAAGAGGTGGTAAAATTAACACCCATTTTATTATAACTTTCTTTTATTACACCAATGTTCTGAGAACTGTTTTAATGACTAGTTACTCAAATATTAGAATGTATCAATAATGAACTTTTTAACATCCACATTTCTAAACACAAGTTATGAATAAACAAAACATACACTCACTGGCCACTTTATTAGGTACACCTATTCAACTGCTTTTTAACGCAAATATCTAATCAGTCAACCACATGGCAGAAACTCGGTGCATTTAGGCACGGTCAAGACGATCTGCTGAACTCCAAACCGAGCTTCAGAATGGGGAAGAAAGGCGACCTGAGTTACTATGAATGTGGCATGGTAGTTGGTGCTAGACGGGCTGGTCTGAGTATTTCAGTAACTGATGATCTACTGGGATTTTCACACACAGCCATCTCTAGGGTTTACAGAAAATGGTCCAAAACAGAGAAACTAACCAGTGAGCAGCAGTTCTCTGGGCAAAACTGGGCACACAAAAAACCCCTCATTACAAATGAGGTATGCAAAAGAACATCTTAGAAGGAACAACACATCAAACCTTGGTTTCGCAGATGGGCTACAGCAGCTGAAAACCACACCAGGTGCCACTCCTGTCAGCTAAGAACAGACAACTGAGGCTACATTTTCACAAGCCAAAATTAGACAATAAGAGATTTGAAAAACGTCACCTGGTCCGGTGAGTCTCGATTTCTGCTGCAAATATTCAGATGTCAGAATTCGGCTTAAACATCATGACAACATAGATCCATCCTGCCTCACATAAACAGTGTGAAGGATATTTTCCACAGCCTTCCTGAGTATTGCTGACCATGTCCACTTTATGACCACAGTGTACTATCTTCTGATGGCTACTTCTTGCAAAAACATGCACCAGGTCACAAAGCTCAAATAATCTCAAACCGGTTTCTTGAACATGACAATGAGTTCACTGTACTCCGATGGCCTCCACAATCACCAGATCTCAATCTATTAGAGCACCTCTGGGATGTCATGAAATGGGAGATTTGCATCATGGATGTGCAGCCAACAAATCTGCAGTAACTGTGTGATGCTATCAAGTCAATATGGTCCAAAATCTCGGAGAAATGTTTGTAGCACCTTTTAAAAGCTATGCCATGAAGAATTAAGACAGTTCTGAGAGGGTCCAACCCGGTACTAGCAAGGTGTACCTATTGAAGTGGCCAATGTGTGCATGTTTACTATACATGTATGCATCGTATAATGATGGGCTGACTTAGGATATTTTGACTTTATGATGGGAATGATAATACACATAAATACACATTCAGCAGAAAATAATTTGGAATTTTCTCATGCATGCAGCACGATACTCTCCTGCACTCTGATGATAAACTCAGCATTGTGACATAGGGAGTCAAGTGGGAGGAGTCATGAGCACTGTGGACTGTAGTGAGGAAAAGCCATGACCGTGCAATAATGTTTTTTTTTTTCTTTTTCACTTTCAATACATTATTAAATAAATGACATTAAATAAGCTGTAATGATTTTTGCCCAACTGTAGTTTAATGT
The DNA here is from genome assembly GCA_025084515.1 of Ancistrus triradiatus. NCBI lineage: Eukaryota > Metazoa > Chordata > Actinopteri > Siluriformes > Loricariidae > Ancistrus > Ancistrus triradiatus. The sequence goes on along the minus strand of JAJAGP010000055.1, from coordinate 686,502 downwards.
AAGTGTTTTGGGACTGTGGTAGCCTAGCGGGTAAGGTACTGGACTATGGACCAGAAGGTCCAGGGTTCAAATCCCACCTCTGCCAAGCTGTCACTGTTGGGTCCTTGAGCAAGGCCCTTAACCCACAATTGCTTGGATTGTAAGATTGTATCAGTTGTAAGTCGGTCTGGATAAGGGCGTCTGCTAAATGCTGTAAATGTAAATGTTTTAAATATGTTTAAGGTACGTTACGCACTATAATACTCTCTTGAGCTGGATGAATTCAGCAATGCGTGATGTAGGGAATCACGTGTTGAGGAAAAGCCACGTTCATGTTTTATGCATGTTTAATATAGGCTGTGCTATGGTATATTTAACTCGTACATATATTAAACTCCACGATTTACGATATATATATATGACCAGTCTTGATGTAACCTTGTGTGTGTCGCTGAAATGGCCACTGATAAACCAAATAAACAAACAAACAAACGATAAATTCAACTTACGATGGATTTATTGGAACATATACCCATTGTAAATCGGGGACTACCTGTATAAGTCTTAACCCCCCCAAAAAGATGCAGCACGAATACGCTGCTAATGTTTAATGACAATATCTGCTGTATGCTCTCCATATATACACTTTTGCTACATTTAAAGAATGTCTAATAAGTGACCTTGAAACGGTGTTATCAAAATCTTCAGCCTAATTTCAAAAGTGAATGTGAAAGGACAGTCCAGCAGTTGAACTCTTCTCTCCTGGCTTACATACACTAATAGGTGCTGAGTGACCTGTTGCTGCACTGAACTCTCACTATTTCACTTCCTTTAAAGCTGTCAGCAAGTCATAAATTACTCTCTGGATGAGGAGTGATGATGTCTTTGTTTAGCTAACACCACGTCTGGGATAAGGTCTGTGGTGAGGGAAAAAGACGCTGCTTCTGCAGTGTATTTATTAGTGTTGGAGAAGTGCAGAGCTAAATGGATAAACATATTTACTGTAGCGTGTGGAACTGATTCTGGTGTGTCTGGATATCACTGGTCTGTGTGTCTGTTAAGTCCTGCATATTTCCTCTTCCTCTATTTCCTCTGTGATATACAGCCTTCCACCATGTTATTTTATATTACAATAAGGACATACTGCAGGTCAAATTGATTATGAAGAAAATAACAATGAGATGAATGCCTGCAAAGGTTAAAGAAATATATAAATAGCACTTTACCTTATGATTAACTAGTGAATAAAATACAAGTTTGCGCTGACAGGAGAGTGTGGCGGGTTTATTCAGGTTTCCCCCAGGCTATGTTAATGCCCACACATGTCATAGAGTTAGATTACTTAGGTCACGTTTTTGGATTGCCATTAGTTATAGGGTGAACAGTAATGGTAGAAGGTTAGGGTATTAAAGCCTCTCACGCATTACAGCATAAATTTGGGTAGTGGGTCAGTTGTACTTGAGAAGGTGCACTGAATTGACTCTTTTTTTGTATATTTACATTTAGATTTAGTCATGTTATACAGAGTGATTTTTGACTGATATAATCTTACAATCCAAGCAATTGTGGGCTAAGGGCCTTGCTCCAGGACCCAACAGTAGCATCATTGCAGAGGCAGCATTTCAATCTCGGATGTTCTGTTTCAGAGTCCATGCATGCTATACTATTCTATACTAACAAATTTTGCTAGAACTGTCCCTGAAATGATGTAACCCTTATCTCTAATCTATATATTATGCTTGATTCATAAACCACTTAGATGGTTAGAACTGGTTTTCATTTCCTTGTCCTGTTTCATTTCCTTGTAGTTTTTAGTAAGAGCTGTTTAAAGCTTACTGCATAGATTGCCTTTTTGCTTTGGCAAATATCACTGGCAACTGGCAGCACTGGATCATTCTCAGCACTGCAGTGACACTGATGTGTTTGTGCGTGTTGTGCTGGTACGACTGAATCAGACACAGCAGTGCTGCTGGAGCTTTTAAACACAGTGGTCATTCATTATGCACTCTATTAGACACATCTACCATATCTGTTCCACCTTGTAGATGTAAAATCAGAGACAGTAGCTCATCTGTTGTTACACAATTTGTGTTATCCTCTACTCCTCCATCATTACAATCCTTCATTGACACTGCACCTCCAGCAGCACTGCTGTGTCTGATCTGCTCATACCAGCACAACGGACACTAACACACCACATCTGTATCAATGCAGTGCTGAGAATGATCCACCACCCAAATAGTACCTGGAAAGGTAAGGAAAGGTAACTAACAAAGTATTTAGAGAAACAGATGGACTACAGTCTGTAATTGTAGAACTACAAAGTGCATCTATATTGTAAGTGGAACTGATTAAATGGACAATGAGTGGAGAAACAAGGAGGTGTACCTAATAAAGTGATCGGTGAGTGTATACACTTTCTAATGATGAGATCATGATGAGTCATCAAGAGTGTTGTGTAGGAAAATGCTACTAAAATGCTACAATAAAAGCTACTTTCATAACTTGCTCAGCATGTCTAACCGTATTCTCAATACAGCAACGTAGCTGTCAAATACATATAGTTATAGATACCTCAATAATGGTCAACATTCCTAATTTCTCTGACAGTGAGAAGAGATAGCAGTCAATGCATCATCCGTTGATATCCTTCAAATCCACTGCACGGTTTACCATGTATGTATCTTGTTTCATTAACCTTTGCAACATATCTGGTGTCGTAAGTCTGTTATTAGCTTGTGGTCTGGATGCAATCTGTTAAATCGAGCAGCTGCTTCTTTTTTACGTCGATTTCCTATGAGTAGAATTACTTTATATTTAATCCTCCCTGCTCAGGCACATCATGATCTGGAAAAATCAAATATCACCCATTAGCCATATGATGCTGGTCTTCTGGGACAAGCATCAAGCATAGCATATTGCACAAACCTATACTTCACACCACAACACTGGAAGCTTAGAGAAACTGAAAGACTTTGGGGAAGGTGTGTAAAGTGCTGAAAGTGGTTTATCTATCCTATTAAAGTCCAGTTGTAAACCTCAAGGCATAGAGTCAGCTGTTTCCAATATTTTCCAACATGACCTGATGCCAGGATGACTTTGATTAATTTCTATAAATCATGAGAGTGTAGAGACGTTCAGAGGAAACAGTATCACCCTACGCTCTGTGGTTTGTTTAAATAAGAGCTTTCAATACCAAAATCTGGGAATTGCATTATTCTTGAGGATATGTTTTAAGGTATAAATGTCAGCCTCTGAATGTAAAACCACTGATAATGATGAGCATGAAAGCTGCACATGGTGCTGGTTTGAGCTGAAGGACAGATCTGGCTGCAATTCCTGAGTCCCAACCTGCCACTGTGGTTTTGACAGTCACTCTTTGAAGAGGCTTTGGTCAAGGGCAACTGTCAACAGAACCAGATCACAGCTTGCTTCACAATATTCTAGTCCTTTAACTAAAATAACCACTGGCGTTGATATGTCTGCATTTTAAATGAGTCTTTTCCTTTTGTGCTCTCTTGAAGTGGATCAAAAGTGTTGGGATTTCAACTTTTGTGACAGACACTGCCAGCTGCAGCGCTCCCACAGACCATATGTACACGCGGCTTGTTCAGAATAAATATTGGCACCGAAAGCATCCTACAAAACAGTAACCCAATATCAATGAAACATAAAAAATAAACATATTTAATGTGCTGCCGCAGAAAGATGGATGTTAGTGAACAGAAGCCAACTGGGTCTCTAGTTTTCTTTCCTTCCCTCTTTCTATGCGTTTCCCCTCTGCCCTGACTGTTCCTAAAGTAGAGACTCTGAGAGATTTCTGTCTTCCTAATTCATTGAAAAGACTCCTCGCATGTCATTTCCACTTTTAATTTAACAAATGAGAACTCTTGACTTGAGCTAATAGCTTTTCCTCAAGGACATAATTCAATCTGTAATGTCCACCATCAAAGGCCTTCTGCATTAGGGTCTGGGAGCAGGCAAGGCGCCACTGAGGGCCGGAAGAAGCAGCCATTTATTTTCAGGGCCTGTAGTAAACAAAAACAGCAGACCTCTCTCTCCTGTCAGTTGCAGAGCTACAAAGAGCTGCAGCAGTATGATGACCGTGACTATCGGGTCTGCCTGAGAGGTCCATATGGTTGGTGTATAATATCGGCGAAGACGGCCCATATTCCAGCAGCATGTGGACATGTCCTTCAACATCCCATTTATTGTTTTACAGCGGTGCCTCCACGAATGCTGCCAGAGCAAATGCCTGTGATACACACTGTGCTAATGGTGCCCATTTGAGAGCTTTTTCATAAACAACGCAGCTCAAATACCATCAAACACTTAGGCAGGAACAAGGACTTTTCTCCTCCATTTCCAGCGTTCCACCTCATCACAATACCACTGACACAGGCATGCATTCCCGTGCAACTTTTCTTTCCATGAAGAAGCAGCCGCTAATGTGAATTCTGCAGGCCTGAACTGTGGTTAGATTTAACTGAACGATGAGCTCATGCGGTTGTACAATAACGGTTTGGGTCTCTAACCACACTCCTACTCATGTAAAACATGAATGAATCAGCATTAGAAGCAAGATATAATCACGGTACCATCAAAGGACACCACAGCAATATTGCCATAAAGGTGAGCTTAAGTTGGATTCATCCACTTCATAGTTAAACCGTTATGATTTGAACCCCTGGCCCATTCCAGAGTCGTCACCCCCAATCCACACCCACCCAAACTTAAGAACAACCCAATAAAATAACTAAGCAAATGGAGTGCAATGAAAGCTGTAGTACTGGTGCCATTTGCATTAAGAGCTGACTGGCTCATTAGGGAGGAAGTCATTAAGGACATCACAGTTTCCTAATACTAAAAAGTATACAGGCTTAGAAATCGTAAAGCATTAAAACAGGAGAAATTCAATTAAGAAGAACCAAGAAGAGAAGGACTTAATCACAGAGCTCCCAGACATGAGACACACTGCAAGCAGCAAGGCAGCCAATATTTTTTTTTTTTTTTTTTTTTTACAGACAGGCAAAATTAAGGCGGTGCAAGGATCTTAAGCAGACCATCCAGTGGAAGTTCATTTCAAATAAGTCCTCCATCTTTTATAGCAAAATGATCACAAATGGGATTCTTAATGACCTGCGATTCGTCGTAAAAGGGGCAGCAAAAAAAGGCTACTCTTGTAAATCTAATTTATCTATGATTTGCACACTTATCACAGATAACTGCAGAACATCTCAAACAGCAGATGTGCACAACATTAATCTGCATTACTGAAACCATTAGCAACACCCACAGTTTTGGCCGACCTTTTTCTGCAGGTGTGGGCCAGATTAGGCAATACAACGAAAACATTCTAATATTAAACGCATTAATCATGATGAACCGCTGTAAAGCAAGATTATCACAGTTTAATCACTGTTTAAAAGACTTGCATGCAAGATTTGATCTAAAACGCTGTGCAAAAATGTAAGCAATACATGGTTTATTAATTAAAGTCAGGCTCCAGAGCAGAGAAGCTGGGTAAGGTTTCACAATATCAAGTTTAAATCTCGAAAAACATCAGTCATCGGTGGCTGGGAGTACAGGACAGCACATTTGGAGGGATGAGCTAATTTACCTCTCACTTTGTTCTCTACCACTAATCTTCTCATTAAGTGCACAACATGGAACAAAACACTCACCGATCACTTTATTAGGTACACCTCCTTGTTTCTACACTCATTGTTTATTTAATCAGCTCCACTTACCACATAGAAGCACTCTGTAGTTCTACAATTACAGACTGTAGTCCATCTGTTTCTCTAAATACTCTGTTAGTTCCCTTTACTCTGTTCCTTAATGGTCAGGACCCCAACAGATCAGGTACTATTTGGGTGGTGGATCATTCTCAGCACTGCAGTGACACTGATGTGGTGGTAGTGTGTTAGTGTTGTGCTGGTATGAGTGGATCAGACACAGCAGTGCTGCTGGAGTTTTAAACACCTCAGTCTCACTGCTCGACTTAAAACAGGCCAGCCACCAGCATCCTGTAGGCAGCATCCTGTGAGCACTGATGAAGGATTAGAGGATAACTAACACAAACTGCAACAACAGATGAGCTACTGTCTCGGAGTTTACAAGGTGGAGCATTATGGTAGATATGTCTAATAGAGTGCAGTGAGTGAACACAGTGTTCAAAAACTCCAGCAGCACTGCTGTGTCACCACCGGTGTTGTGAATAATCCACCATGCAAATAATATCTGATCTGTGGTGGCCCTGTGGGGGTCCTGACCATTACAGAACAGAGTAAAGGAGACTTTACTCTACAACAAAGTATGTACAGAAACAGATGGACTACAGTCTGTAATTGTAGAGCTACAAAGTGCTTCTATAAGATAAGTGGAACTGCTAAACTGGACAGTGAGTGTAGATACAGGGAGATGTAACTAATAGTGTTTGGTGATTGCATATAGAGAGACAAGCAACATTAAGTTTGAGATCGTCTTCATTTTGTGACGTGATTATGACCAGGTACATCAAAGAAATCACAATGGTTCAGTGCTAGGATCAGTCTTGGTCAATTGTTCAAGTTGTCTGATGCCCTTTCTAAATATCTACCTTCACAACCTCAATCCTTACTTCCATTCAGTTCCCATTCAAAAGAGTGCATCTGCATACACTAAATAATCCGATAACTGCAGAAAACCTGATTTTATCAGTAATCTGATCAATGAGTATACATGCACTTGAGTAATCAGATGGGAAGACCTCAGGGATTATATGACTCAGTAATCGGAGTTCTACTTTGCAACCAGCCAATGATCTCAGAGAATTGTGACAAATTTCAAAATGTGATATTAAATAATCAAATTCTTCGTTTTCGAGTATGTACTACATTTCAGAGCCTCCACAGAGTGTTAGATAGCCATTTCGCTGCCTTTAATTCTGTCGATTGTTTAATTCCGGGATTGCCAGATCTCATGAGAAAACACCTGTCACAGTCAATGGAAAAAATAGGTCAAATAAAGCCAAGTCTTTAGAATAGGCATACCTGGCAACCTTGTCGTATTAGGGAATCAGAGTATGCTGTATACATGACCACTTGAATAATCAGATAACTGCAGAAATCTGACTATGATTGGATTATTAAGTGCATGTAAACGCACTCCGGTTCTACATTTACATGCCTTCTAATTAGGTAAATATCAGATTAATAGCTAAACTAGTGTAGAAAGTGTTCTTGTGTACCCTTCAAGCTGAACAGAATATTCCAAATTAGGCAAATCTGAATTACATCTCTATCTGACTGAAAGAGGCAAGTCAAATTTATTTATATAGTGCTTTTCCCAACAGAACATTGTCTCAAAGCAGCTTTGCAAATATCTAGGCCCAAAGCCCTAACTGAGCAAGCCTAGGGTGACAGTGTGAAGAAAAAAACTCCTTTAATGTTATAAGGAAAAACCCTTGGAGGACCAAGACTCAAAAAGGACCCAGCCTAGACATTATATGTAATTAAACTAAGCTAGCTAATAAAAATTTTAGTAAGAGTTAAATACAAAAAAGCTAAATATAAAATGAGAAAAACTATAACACATCAAATAAAATGGTAACTAAAATAATCCATTTAAACAATCTACTAAATACAAAAATATTAGCCATGTAAACTTTTGTATCCAATTACACTTACAATCGGTCTATTTGAGTACTTTCTGCAAATATACAATTGCGTCATGATGCATGGCTTGGCTACTTCTACATGACAGGCATGAAAAATCCTTCTTTGGAGAAAAAGTTTAACATAGGTCTCTGTTCAAACCCGTATTAAGCAAAAGTGGGTTCTCAATATAGCATGTGTGTGAAAGATGCAGGAAGTCTAAATTCTTCCCCGTTTAATAGGTATATATGAAGCATGTATTGCTGAACCTGCCACAACGTTAGAATTACTACAAATACAAGCCCAGTTACTGAAATCTCTCATAACAAGCTGAACCACCACAAGCTCCTTGTCACAGATCGACAGGACTCATGTTCGTGTTGTTGCTGGTAACATTTACATTACATGGTATTCTATGCAAGCACATACGTTTAGGTTGGTTTATGTTTATCCCATTTGTAAATGAAACTTTTTGACAGATTAATGAGATGAATGTGCATAGAAACATTAACTAGAATGATTTCATTTTGGCAACATTGGCATTTAAGATTTACTGTAGACAGTATACAGTACTGTGCAAAAGAGTTAGGCCAAACTTGGATATATAATTGCTTTAGCAATGGTATATTGACCATATATAACTATTCCGAAGAATAGTCCGAAGAAACTTGATCAGGAATGGTCTTTTTGGAAGGGTAGCAGCAAAGAAACCATTTTTTTGGGAAGGGGAACATGGTGAAAAGGCTAAGACATGCTGAAGCTCACAAAGACTGGAATGAAGATCAGTAGAAAAGAGTATCCTGCAGTAACTGAATTGAATTTTTGGGTCCAATGGTCAACAATATGGTATGTATGGTCATTATAGCATTGCTAAAACAACAAATCCAACGGTGGCCTAAGACTTTTGCACTGTAGAGTTTGTGCAACATCATTTTACTGAAACAAGCTGTAGAGTACATACCCACAAGGTAGCACTTCACTACACGCATGAAAGACAAATCTGCGGCGACATCAGTATGAATAAGAAGTTAGCAATACTCCAGTTAGTCAAAAGTAAGCAGTAAAAGTTAAGATGTAGTGAATAGTATTATGCATAGTGCTAAAAGTATGTGTGAGCCCAGAAACCATTATTCCCTAAACAATTAAATATTTTACCTACAAATGTTAACCATGTAAACGGCCTACTTCAAGCCTAACAGTCGTTTCAAGTAAAAAAAAAATGATCAAGGCACAAATTAAAATGACCAAATTATATCCCAAGGTCATCACATTGAATCAAAATGAAAAACAGATGGATCACTGTTCCTTCATCAGCACCGCACAGAGAGGGCTGTGTGCAGTTGAGTGTGACACACACACACCATCTTTCAAGTCGCCAGGCTATAAAATGACAATTCAAGATGAACTGGAACACAAAGTTGATGTGGTTGAATAAACAATCATTGTCTTTCAGACTGAACAAGACAAATGAAGCAGGCAATGGATAAGTAATTATAGGAAAATGGCCTGAAGTAAACCACAGCACAAGAGAAGCTCTGTGATGTCTGGCTGAGGCCCTGAAACGTAATGCATCTGGGCTGGTAACTCTTCACACGCAGACACTCTCTCCATGATCACATGAACATACTCACACCACAGCAGACAACAATTACCCAGAGTGCAACAATTCACTGAACAATTATTCACAAAGATGGACCGAGATAAACTGAGGCTGATTTGTTTTGTTTATTTACAGCTTTAACAGAAGTGAAATACAAACAAGCCTTATGAAATGTGCTACTGCAGTTAATTAGCAGTTCTGCATCATATGCAACGAAGCACAGAGAGGGAAAGATAAAAAGCGAACCAAAAAGTGTTACCACAGACTGCAAGAACAAAGTGATGACAGCAAGCTACAATATCAAAACGAATGAAATGGATGCAGTCATTCAAGAGGATACAGAGTGGAGCATGCTGGGAAATGAATTGGAAAAACTCACCATGGAGTTTTAATGGAAAAACATCCTGCCCCAAAGAGGTAGGGTCTTCATGACGGGAGAGATACACACAAATACATGGAGAAACCATTATTATCCACTTCATTTGGCATCACAGTTAACAAAAAGCATTGACATGTACAAGCAAAACACACCTGATACTGATACCATTATAACAAGATTCTTGGTCTAGTCCAAACAGCTTCCTAAAGAGTCAAAGAAGAACTACAGGAGTTTCCAAAACTCATTATCTATGAGTCATAAACAGCTCTCAATGGGCACAGCTCATACACTTTTGATCCAAACAGCGTGTTCATACTAGGAAGCCCACTTGTTTTTCACAGCCCTCTTTACGTAATAGACCTCAGAAGACGTCATGAGAACAGTGAGGTGATTGGCCAGATACATTACATCAAGTAATAGTTCAATAAGTTTACTGCCTACTTAATAATAATAATAATAATAATAATAATAATAATAATAATGTAGTTATGTGCAAAAGTCTAAGACCACCATTAGATTTGTTGTTTTAGCAATGCTATAACGACCATATATAACATAATGTTGACAACCAGACCCAAAAATATCAAACTTGAATCCGTCACTCAATAATACTCCTTTCCACTGATCTTCATTCCAGCCTTTGTGAGCTTTAGAATATCGTAGCCTTTTCACCCTGTTCCCCTTCCAAAAAAGTGGTTTCTTGGACCATCATTGATCAAGCTTCTTCAGACTGTAGAAGGGTCAACTTGGCATCCTGATGAAGCTCCTAGATGTTGCTATCGCTCAAGTATAATTGGTGGACACTCTAAATACTTGCCACTGTAGCCTATAGAAGCTGTTTTTTCTGATTTTTTTCCAGATTTTTATTTTTAAATATTATAAGAAGGTGGCAGAACTTAAGATGTTGAGGTTCTCTTTAGGAGTGTCCAGGGTCGACAAAATTTGAAAGGGAAGACTGAGATGGTTTGGACATGTGCAGAGGAGGGATAGTGGATATATTGGTAGGAGGATGTTGGAGATGGAGCTGCCAGGCAAAAGACGGAGAGGAAAACCAAAGAGGAGTTATACGGTTGTGGTAAACGAAGATATGCAGGGAGTTGGGGTGAGAGTAGAGGATGCAGAGGATAGGCTGAGGTGGAAAAGTTTAACTCGCTGTGGCGACCCCTGATAAAGAGAGAAGCTGAAAGAAGAAGAAGATGAAGAAGATGAAAAGTTTCCTGTATTTTTCTGCTTGTATTCTAATAAAGAGACGGAGAAATAATTATAGTAAGTCCCCAAGATACAATGGCTAAGAACCTTCCACTGATGATCTTTCAAACATGAATGTGTGCATGCAATACATTGAAAATTATTTTTAAAACTGCAAAATTAAAAACTGGCAGATCTCTGGAGCTTAACGGAGGTCAGCAGAACGTTGTTGTTTACTCGGCCTCAGTTATATTCTGGCTTTATCAACAAGTGGTTGTGTTACGGACTGTTTCTGCTTGGGAAGAAAGCGGGAGATGAACACTAGAAACTGGTACAGAGCAGAACTTTATAAAAACACTGAAAAAGACCGGAGAACAGAGTGTAATATCGACGCCAAGACCTGGGGATACAGAATACAAAAACCAAGAAGAAATGGCGTGATACACACACACAAGGAAGCAGGAAATCGTAACAGTGTGGACTGCACCAGAAGCGAAATGAAAAAACAGGGTGTAAATAACCAAACCAATAAGTCAGAAACTAAACAGCTGAAGTAAATCAGGAAGTCAGAACCTAAACAAAGGTGACGCACTGCACAAGGACGACGTGGCAGGAGTGATGGATGCTGGGAAATGTAGTCCGGTAGGACCGCGGTCATGATCTCATGATCCCTATAAGAAGCAGCGAGCCATAACAATGGACACTAAAATGCTAGTAAGGTGAAAGAGGCTCACAAGCTGGATGCTTAGGCTAAATATGTTGGAAATGCGAACTGCTGGACATGCGAACCCACTCTCGGAACAGAAGAGGTTCATATCTAGGGGACTTACTGTATACATGGTCATTATATCATCACTAAAACAACTCTAATGGTGGCATAGTGGCTTAAGACTTTTGCACAGTCCTGTATATGACATTTATATGAAGCTTGTCAAGGGCCCAAAGGTGTTTACAATTAGGTCTAACATTTAATGGAACATGTAACACTAGACAAACCATATAAATGACAAAACAAATGAAAGAATACATGAATAACTATTTTTCTAACATCTTGTAACTCAGTACTCAACAGTCACATATCTGTAAGGAAAATGAGGTTTGGGACACTACCAGTACCTACCGCAGGAAATGCTATGTTATTATAATTTTATCATAGTTCTGTGACTTCACCCCCACAAGCCACCTACCACCTAAGCCTTACAAAACCCAACAGAATACCCTGTGCTTGTTTATTCCCATGTTTAGACAGAAAGACAAGTATGCATCAACCACATACTATAATCACAGGGAAGGAGGTGGATTCCCCTTGCATCTTGGTTCTTCTGAAGCTTTTCTGTTAATTTCTTAGAGTTTTCTTCTCCACGGTCACCTTAGATGTATGTGTAAATAATCTAGGCAGATTTTGCTTTGTGACAATGACTGATAATAAAAGCCCTGCATAAACTGAAATTGGCTTGTGTCATCAGTAGTTATACACAGTGTGAACAGTGATACCTTGGTCCTCGACCACCTCGGAACTGGTCAAATTTGCTTCTCAATGCATTTTGACAATAAAAATTTGTTTTGGTTCTCGGCGCAATTGCTTAAACTTATATGAGTTGAGCCATGTGACTCGTTTCAGATGAAACTAGTACATTACAGTATTCGTAGTGGAAATGAGTCTCCATGGGTCCTAAAAAAGATTAGTATTGACAGCCAACCAAAAGGAAAACAGGAATTGAATCCTCCAGAACACAGGCTGCAGTTAGCTTAGCAGCTATGCTAGTGCCCAGAGTTCATCAACAGAATAAGTATTACTTTCACTTTGCACTTTCAATCCATTACTCACTAAATTACGTGATATTTTTTCAGTGCTTTATTATAAAATAAGCTTTTTTGTTAATGACTCTGGCCAGCTGTGTGATAAGTGTTATAAACATTTACTTACTTATCATTAATTATCATAGGCTCTGCTATTATACAGTATAGACTTAACTATAGATTAATACAGATTTCACTTACGACGAATTATGATGAAAACTTATGAACTTATGATTTACGAATGTATCCCCATCGTAAATCAGGGAGCACCTGTACAATACAACACCATTAATGCATATAATGCCTTATACAGAGTGGATTTTCTGGGGGTCTGGAAAATTAATTCAATTTACATTATTTTTTATGGGAATAATTTTCTCTCATCGTTGTCGGTTCTCGACGAGTCTTCTGGAACAAAATATCGACGAGACCCGAGATACCACTGTATATAGTCCAGTCACAACATTTACAACTACAATTAAATGAAAGCCAACTTCAGATGACTATTTTTACCTAGCCAGCAACCTAAAGAAAAGATTCGGTTGATGGTTTATTTATATAACATCACATCAGCATCATGGCAATTCATGATATGAGTAAGGTTACAGGTACAATGGGGCAAAAACGTATTTAGTCAGCCACTGATTGTGTAAGATCTCCTACTTAGAAAGATGAGAGATTATAATTTTCATCATAGGTACACTTCGACTACGAGAGCCAAAATGAGAAAAAAAAATCCAGGAAATCACATTGTAGGATTTTTAAAGAATTTAATTGTAAATTATGGTGGAAAATAAGTATTTGGTCAATAACAAAAGTTCAACTCAATACTTTGTAACATAACCTTTGCTGGCAATAACAGAAGTCAAACATTTCTGAGGTCGATCTTCAAGACTCTCACTGACGGAAGGAGATGGCTTAAAATCTCACAATACATGGCCATTAACTTTTGCATAGCTGTATAACGATACTAGTCAGACACACACACACACACACACTGGGGGAAATTTAGAGGGACCAGATGACCGAACACATGTCTTGGTACTCTGGTTTCCTCCCACATTCCAGACAGAATCCACATGGACACGGGAAAGACATGCAAACTCCACACAAATCAAATCGGGGAACTCTGGGCGGCAAACGTGCTAGCCGCTTGCACATCCATTCTGCCCAACTAAAGAAAGAAAAGCTTGCATACAATATTTATTTCAGCAAATGACACAAACTCAGTGTTCGCCATATCTTATGTTCCATACAGTTTAACTTATGCACAAGTCAATACTCTCTGTAGCCAAAAAAAACTTTGATGGCTGGCCAGATTGGATTAGCTGATGTGTTGTCACTCTGTGTAGAGACAAAAAAAAGTGTGAGAAATTAATAAAAAGCTGGATGTGATGCTACCTTATGTCAGGGCCCAGTGTCATGCGGTAACCACCTAGTGGTGGTGGTAATGGTGGTGGGCGTGCATGCTGCCGTACTAGCTCACCAACTCAAGAAGCAAAACCTCACAACGTAAGCCGACTCTACACCTCCATTTCTGACCAGCAGGAGTGGCAGTGAAGTGTAGTGCATTAGAATCAGATAGAAACTATGCTTCCAACAGCATTCTGCTGCTATATCACATTTAACCCTGCAGGATATGCTATTTAATGTTGGGACATGTTGCAGTGTCTTTTCTAAAAGGAAAAGAAGGAAAAAATAATCATTTATCTGTGTGTGCGCATGCATGTGTGAGAAAAGTCAAAAAAAGAAAAGAAAAAACTAAACAAGGATAGTGAAAACTGATGAAGAGGTATCTAAAAACAAAAAGTGATACAAGTTTGAAAAGGGGGTTGTTGAGTTTTAATGACACAAAGAGATCTTCGATCATATGAGTCACAGAGAGATCTAAAGGGTTACAGAGCGTGCTAAGGGAATCTAAAATAGAACTTGTAATAAGGGGATAATATTTAACTTGTGAACTGAACAAGGTAAACTAAAGACAAAACATATTTAGATTTGAACTTCAAAGAAATCCAGAAACAGAAAACCAATACAGTGGTACCTCGGTTCTAGTCATTAATTTGTTCCAGAAGGCATGTCGAGAACCAAAAAACGACAAGTACTGAGCAAAATATACTAATAAGGAATAATGTAAATTGAATGAATCCGTTCCAGACACCCAGAAAACCCACACGGTATAAGGCATTATATGCAATAATGAAGTTGTATTGTACAGGTGCTCAATGATATATGATGAGGATATGTTCCAACCAGTCCAACATCAGCTAAATGTATGAAATGTATTAAACCAGTGAGTTTAATATAGTCTATGCTGTATGATAGCAAAGCTGACCTTATTGTTTAAGACACTTACATTAACCTATAGTTGGCCAAAATCATTAACACAAAGCTTATTCTATAATAAAGTATTGAAAATCACATGTAATTTAGTGAGTAATGGATTGAAAGTGAAACAATACGTGTATGTATATATATATGTATGGGTATATATATATGTATATATATATATATACACATATATATATATACACACATACACGTATTGTTTCACTTTCAATCCATTACTCACTAAATTACATGTGATTTTCAATACTTTATTATAGAATAAGCTTACATACATACACACGTGGACAAAATTGTTGGTACCCCTCAGTTAATGAATTATCTCCTAATATCTACGTAAAATCCCAAAATGAGCAAGCCTAGGGCGACAGTGGCAAGGAAAAACTCCCTAAGTGTTATGAGGAAGAAACCTTGGGAGGGCCAAGACTCAAAAAGGGACCCACCCTCCTTGGGTGACGTAGATGATAAATTTAAGAATGAAACTAAAGTCATGGAGTCATAGTTCAAGTAAAATGTGAAATATGCACATCGGCATTAAGTAGTTCGTAAAGGTTATAAGACCATCTCCAAGCAGCTTGATGTTCCTGTAACTACAGTTGCATATATTATTCAGAAATTTAAGACCCATGGGACTGTAGCCAACCTCCCTGGACATGGACGCAGGAGGAAAATTGATGACAAATCAAAGAGACGGATAATACGAATGGTAACAAAAGAGCCAAGAAAAACTTCTAAAGAGATTAAAGGTGAACTTCAAGCTCAAGGAACATCAGTGTCAGATCGCACCATCCGTCAATGTTTGAGCCAAAGTGGACTTAATGGGAGACGACCAAGGAGGACACCATTGTTGAAAACAAAGCATAAAAAAAGCCAGACTAGAATTTGCCAAACGACATGTTGACAAGCCACAAAGCTTCTGGGAGAATGTCCTATGGACAGATGAGACAAAAATGGAACTTTTTGGCAAGACACATCAGCTCTGTGTTCACAGACGGACAAATGAAGCATATCAAGAAAAGAACACTGTCCCTACTGTAAAACATGGAGGAGGCTCTGTTATGTTCTGGGGCTGCTTTGCTGCATCTGGCACAGGGTGTCTTGAATCTGTGATTATGAAGTCTCAAGACTATCAAGGAATTCTAGAGAGAAATGTGCTGCCCAGTGTCAGAAAATCTTGGTCTCAGTCGCAGGTCATGGGTCTTGCAACAGGATAATGACCCAAAAACACACGTCTAAAAAAACCCAAGAATGGCTAAGAGGAAAACACTGGACTATTCTGAAGTGGCCCTTCTATGAGCCCTGATCTAAATCCTATTGAGCATCTATGGAAGGAGCTGAAACATGCCGTCTGGAAAGGCACCCTTCAAACCTGAGACAACTGGAGCAGTTAGCTCATGAGGAGTGGGCCAAAATACCTGCTGAGAGGTGCAGAAGCCTCATTGACAGATACAGGAATCGTTTGATTGCAGTGATCGCCTCAAAAGGTTGTGCAACAAAACATTAAGTTAAGGGTACCCTCATTTCTGTCCAGGCCTGTTTCATGAGTTTTATTTTGTTTTTTATAATTCTGTTGAAGCATGGTTGAAAAGCAATGTCTATATATGTCTATATATATATATATAGACAATGTCTATATAATAATATAATTTATATTATATATATAAATAAACATATACACACATATATATATATATATATATATATATATATATATATATATATATATATATATATATATATATATATATATATATATATATATATATATATATGGATTATGTTGTGTGCATCATATCTGTTTTGCAAGGAGTGAAGGAACATGCCTCTACACAGCTAAACGCTCTCTCTGAACAAAAGCAGATAGTTTCACACAGACAGTCTCCTCAAATCTGCTTCTTATTGGAAAGCAGTTACAGAACCGCTTCTAATGTATTGTGAGGGATTGTACTGATCAAGGGGAGAGGGCGGCGGCATGCTGAGGCTATCTGTAAGAGTTGGGTTAGCTTACACAAGCCTTTGCATCTGACATTTTGATTTATGGCTTCGTGATAGCGGTTGCGCAGGCTAAAAAGGCATGGCAGAGGCACAGTCCAGCAGGTTGCATGGTTGGTTCTCAAGTGCTTCCATCCCTGAATGAGTTACTTCAGTTCAGCTGCTTCAGTAAATATCCAGCTGTGGTAATGCATAAATGACAGTGTGTGTGTTCTGCAGGTCCCGATGGAAGCGCCTCAGACTTAAATTCATGGTGGCAACAACGATCATTTTGATTGAAGATTACAGAGCAGGGTTCCCACGCATTTTGGGCAAAAAAATTCCAGGACTTTTCCGTGACTTCAAATGAAATATCCATGGCCACAATATTGGGGGGTGGAAAAAGGTTTAATGTAATGCTGCAAATGTGATACAAAGGCTTTGAGCACTTTTGCTGATATACAAACTTTTGGGCACCCATTACGTGTTTTGTGAGGGAAATTAACACAACTTCTGAAACAAAAACAGCAAATATGATATATCCCTCCAACTTTTAATGCATCATTAATGTAATTAATTTAAATGCAATTCATTTAATTTCAATAAGTACTAGAAACCTTAAAAAAAATAGTCATTCACTTTCAGTAATTAGCTTTTGAATTACATGCCAGGAACTAGTGATAATAGACAGGTCAGTGATCAGTCTGCTGATTAATCAAACCGATTAATGCAATTTTGAAATAATCGGCATCTTCCAATATCTGTGCTCACAAGGCTGATTCCAAAATAGTGGAGAAATACGGGTAATGAGTGGAGGACATAAGAGCTTCTTGAAGACGTTACAGGTCTGTGAGAGTCTCTTGCTCCTCTTAACTGGGACTGGGAGTGAAAACAAAAATATGCTGCTACTGAATATGTGCACTACTCTAACATTGTTTTTTCTTAGCAAGCATTTTGGGCTTTTTTTTTCCAGAGAAAAGAAGATGCTGTTATCTGTTTATTTATGTTGTTGCTAATGTTTAAAACATTTCATTAAAAAAAAAAAAAAAAAACAATAAAAAAACAGTGCAGTCAGAGACACACTGCATTTATAGCTTAGATATGTTAATTTAAGTTCAGTGATGGTGTCATTTATTATTATTAGTTTTATTAGCTGCAAAAAAAAATACAAATACGACAACACACAGCGACATCGGCCATTAAAAAGCCCATATTGGTTGACCACTACTATGAACTTTTCTACACCAAACCAATCCAATACCCATCCAACTGTCCAGGCCAGTAACAGTGGACTAAACTCTAAGTATAATCAAACACACGAAAAAATGTTTGAGCGGTTTTGATGTTATAGTTTCATAGTCACTAAGAAAAAACATTTCCAAAAAAAAAAAAAAAAACGTTTTAAATATGAACTAACATATCACAAAAGAAGTCTCAGGTAGTCAGTCCAGTTAACCACATACAAGCTAGTGGGATAAAACATAACTTGATTTTCTTCAGCTCATTTCAATCCCTCTTTACCAAGAGTGTCAATAGTCCTGGAGGCGACTCTGTTTATTACATCAGACACAAATCAAACCTCTTCTCTGTGGCATTTTGAATTGTCTGATTGCTAGGTGACTGTGCTGGTGATAGATTTACACCATTACTGAGAAGACTTAGGAGATTACATTAAAATTGTCTCATAACATTCTAAAACGCTAGCCCAACACTGCGGTAACCTGGATTTGAGTCCTGACGGTGCCTATTTGCCAGATCATGTGACACATAGAGGCACGATTGCTGAAATAGCAACCCCTGTCAGCCCTGTGATGAAGTGGTGTCACGTCCAGGGAATGCTTACCCCTACGCGCCAAGTTCCCTGAGATAGGTGAAACTCGGTTGCAGAAAAACATGTTTTAGGAATGATACATCCAAATTAAAGTACTTCTTGTTCTCTACAAATATGCTCATGTAAGAGTAAAAAATGACCACAATTACTTCCAGCACTTACTTAAACACATATTTGCAAAGTTGCATGATTTCTCTGTTTACATAAGAAGGCCCAGGCTGTGTGTGCTGCACCCAACAGCTCTTACATCAACTTCCACATTCATTAAGCAACTACACAACAAAGGTCTTAAAACTCTTCGTTGCATATACAGCATATTATACTGAGCTTGGCGCATGTGCAAGAACAAAGAAGCTACTGTACCACTAGTGGGATAAACACACTCAAACAGCTAACGTACACTCACCAATCATTTTATGAGGTACACCTCCTCATTTATTCACTCATTGTCCATTACTATATAGATATGCTTTGTTGTTCTTTGTTGTTCTACAATCTGTAGATCTGTTTCTCTACATACTCTGTTAGTTCCCTTTACTCTTTTCACTAAGGGTCAGGATCCCACAGACCAGGAACTATTTGGGTGGTGGATCATTCTCAGCACTGCAGTGAAGCTGATGTGGTGGTGGTGTGTTCGTGTGTTGTGCTGGTATGAGTGGATCAGACACAGCAGTGCTGCTGGAGTTTTTAAACACCTCTGCCTCACTGATGGACTGAAAATAGCCCACCAACCAACCAAGTCCAGCCACCAGTATCCTGTAGGCAGCATCATATCAGCACTGAAGAAGGACTGTGGTAGCCTAGCGGGTAAGGTACTGGACTCTGGACCAGATGGTCCAGGGTTCAAATCCCACCCCTGCCAAGCTGCCACTGTTGGGTCCTTGAGCAAGGCCCTTAACCCACAATTGCTTGGATTGTAAGACTGTACCAATTGTAAGTCGCTCTGAATAAGGGCGTCTGCTAAATGCTGTACATGTAAATGCAAATGAACAGAGTAAAGTTATTAGAATTTGTTAACGGTCCATTAAAATGTGCAGACATACAGTAGGTCTGTGGTTTTCAAACTTTTTCTGTGGTGCCCCCCAACCCCTGCCCCCTCCTCATTTAGATCTTTTTGAGACCCTGACACACACGTACATGACTTTCGCTTTCAAGCTCCACTTGAATTTTAAACACTGTAATTAATACAAAACTGCAACTTCTTACTGAACAAAACAAAAAAAAGAGACAAATCCCCCTTTACGGTGGAATTATTATGCGATGCATCATGTATCTTAAAAATGCTTCATTCATTTGCTTTGTTGTGATTTCGGCTGGCATTTGGCGTGAACAACATGAAAGCATGGACCCATCCTGCCTTGTATCAACGATTCTGGCTGCTGGTGGTGTAATGGCATGGGGGATATTTTCTTGGCACACAACTGAGCATCATTTAAGCACTGCAGCCTACCTGAGTATTGTTGCTGACCATGTCCATCCATGTATGGCCAAAGTGTACCATCTTCTGATGGCTACCTCTACCTCCCACAAAGTTTGAATCATCTCAAACTGGTTTCCAGAACAGTTCACTGTACTCAAATGGCCTTCACCGTCACCAGATCTCAATCCAATAGAGCACCTTTGGGATGTGCTGGAATGCGAGATTTGTATCATGGATGTGAAGCCGACAAATCTGTCATGCTACCTTGTCAATAAGGACCAAAACCACTGAGGAATGTTTCCAGCACCTTGCTGAAACTATGATATAAAGAATGAAGGCAGTTTTGTAGGCAAAATGGGATCCAACCTGGTACTAGCAATCTGTCCCTAATAAAGTGACCAGCGAGTGTACTTATCCTATTCTTGCCCTATGACTATGTGTGTGCCCGCGCTACAGAACATCACCTTTTAAACAGTCGTAATTTTTGGCTTCCCAAATAATATTCTGCAATAACTATTAACTCCTGTGTACTTTTAAGCAACCTGAGGAAAACATGAGCGTAGAAAAACACACCAGGCAACCTATACCATACACAACAGATCTACCACCTGGTATGTTCCACCTCTATTCTGCCAACAGAGATTGCTCATACAGGTGTGAATTCATCTGTCCTGAGTCTTTAACAGATGCACACAGTGCACAGAGGCCTGCAGTGTAAAACATATGGTGCTTCATTGCTCAGGCTCAGTCAACATGAGAGTACCCTACTGCAAATGCAAAGAACAATGATATGCAGTTTTCCTGACATTTGCTTTGACTTTGATTCAGTGTAGACTGTATGAACCCAAGATATTTCATGTTTTTTTTTTATTTGTTATAAACATCCATTCCTGCATTTCAGTCCTGCAACACATTCCAAAAAAATGGGACGGGGCAATTTAGGGCTAGTAATGAGGTTAAAAAAACCACTAAATAATGATGTGATTTCAAACAGGTGACTATAATTATGATTTGGTTCAAAAGCAGTATCCATGAAATGTGGACTTTTGAGGAGTAAAGATGGGCAGAGGTATGTTTAAAAACAATGTTCTTCAAAGAAAGACTGGAAGTAATTTACATGTTTCAGTCCTAACTTTTTCTGATTTGGCTTGTTTTGCATCGTCTTGTTGAAAAATGCATAGACATCCCTGGAAAAGATGTCCTCTTGAAGGTAGCTTACGTTGCTTATGTACTTTTTGCTCATTAATGCTGCCATCAGAGAAATGTAAATGACCTTTGCCAAGGGCACTGACCCAACCCCATACCATGACAGAGCCTGGCTTTTGGACTTGTTGCTGATAACCACGTGGATGGTCCTTTTCGTCTTTGCTCTGTAACACTCTGAGACCTGCAGATCTATGGGTTGTAGGGTTTTACAACTAAGAGCAGTGAGAGTTGGTCATTTCGTGAGGCAGAATATACGGACTGAAGCTGATTCTGACAAAGGCACGGCCCAAGCCTGGGTTTGTGCTTAGATTTCATAAGATGGCAATAGCCAAAAGCTGAGGCAGAAGGAACAATAGAGGAAGTGACAGGAAAAGAAAATAAATGAGTGTGCACAACATAAAATACAGACACGAATAGGGAGAATGTGAATGACCCGATTACTGGCAAAGTGAATGTGGAAAAATAAAAGTGGCCAAGTCCACTCAAGGCAAAAAATGAATAGTTTCCTTAAACGTTAGCTGAGGAGCACAGGAGGAAGAGTTATAAAACGCTGAACTCTGGCAACAATTTATATAACTCCAATCTGAATTTGATAAGGAAACAATGAATGAGAGAGCTGGCACCACACACAGATCCGGTTACTCGACTGTGCTGCGTTCACTACGCCTTTCAGTTTTCCTGATTTGACTATGAACTACGGATCATCTCTCATATCACAAAACCCCAAGTATTGCTAGTAAATCACGAGCCTCTAATTCCCCCCCGACAGTAAATCTCTGTTTCTATTGCAAGACTGGTGCATCACTTGTTTCGTTAGTGTATTTCCCATTCAAACTTTCCATTTAAATAAAAATAAACAACTGGAATAAGTCATAATTACGATGAGCGAGTATGTAAATGTATACAGCAGTCGTTAAAGGTCGTGTTCATATTACATAGAGTCAATCGGCACGCCGGCGTACGCGTTTGGCATGTGTTACTGAATTACATCTGAATAAAGGGTAGAGAAAAGAACAACAGAAATGAGAACAGCGTAATGTTTGCATACCAGTCCGGCTATACACATCAAGAACGGAGATCAAGACCGAAATCAAAGTCAGGTCTTTACAACAAATGCAAAGTCATTCATGCTTGGTTTTAAAACCGACACAGTTTGCATGATGGCTTACTTTCATGTTTTGTCTTTTAATCAACAAAAGCTCAGCGCTGATGGCAGATACCCCAATACACCATCCTCTACCAAGCACACGCATTCAAATACTGTCGATGCCAGCGAGATATTTTAAAACGTGATTGCTAAAAGCATTCAAGCACAGCAAAGCCTGAGATGATGACAATGCTTTTTAAAAGAAAGAGTGCTGAATTATGGAAAATTAGTCCATGCACATACACAGACCCCCTGTCTCCACTAATTGAGTTGTGAATTAAACTGGTTGAGTCTCTCTCCACAAATCAACAAAGCACTTGGCTTCAAAGCATGTATGGGCTGTAAGTCCTGCTGCCATTTAACAGCAGCAACGATGGTAACAAAGTCATGTATTACAAGTAAATAAATCGTGGAAAATAAAACGTACACACATTTCCCCTCATCCCAAGTGTAGATCATGTCTGAGGTTGCTTTGGATTTATGCTGGAGCTAAGCTCCAGCTACCAGTTTAGGGTCATGCAAACTGCATTTTATATAATAGCAGAATGAGCTTCTATAAGAAATTCTACACATAAATTAAGAATATTATACATGCTAAATAAACATGATACACAGCATTATCACACAAATCACATAATATTATTACACAGCATTGTTTGCTTTAATTTACATCATATTTTCAGTTTAAAACCAGTCTACGGTTTGTTAGCTTTTCCTGTTTTTATTTGCTGCGCTTTTTAAGCACAACTATTTAGTATATTTAGGGTAATTAGTTTTGAAATGTGCTGATTGAAAGCATGCTTAGAGTTACTACAATTAACAAACAACAGCATGACCAAATTTAAACTTAATTTAATGTAAAAGCAAGCAAACAAACAAAAAACAGAAATACTGAGTTTTGAAATGAACTGAAATCATCTTTAAATATTGTGATATAATATTTTACCATGTTATCCACCCCTAACTATATTATCATGCGAAATGGTCAAATTAAATGGTTTTATTCCATTTTTAAATAGAATTTCTAGTTACATTGAATTTCAAACTTAAATGTGACAGACAGTACTGTGCAAAAGTCTTAGGCCACCATTAGTTTTGTTATTTCACTATTGGTGTAATGACCATATATAATTATTTCTCAGTCTGTTCTTTAAGATACAAACAGAAAATGCAGGAAACGTATACAAAACGAAAAAACGCACAATTTCAGAACGGATGGCTTCTGTAGGAAAGTGTCAGTATTTAGTGTGACCTCCCCAAAAAAGTGGTTTCTTCTCCATAAAGACCATTCCTGATCAAGCTTCTCTGGACTGTACAAGAGTCAACCATGAAGCTGCCTCTATTGCTCAAGTGTAAGGGTAGGTCAAACTAAACACTTGCCACTGCAGCCTATAGATTTATTAATACAAATTTCCTGTATTGTCTGGTTGCATTCTAATAAAAGAGACAGAATTATATATGGTCATTAAAAGATTGCTAAAACTACAAATCTAATGCTGGTCTAAGACTTTTGCACATTACTGTAGTTCTGCCCATGTTAACACACATAATAAAAAAAAGAAAACGAATGGCTCAGAACTTGACTAGCTTGTTAATGATTCTGATGAATTTGCAGGAAATGGCACAGTTTGTTTCCTACAAAGGCTGTGTTAAAAACTTGTTCCGAAAATCAACACATGCCCTTTGGCCAGGGGTAACTTGGTCACATGGTTTGAGGCAGGAGTTTTGATTTGCAATGAACTGCAGTTTGCATGAAGCTAAACAGGTGTCAACAAGCTTTTTCTTTTTCTTGCTGCATTTGCATCATTGCTCCACTGCAGAACTATGCGGAGTCAATCTGTGAGTATGTTTACATGCACTTCATAATCCGATAACTGCCTAAAATCAGATTTGGTCAGTAATCTGATCAACGAGTACACATGCACTTGGGTAATCAGACAATGGGAAACCTCCGGGTTTACATGATCCTTGCAATAATCGGATTTCTACTTTGCAACCAGCCAAAAATCTCACAGAAAAATGTCACAAACTTCAAACTTTAATATTAAATAATCAAATTATTTTTTTTCTCGAGTATATACTGCATATCAGTCTCCACAAAGTGTACTATAGCCATTTTGCTGCCTTAAAATCTGGGGTTGCCAGATCCCATGAGAAAAAAACTCACAGGTGAATGGTATAAGAGCCCAAATAAAGCCAAGTCTTTAGAATTATTGGACCTGGCCACTGTGTCGGTTATGATTGCGTACGATTGCCTGAGAAAACCGGCTGAAACTGGGTCACGACTATACATGCTATGAGAAATCTGATTACTGAGGTAAAGTCCAGCTCTTTTGGATTTGGATTGGATCTGATTTCTAGATCGGAGTATGCTGTATACGTGACCACTTGAACAGTCAGATAACTGCAGAAATCCGACTATGACCAGATTACTGCATTATAAGTGCATGTAAACGCACTCAATAATTAAGAAGAACTGGAAATTTAAATGCTGTGTGTTAATAGTTTGTGGCAGATAATGAATGATAGCCTAGTTTGTTGCTCTGTGTAATAAGTGTGTGGAGGAGCTCACCCTGTACGCTTGGTGATGGTGCCCAGGGTCATGGGTTGCTTGATCTGAGCCAGTGGCACCACGACTGTTAGGCTGGGCAGAGGAGACAACCGTGGATTTCCCATGTTGTTGTTTGTGAAGTTGTTAAAGGACTCCTGGCTGGTGAGCTTAGCTAAAAAACAAAACAAAACAAGAAACAAAGCAAAGATAAAGTTACACACACATGTGCACTGTACCAGTTCTTCTGCATTCAGTGTAGGACTGATTAACCCTAACTAGCTCAAGATGCTATGCTAGAGAGGTCTAGGGTTAATCAAAGACAATCACCAGGCAAGCTTAAATGACCCCCACTCCTCAAACAAACCCACCGCTCAATGACTTATGCAAATCTTGTGCATTACCAGCCCAGCAGAAATGTAATTTCCCCATTTAAATGGCTCCTTTGTAGAGTCGAATACATTTAAACGACTCTAATGAAGTGAGAATTTGAAAACCAAAAACACAAAGGTGGAGAGAGGTTCGTGTTTAAAGCAGAGGAAAGCAGACGGGACAGATGCACATATGGAGCCGATCAAACATGGCGGTTCATCAGTCCCCATGTCTCCGATGCTGAGGGAAGCATCAGCTGCACGTTCACTGTCGCTACAGTCACTGCAAAGAATTTTCATTAAGAAAAGAACACACCTGTTTCTGACATGTCTCTGTATGTACAGTATGTGCTGTATATTTCTATAAATCATAAATGATTTATGACTAATTAACCTCATTTAACCTTCAGACCACCACAAAGTGTGTAATAATAATCCCTTTAGTAACATTACATTCGTGTCCAAGGCAGACTGCGTAAGGCCAGTGCGCACCTAAAAACTATGCCATGATTTCTACATTAATATGTTCAGGAGAATTCCTGCTGAATACATTACATTCGTAATTGCTTTTTTAAATGTCAATTTCTATTCTAAGTAGAAAATGAAAATGCATTAAGAAGACAAACAGGAATATATAAGCTGCTGTTGCTTGCAATATATCAGCATGTCAATCCATACTAAGAAGGTCAAGATTAAATTATAAGCCAGCGCTGCAGATGTCCACTGGAGGATGAAGTGTTCTCTGATAAAATGGACTTTAACTTGCATTACGTTAGACTGAATTTAACACAATTTGCCTTGCTACAGATATTGAAGATGATGGAAATGGCAATAGACATACATTGTGGGAATTTTGATTGAACCTGCTGAAAACTGTAAAGCACGCACTGATACAGCGTGTATTAGATTTAAACGATCTAGACAAGCTCTGCTGGTTATGAGGATTTTTTTTTTTTACTCTATTAAAGCAATGGCTTTGAGATAAACAGAACAACCTAAAATGATCTTACAAGAAATCCCAAGAGAGACAAGAATTCCTGGATAAAATTACATTACGAAAAAGAATTACAAACATATTGCCAACATACAGTACTGTGCAAAAGTCTTTGGTCACCCTTAGATTTGTAGTTTTAGTAATGGCATAATGATCATATAAAATTATTTCTCAGTCTCATTATTACGATACAAACAGAAAATATGGGAAATATGTACACACACACACACAAAATCACTATAAAATTAATGGAAGAGTGTTGGCCTTATGACAGAGTCTTCAATCTTGGTTTTATCAGATCAGAGAATTTTGTTTCTCACAGTCTGAGAATCCTTTAGGTATTTCTTTTATTGCAAATTCCAGACATGTGTATTTTACTGAGGAGAGGCTTCTGTCTGGCCACTCTGCCATAAAGCCCAAATTGGTTGAGTGCTGCAGTGATGGTTTACCTTCTGGAAGTTTCTCCCATCTGCACACAGGACCTTTGGAGCTCAGCCAGAGTGACCACTGGGTTCTTGGTCCCCTCTCTTACCCAATTACTTGGTTTGGGGGGGATGGCCAGCTCTAGGAGCAATCCTGGTTGTTCCAAACTTCTTCCATTTAATAATTATGGAGGTCACTGTGCTCTGGGGAACTTTCTTTGCAGCAGATTTTTTTGTAGCCTTGTCTAGATCTGGGGAAATCTGTGATCTTCTCCACACAATCCTGTCTCTGAGCACTACAGGCAGTTCTTGCCTCCTCATTGCTTGTTGTTATGCTCTGATATGCATTGATAGCTGTGAGACTTTATATAGACAGGTGTGTGTCTTACCAAATCATGTCCAATCAACTGAATTTACAACAGGTGGACTCCAATCAAGATGATCAAGAGAAATGGGAGGCATCCAGAACTAAATTTCAAGTGTTATCGCAAAGGGTCTGAATACTTGTGTCCACGCGAAATTTTTCCTTTTAAATAAATTTGCAAAAATTTCTATTTTGCAATTTGGAAATGTTCTAATTTATGCAGAATTTATTTTTCATTTTAGCACAAGGCCACAACGTACAATGTTCTATGTGCATCAAACGAGACTGTTCTACACAGCTGCTGTCTGCTATTTTTAACCAACTGTCAGCTTTTAACATTAAGGTCAGCTAACTAGCTAAGCCTTGCTTTAATTCCCACATAAAGTCATAAAGACATGCACATTATCACCTATGAAAAGTCACCCACTGTTTACTTTCAAATTTCTGCTAACTATTGATTTCTCCTTTTCCTACAATATTGTGTTTTAAATCCCCTCCAGCTAATAAGCTAAAACCTGGAAAGCAGATCTATCCGAGATATCTGAGCATACCATGCACCAGAAAGCCAGCCACCATTTCTTATATATAAGCAGGAACAAGTGTGGCTGTTTTCATTTCCTCATCAATACTATCCTTTGAATATATCCAAAGATTTTAAAACACCCTATTACTGGGAACAATGCCCAAAATAACGATCCGATATGATAAATACATGCTTTAATCACTGAAGTTCAAGTGGTGTTTTCCAACCCCATTACAACTCGGCAATCGTATAGTACTATGCAGAGGGCAGAAGCCATCAACGAGAAAAGGAGAAAATCCTCAAACACAAAACCTGATTATCTGGAAGAGAAAGCGCCAGGAACAGCCGTGCACCAGTGTTTTGGAGGGGTTTTAGATCACTACCCAGTCTCTCTGTGTTTCAGTAATGCGCAGAAACGCTGGCTTTGTGCTTACCCAAAGAGAGGCTATTTAGGCCTCATGGCCCTCAATAAAGCCCTGCTTTTGCCGGAGACATTACACAAACCCCCCGCCCCATTCCACACAGCGCCGGGCCTCTCAAGGGCCCTTCACATTTCAAAACCACTACACCCCAAGCTCGGCTACCTTTTGTGTGCAAGAGCAGCAGAAAAGAAAAGGAATTTGAACAGGAAGCAGCCTGAAAACCCATAATGGTGCTTCTGACAGACAAAGACGAGGAGAAGGGGAAGAAAAAATCTTAATGAATTTAGCATCTTTCCAAAAAAACCTCCTCTTCCCTTGTATGCGTTCTCTTTCCATCAATTTAACATATGACTAAAATCGAAGTCACTAGCACCACCGCGTCGACGATTGCAGGTGAACACGCTGTCCTTAAATCCTGAGCAAGTAGCAAAAACAACCTGTGATGAACACTCAGCATGCAAAGTAGATGAAAACTTAGCACAGCCTACTTGGCCAAAAGCCTTAGAATTGGCACATCTAAGTGTGCAAGGTGCTTGGTCACTCCAAGCCATACTGGCTACGGAACCATCATTTGATTAATGACTCATGCGTGAGAGCCTGCGCACTGATACATGACAGGACAATAGAAAGAAGATCCATCGATGCAAATCCGCAGCCGTTGCAGGCCTGACGTCAAGAAGAGACGGCCTGGGTCACGCAGTCACCTGACTCTGCAGGTCTAGCTCACTCTGCCCCATTTGCATTTTCTTCTAATGGCACATAGTTATCTGGTCTGACGCTGATCGCTTGTTTGGCTCTCCCAAACTGTTCTGTCTGGATTCAGGAGCGCGTCGATTGTACTTTCGCTGAGCGGCGTTAAGACGCAGAGAAAGCGGTTTTTGGATTGATTCGAAAAACACAGCCTAGAAGCTGTAATGCAGTGCGGTATGAAATACTGCACGGCGGCAGGTTCAAGTGCTAAACCCTGTGAAATAGCCAGGCCCTGAGACGCTGCTTCTCCAGCATCTGCAAAGAAGTGGCACAGATAAAGCACTGCGACTGCTTTGGGAATACTTTGATATATTCCCTTTCCTCCCATTCACTTCTACTTTCCTGGTCCAAGTTTCACAGGCATGTTTTAGTCAAAGCGTGCAGCGCAGAAGGCGGGGATTGAGGAATGCAGGGAAGGAGGAGAATGAAAGAGGAACAATGGCTGTTCGGCTTGGGGTAAAGCACTGTCATGTCACGTCTGGCCGTGCCAAAGTCCCAGAATGATCATTATTTAAATACTCACTTCCAGGGAAGAAAAAAACGAAGCCAGAAAGCGCCGGATAAAAGCAATCCCACCGGACAAAGTGAAAACAAATTAAAAGGGCCATTATAAAACACAGATGCTGTAAAGAAAATAAACTTCACAAGATTTACTGTTTTCTGAGGAAATCAGACATTGGTGGAAAAGACATCAGCGGCGACTCCAGGGTATGCACAAAGCCGAGCCAAGGTTGCATTCGCCTCAGCTTTTTAAACGGCATATGCTTGGCTACTATTTTCAACCTCACATTAGGGTTAGGCCAGCATCTGTGAAAGCAGCAAACCAGCAAACTCCATTCAATAGCTGTTACAGACTGCAAATTTTGGCTGCACTTTAAAGTCTAGTATTCTACATCACGTCCGGAATATTGATAAATATTGCTCTAGGAAAAGTACTTTATTACAGAAATTGAGGCTACATGGTGCAGCATTAAAAACAGCAGCTTGTATAACAACTATTATAGTCAACCAATGCATATTTCTGCTAACAGAATTACAGTGATGCATTCTGCAATACAGATAGGCAGTGTTTAATGTCTGCATTACATTCTGTAAAACGGAAATGGACATTACCGTAAGTCACACAGTAATTCAGATACTTTGTTTTATTTTAAACTATATTAGTTCAAACACAATATGAAGACGTTTAGTACAGTACTGTACAATACAGTGATTCTTATCTTTGTATCTTTTATAAAACTTGAATCACTTACTGAAAACAGAAAAGCAAAATGATACCATGTTCTTTCAGGACTGCAGTTCTCTTTTTTTGTCATTCAGACATGAATAAGATACATACGACAGATTTCCTATTATACAGTGGTACCTGGGTTCTTGTTGTTAATTCACTCCAGAAGCCTTGTCGAGAACCAAAAACGTAAAGTACTGAGCGAATTTTTCCCATAACTAATAATGTAAATTCAATTAATCCATTGCAGACCCCCCCCCAAAATCCACGCTGTATAAGGCATTATATGCATTAATGGAGTTGTGTTGTACAGGTGCTCCCTGATTTACGAAGGGGATATGTTCCGACAAATCCATCAAATTAAATGTATCATGAACTGGGAAGTTTAAGGAGTGTTTGGTAGAGCGGTCTGTATGGTATCATAGCGAAGATACGGAAGGGATACTGACATTAACCTACAACTGGCCACAATTATTAACACAAAGCTTAGTTTATAATAAAGTGTTGAAAACATGCAATTTAGTAGAGCAATGGAATGAAAGTGAAAAATAAAAGCAAAGCACTTACTCTACTGATGAACTCCGGGCACTAGCATAGCTGCTAAGCTAACTGTAGCTGTAACTGGAGCATTCAATTCCTGGTTTGCTTTCGGTTGGCTCTTATAGACTAACCTTTTAAGGATCCATGGAGACTTATTTGCACTAAGAATACAGTACTGCTGATATACAAATAAATAAAAAAACACAATCAAAATAGCGGATATCTTCTCTGAGGGCTTTTGTGAACTTGAATCACTGTGTACTGAATCGTGAATTCAGCTTCAGCTGAAATGACTCGTACGGCTCGACTCATAGACGTTTAAGCAAGTGCATAGGCAGAGAGTCTGTGGTCGGGACTGAACTAGGGATATCTAGGGTCGTGCACCATCGTGTTGCTCTATACAACCCAAAACGCAAAACATTACAATAATTAACAAAACATATTTAATAAGTAACCATAGTTTATTAAGTAAACCATGTCAGTTGTAGAGCTGAAATCAGATCTTGATTTTTTTTTTTACGTTTCCAGCTCATCAGGCGAGTGCCTTGGTGACAGAGGGAATCTGTATGAAGGTGCTCAGATGACATTATTACTAGAACCATATGTGAGAACGTTTGTTTGGGTGAGTCTGCTTGCAGACGGGAAGGTGAGAGTGTGTAGGTCTGCATCTTTCACCTTTGATGAGCAGAGTGAGCAAATGGGGCATGAGCGAATGAACCGTAAGGTATCCTGAGATTCAGTCAATGCCCCCCAGCATGTGGCTCTGATCAAGACAGTAATCTGATCATGTCAATTTACTTAAGTATAAGTGGGGTCCACATCTGACCTCCAAGTCATAAAGGCTCCTATGACAAAAAGACATTTTGGATATATTTAAAGAGTACGTCAACCCCCATTTTTCAGCCTTTTCTTCAGATCTGACAAATGCACGTCGGGTGACGTGTGAGGAGCAGTGATTGGGGGTGGGTGAGAAGGACTGAGGGAGTGTTCATGTCAACATGATATACAGCACATTACGATATCCTCATAGGACACTTTTATTCATTAAGTTTGTATGTTTTAAAGTGGTAACAGTAAATACTGCACTGAGAGGATCTGAATAATGTCATTTGGGGAACATCAGAAATTAAGCTCAGTATCAGTGCTTCAAATGGCATTTCAATACTCATAAACTCATATGTATGTATACCGTGGAAGGCCAAAAGTCTGAGCCCATATAATGAAAAGTCTATGTTATCCATTGCAAATCATTTAATCAGCTTAACAATTTGAGTGAAAAAACATTTGAACAAAATACATAAATGTCAGAATTTTAGCATTTGGTCAAATCTGTGTTTTCCCACAAGAGCATCTTGGGATGTTACTGAATGATTGGCTTTCTGTCTTGATGTGATTTAGGTTGGTGAAATTTGTACATGTTAAATTTGATATGACAATTCTATTTCTAGCAGAAAACCAAACTGAAAACAAATTATATGATTATATGATATGAACTTGTAATGGTTAATGCAGCATAATGAATGCTTCTGTGACTCTGCTTCCTGAATTAGGTATGCACTTTATGCATGAGTGTGAGAATTGGTGCCGTCATAATTTCTCATGAAATCTCAATTTTTAATTACCAACCCTATGATACCAATCCAATTCAACCTGTAGATCTACTCCTGTAGTCTAAATTTAAATTACAAACAAAATGTAGACATTCTGATAAAAAGAAGTTACTGTCCTGTACTCTATTGCAAAATAAATAGATACTGTATACTCGTATGTTATCGTACACATTTTAACTTAACATCAAGACAATAATTGCCTAAACAGGAACAGTCATTGCTGCCAAAGAATGTAATCAGTTGTTCAACTCCAAAAGGATAAACAGGGCATCTGCAAACATGGGGAAATTAAATTTAAGACTTTTAAAGACTGTTTTAATACCACTGAGAAACAAAATTAAGACCACTTCTGCAATAACAAAACGCCCCCAACACCAATATGATGTTTGCAGACTGTAAAGGGCGTTAAGGCTAACACACAAGAAACGTCAAAAGGTGACTGGTTACATTTTTTGAGAGAGAAAAAAAAACAGACAAGTGCGATAGTCACAATGTTAAACACCAGTGCTGTCAAATGCTGTTTTCTCGTGTGCCCGACATTGTCAAACTGCACTTGGTCATCTTTGTTGTTGCTATGTCAACATCAGAAGCAACGATGACTGGTCCATGAATTTTGCCGTTGGTGATAGTTCACCAAAATCAAATAGAGAGTGAATAAAATACCATTTGCAATCCAAAACATCATGTTTAGTACCTTGGGCATGTGATTCCGGTATTTTCTCTTGAACCAATAAAGCTTTGTGCTGATTACCTTGAACTGGATTTAACCACTGTGCAAAATTGTGGATATCCAACCAATTCTAGTTAAATTTACACTTCCCCATGCCTACAGTACCACCTCTGATAAGTAAAATACTAACTCAGACAACTAATAAACGTACCTGAAACCAGTGCCCCCTCAGAGCCTCTAATAACGCTGTTCAGGATGCCTTTAAAAGTGTAAGCTAACTTGCATACAAAATCTGTAAAATGTGAAACGTAATGGGCAAAACTAAAATACTGTATTTAGTGTTTGTCCCATTTTAAGACAAACTAAAAAGAAAAAATACTAAAAACAAAACAAATCAAAACAAAACAATAAAAGAGTATTTAGACATTTTAGGGATCTATGGACACCCTGTACTGAAATGGCAGGGTCAGACAAACAGTTTTTAGAATGGTGACTACATCGTATTACTTCTTGCATTTCCTCCTAGTTTATACCACAGCACTGTCCCTAGGGAGTTATGCAGTCCCACTGCTTAATACAGACAGAACAGTGCCACTGGTGCAGGTTAGACTAGCATTCTTCTCACAAAGGACATTTTAGTATAGTGAGGGAGAAGAAGTATGTTGAGTTGCTAAATAAAGATGCTTGAG
Organism: Ancistrus triradiatus; assembly: GCA_025084515.1. NCBI lineage: Eukaryota > Metazoa > Chordata > Actinopteri > Siluriformes > Loricariidae > Ancistrus > Ancistrus triradiatus. The sequence continues at coordinate 652,867 of JAJAGP010000055.1, read as the reverse complement.
TGTGTAAAAGTTAATGTTTCCTTTAATTACCATTACTACTATAGGGCCACATGTTTCTCTCATCTCAAATTCATTTCAAATGAACTGTTCTGCAGTTCAGGAGGCAACGAACATGTTACACAGTGTTCCTGTTAATTAAAGGAAACATCTGCACTGAATGACAAACAGAATGAGTCGGAACTTATTTGGACAAAGGCAACCTTTCTGACTCAGATTTTCTCTATGTTCTTGATTCCTCCAGCAAGTAACGAAATACACTGTCGGTTCTGAGCTAACAACGGTTTAATTTATCATGAGTGTTCTAACAAATAATACTAGAGCTGTGAGAGGATTTAAATACTGAATTATTTGTTCAGCTTTTCGGGCTATTTTTTGCTTGCTCATGTTTGAGAATAAATAAACCCCATTTTATGTTAAAGCACTATACAGCCATATGAGAGAACAGTCATAGCCTTAACATGATGCATTTATTACCTTGTAATAATTGAATAAATTTAAAAAAGCACAACAGGGATGACTTTTTTAATGCAAATAATTCATTTCATTAGGTACCTATATTAGAAGCAGCATATGCAACTGTATTCTCATGTGCAAGTCAAACTATGGAGTGACAATGAACTCTGACATGTTCACAGAATCCGCTATCACACAGTAATGAGCAAAACTGTATGAATAACTTTAAAATCATTAATAATACATATCGCTGTAGGTCCAACAGTGCTAGAAATTATATACAGAATATAGGATGTGTATATATGTTGTATATATGTGTGTGTGGGTGGTGTGTGTGTGAATAATATTATAATATATATATTATAGATATATATATATATCTATACCACACACACACACAACACACTAATATATATATATTATATATATATATATAATATATATATATATATATATCATATATATATATTGTGGTGTATATATATAATATATATATATATATATATCATCTCTAATATATGATATATAATATATTGATATATATAGTATCTCTAATATATATATATATATATATGTGTGTGTTTGGTGGTGGTGGTGTGTTTATGTGTGAATGTATGTGTATATATAATACACACCTACATACACACACTCACACACACATATATGTATATATATATATACACATAATATATGGAATATATACATATATTATATATATAATATATATATATATAGATATTAATATATATACACATATATACCATACATATATACACATATAGACACTTATATATATCTACACCATCTCCACATTATATATATATCTATATATATAATATATCTATATATATTATATATATGTGTGTGTATATATGTATATATATGTGTAATTATGTATTGTATATGTAATGTGTATATATATATATATATATATTATTCTATATGTGTATAATGTAAAGATAGATGTGTAAAATGTATGTATATATATGTGTATGTATGTGTAAATCTGTCTGTTTTTTTGTATATGTAATAATATATATATATATATAGATATATCTATCTATATCTAATAAACATACTTATATATATCTCTGTGTATATCGTGTATATATATGTGTATATATGTATATATATGTGTATGTATGTATATATATGTGTATGTATGTGTATCTGTATGTGTATATATATATATATATATATATATATATGGCAGGAATTACTGCTGTTAAAACACAATTTTGACAGCCATATTTTTTACCAACAAATGCCATAACTTTTAAGGTCAAATTTCCATGACTATTTCTCTTCTGGTGAATAACCTTTGCAAATTCTTAGCTCAATATCCGATTGTTACATGCATAAAAAATTTTTTCCCAATAACCTAATGTATATTTTGTTACTTTCCAATGCTTTAAAATTAAATAAAATTTCCCTTTAGTATTCAGTCTGCCTACTCTCCAGCTGAACACTAAATTTGTTCAATCTTATTAGCCACATGACAAACTTCTGCCATGGAGACCTGATTAGCATTATATAACTTTTACAAAATATTTTCTATATACTAAGCCACTTAAACTCCAGCTTCTCATGAAAAAAACTCTTCTTCAGAACATGATACAAACAAAATAACACGGAACACCTAATTTTATACTGTTCAGGTCCAACAACAAATGATCTGAATAAAGATTTAGCTACATTTCTGTATCAAAAATAGGTCAAGGAGCTAAGAAGTTAAGTACAGTAGAGAGTGTGTCTGTAAGATGGTGTGATGGCGCAAAGCCTCAGGTCAAGAGAAGTGACAAAAACACACTTACATATAGTGGGAAAGGGCAACATGGATCATCTTGGCTCACACTGCCTGATAAAAACTCATCAGCAATTTGTACAAGTCTTTACACGCAAGAGATAAGAGCTACAAAACACAATGCATACTACAGCCTTTCACAAATCAGCTGGCCAGACACAACTGGTGACAATTACGTTATAAAACTATAAGCTTAAGTTTTCTTCCACAAGCATCGCATTGCAAATATGCAGATATAAAAATAAAAAGACATCATAAGCAAAAACTGTATGATGCATAAAAGGTGAAGGAGCACATCCTAGGACTTCTATAGGGATGTATATATATATATATATATATAAAAATCGAGACATGTGTGTACACTTATACTATAAATAATATAATACACCATTCCAGTACTACTTAAATACATTTACCCCCACAAAGGCATACATTTTTTTTCCACGTTGTAATTCAGTTGTAATCTGTCTGTAAAAAAAAAAGCCTCTTATACATAACTAATTTCATTTTCCACACATAATCCTGTTTGAAACAAATGATGTTCTATTACCATTTTTAATATGGCATAGCAATTCAGCATTCACACCGTCACACTAACCTCTCTGATTCTCTATAAGCAAGTGTAACTGGAAACGGTTGCCAGATCATGGCTTTCCCTGTGAAATTATGTTACATATTGAGGTTGTGGATTCTCAACTTTAGCTTATATGTGTATGAATTTACTGGCATTAGTGATATTTAAGGCTCCGCTTTGACCCAGATTATCAATGTCAAGGTCACAGGGGGTGGCGGGGTGGGGTTAGGGGATTTGGAGTCTATCCCAGAATTATTTGGCACAGATAAACATACTAACTGGATGGGATGCCAGTCTGTCACAGGGCCCCACACCTGCACCATCCAACCTTTCACGTTGCAAGCCTGGCTTGGGGCCTGCAGCCAGGTCTTCAGGAACTGCTGTTTCCAGCAGCTGGTTCTTATCTCCGAGCCACAGGAGCTGCTACTGGCATCACTGATTTGATCGGTTCATTCACGTATATATGCTTACTTTTATAACAAGCTGTAACAATACAAGACAGTTTTAGTATCCTCACTAGGTGAACAATCCATTTTATCCTCATACACTAAGATGTGTTTCACATAGATTTAATGGGGGGCGGCACAGTGGCACAAGCAGTTAGCGTGGTCGCCTCAAAGCTCCAGAGACCCCCAGGTCAATCCCAACCTGGGACTCTGCCTGTTTGCATGTCCTCCCTATGTCCATGTGGGTTTACTCTGGGTACTCCGGTTTCCTCCCACATTACCAAAGACATGCATTTGGTCAGTTGCTTTCTCTAAACTGGTCCAGTATGACTGTGTCTGATTATCATCGATGTAACTTTGCTCTTGTCATGAATAACCACTGATGCTGATGAGGCGCTAAATAAACAAATAAACATAAACAAACATGGATCACACAGACCTGGCAACCATGAACATAAAGCTTTTGTGCTGTTTGATAAGTGCAACCAAGCTTACACAGTCGTGTTTTGATTAGAGTATTTGGTATCAAACCAGTTATCCTGGGAATTTAATAACATATCAATGGCCTCAACACCGTTTGCTTGTTCTGACACGAGCGTCTCGATTTAAACACAAACCTCATGCATCTTCTTAAAAGGAATAACCCTGGGTAAATCACTTCATAATCTGTAAAAACATTACTTACCAACAGCAAAAAAGAAAGCCTCACGTTGCCCTAAAGACTGCTTATTCAAAACTAAGTATAAGCATACAGTCTTAGGCCAAAAAAAAAAAGTTCAGGGAATAAGCAAAATTAAGAACACTGAAAACAAAGGAAAAAATGTGTGCAAAACTTTGAGCAACTTTCCAGGTGATCCAAGTGATTTCCAAGTAACCCCAGTGGTTTGTAAGATCTCAGAACGTGAGTGACTTGTTAAATTGACTTTAATAAAACGCCGTTTCTACAGGGGTATCCAAAGTTTTGAAGAAGAGAGCAATTATTTGTAGAGTGTATTCATTAGTGATTATGTTATAGTTTTTATACTCTCTATATATTCATAAATTACTATTATTATTAGAATTAAAAATGAATATCCATTTATTAAATGATATTTAATATTATATTTATATAATATTTAATATAAACATTTACATAAATAAGTATTATAATCATAATATTGTATTCTCTAATTTATTATAGTCTATATATTATACCATTTTATGTTTAATTTTCTTTAAATATGTTATTTCTCTTAATTTTATATTTAGCTTCTGTTCATTTAAACTATTAATACAAACTCATTAATTGGGTAGTTTAGTTTAAGTCTTACATATAGATACATACTTATATATATATATATATATATATATATATATATATATATATATATATATATATATATATATAT